>CM053510.1:5581450-5678914 GCA_028627145.1 Eidolon dupreanum | reverse complement strand
CAGCTTCTGACAGTTTGGGGCCTGGAGGTCAGACAGCAGTTTACGTCTGCCTTGCTCATCTTCATCATCACTACTGACGCTAAATGACCTGGCTTTGGCTTCGGGCTGGGCCGTCAGACCCCGCCTGCCCTCCGCTGAGCCTCTGCTGAGCACAGGAGAGGGCACTGGGGCTGCATGTCCTTCCTCTGCCTGTAGCTGTCCGCCCCTCCCTGGGGGCAGCAAGGCAAGCTGGCTGGGAAAGGGCTGTCCCTTCTGAGAACCTGTGGCAACCGGGAAGCTGTAACTGATGAAGAGACTGTGCAGGGAGGCAGGACAGACTGTGATGGTAGCCTGTCCAGAGCAGACGATGGCTAGGCCAGCCATCACCTGGGTGGGGAAGGACAGACAGGAGGGTAACGGGAGGGCCAAGCATGCAAGGGCCTGGAAGGTGGGGGGAAGAGGGGAGAGGTGAGGAGGCCCAAGGGAGACCAGATCTGGAGAGGAAAGTCCGATGCTTCAGTCTGCAGCCAAGAGAAACACAGACTCACAGACCCACCTCGGGCCTACTGCCTGGGGGTCTGCATTTTAACACGGTCCCTGGGCTGGGCTAGAAAAGGGCAGTGGGGATGGATGGATAGAACCGGCTAGAACCCTAAATGGCAAAGGGTGGGGCTCTGGGGGGTCTCAGGGAGGGTGGGGGCTGCGGTGTCAAGACAGTGGGCAAGGGAACTCGGAACTGAATGACATCAGCGCTGGTGAGGGTCCTGAGAGCACACCAACCAAGCCCCTTCCTTCTCTCTACGGGAGGGGGAGGAAGGGGGCCCTGCCCAGGGAGGGGAAGCACCTTGTCCCAGGTCATGTCTAGTAGGAACAGAGCAGGCACTGGGTTCCCCTCTCACACCTTCCTCAAGCCCTCCTGGGCCTTCTGAGCTGCCAGACCTCCGACTGACTCCTGCCTGCAAATCTGCCTTCGGAAAGCACAGCGAGGCACGTGGCTGTGACTCACTGCCGACACCAGGAGGCGCTGTGTGAAGTCACAACTTCTGCCTAAATGAAAAGTGCCCCAGAACCAAGGCTTAGGAGCCCAGTGGAGTGGGCTGCGAACAAGGGAACTCCAGCAGCACCGTCTCCTCACAGGGATCAGGACCAGGCAGTTCCTGTTCTCCTGCTCCCTTTGGGCCTCAGCTGGCCCACCAGCAATGGGGGTGGGGAAGGTCCCAGGGATGTGGAAGTGAGACCTGCCTCACTGGGAGCTCTGCCTCAGACCTCTGTTCCATGGGACGCCCCAAGCCTTCTGTCCACGAGCCTTTCCTTCCAGGACCATAAAAGTATCTCACATGAGTAGGGTTTCTTAGGCCCCTGTTCAAGCCAGAAAGAGACTGGACACTGTTATTCTCACTTGACGAATGAGGAAACTGAGGCACGGACAGGACGTTTTGGTGAAAGGGCTGGGAGAGGAACCCAAGACTCGCTCAGACATCCATCACGCTGGTTCCCCTGCCTGTGGGCCACTCCCACGCTGTCGCGGATTTCCACGCCCGCCCCCCCCCCGCCCCTCCCCCGCTCCCCCGCCCCTCCCCCGCCCCAGGTCTCCCAGCCCAGCTGCTGCTCTTCTCACCATGAGCATCTCGCTGGTGAGGGAGTTGACGAGATCTGAGACAGAGGAGCGTGGCTCGGTCCGGCGGTCAGACTCATCGTGAGGCGTCTGGCTGGGCACGGGGGCTGTGTTCACCACCTTCCCTCCTGTAGGCAGCCTGGGGGCAGGGGGAGTCCCAATGAGCACGGCGGGAGGTGGGCCGGGCTGGGCGCCACCGGCCTGGGTGGCGGCAGGACCTTCATTGAGACCTGAGCAGCTGCCACCTCCTGTGAGCCAGTAGAAGCCATGCTCTCGTCCACAGGGAGACCCGATGCTCTCTCCCCACTGCCTCAGGGTGATCTGCCTTTGACTGGCCTGTGGATGCTGCTTTGAGGCGTACTCCCACGCCTCCCGTGCCCCAGAAAACCCCCCTCCTCCAGCCACTGCTTGCAGGGTGGTCTCTGAGCGTGCCTCCCTCCCCAGAGGCGCCCTGCCTCCCTGCTAGCCCCCGCCTGGGGGGGGAGGTTCCATGGGGGCGTGTCCAGGTCACCTCTCTGCTTCATTACCTTCTGCAAACACACCTATCTCCCGGACGCCCCACCTGTGTTTGTTCAGGCTCAGTGAGAACATAGGTGCCCTTCGGACACAAGACTGATCAGGCGAGGTCAGGACCACTGTCCACATAGCTCTGTCCAGCAGAACTGTCTACGATGACAGAAGTGTTCTATACCTGCGCTGCCCATGTGTGGCTACTGAGCATTTGAGATGTGGCCAGTATGACTGGGAACTGAATTTTTAATTCTGTTTGACTTAAACTCATTTCGATAGCCACCTATCAGATGGGGCAAGTCATTCCCCCCTTGTTCCCCAGTCCCGACCCTTCTCCCACCCTGAGGACTGCATACTTGAGGGGGCTCTCGCCCGGGTTCAGAGAAAGATGGGGCACCACCGAGAAGCCCCAGATCTGAGGATTTCATGGCAGGCCCTGTCTGTATATTTGACTCCATGCTGTTCCCAGGGAGCCAGACTCTCTGGCCCAGGGGCTGGGCAGTGAGGCCAGGCTCCGTCCAGCTGGGGCTCAGGAAGGGGGCACTTAAAAGCCTGCCCAGGGACCAGGCTGGAACATCCCATGAGCAGGAGAGGTGGGGGCAGGCAGCAGGGAGGAGATGGGAAGACTGGCAGCATGGGGCTCGGGACAGGCTACAACAGAACAGCTTTGAGAGGACCAGAGCCAGACTTGGAGACCACACAGGCTGGACACAAGCCATGGCCCTGGGTACGGACCAGCCACCAGCACACGATTGGCCATGACAGACACAGACAGACATGCACAGAATATGCCAGGCCCTGGAGGGGTGACGCCAGGACCCGACAGCAGGGTGTACGCGTGCACGCATGCGTGCACACACACACACACACACACACACGCAAGTGCACACAAGCCCAACAGACACCCAGGGGAACAGGGAGAGAATGGCACGGGCGACAAGGCAGGTCAACCAGAGCAGCGAGATGACACACATACAGCGAGGCGCACGCTTCGATCCCGAGAGGAAACACATTTGGGGAGACCCAGGCATGCCAAGGTGTGCTGGTGAATTGGGAGAAACTGAAACAGAAAAAGCGGGGAGCGGTCTCAGGGACAGACACCCCGAGAATCAGACACACGACGCATCTGCTGTGAGAACCTGGCCCGGACAACATGGAGACACCCCGCCCCGCCCAGCCACACGTGGGTGCCCCTGCCAGAGGCGAGGCCACAGCAGAGCACACACACACACACACACGGACGCACACGGGTGGACACACGCGCGGACGCACACACGTGGGCACGTGCTCACGCAGGCAGGCACGGGAAGAAAGAGGAGGCTGAAATAGCTGGAGAGGTAAACTCAGGTTAAAAATAGAGGAGGAGAGGAGGAGAGAGCGGAGATTGACTGCTGAAGGTATGAGAAAGTCGAAGTTATTTTGGCCACACCACAGCGTCAGCACAGCTGCAAAGCAGCCTGGGAAAAGATGGTCAGCGCCACTGAAGCTATTGGAGGTCACGGGACAGAGAGAGGCAGAGAGACAAGTGCACAGAGAGGCAGAGGGAGAGGCGGAGGGGCCCGTCGCTGGCCCAGGGACATTCCTGTGAGGAGCAGATGGGAGGAAGGAGTGGGGAGAGAGAGGCCAAGAAAGATTAGTTGGAGACGAGTGAAGAGGCTGCAGGGTAGACACGGGGACAAAGAGGAGCGAGGCGGCCGAGAGGAGAGGCAGAGAAGAGGCGGGGGACACACACTGCAACAGGAGAAACATGGATGGTGGCTTGGGGGCAAGGAGAGTGATGGGGGTGGCCGGGGCCCCGCCCTGCCCCAGCCCCACTCGGGTGGGGGTGGGGCCATGGTGGAAACCATTTGGATCCCAAGAAGCAGTGATGAAAGGGATGGCTGAACATGAGGCGGGGAGGGGCGCAGGGCAGATGTCCGTGGCAGGATGGGCACAGCGGAGTGTGTGGGCCAGGGGCAGCTCTGGCTTCCCTCCTGGGCCCAAGGGTATTCTCAAGTTCTTGGGGGCCCACTGCACTGAGCCCCAGGGGCTGGGGGAGTCGCAGATGGGGAATTCCCAGCCGCTGGGAATCCTGAGAGTAGGGACAGTGGCCAATCCTGCCATCTCCGTGTTCCTTCCTAGGTGCACCCCCTTCTCGCTTAGGGCCTGGAGTGGCCGCTCTTTGTCTTGGGGTCCTCCAGTCTCCCAGGAGCCTGCTGCTGACAGACCTTGGGGGCTGAATGTCCTCCCCAACAATAGCCGAGGGCCACCACCCATCACCCCGGAGACATCAGGCCTGAGGGTCGGCTAGGTGAAGAAGGGAGGACTGGGGCAGAGGAGGAGCAGATACTAGGTCTGGAGGCAGAAGCTGAAGAGGAAGGGACAGCTGGCCCAAGCCCAGCATCCCAAGGTCCAAGGAGCCAGGGGTCCAGAGGAGTGAAGCCCTAAGGTGCCTGGTGCCCAGTGGGTGGTGCCGATGCCAGGCTTGGGATGGGAAGGGTGCTGGGAAGGAAGCGCTTGATTTTGGACAGCCTTGCAAACACCCCCGAGGCCATGAGAAATGAGTGACCAGGTGGGGATGGCATGGGTCCACTCGGAATGGCGAGGGCCCATGGCCTCCACCTCCACACCCTCTTTCCCAGGAAGGCAGGGGACAGCTGATGTAATGATCAGAAGGGATGGGTGTGTTAAAATATGGAGTGAGACCTAAGTGGCAAAGAGGTAAAAATAGGCTGTGGGTGAAAATGGAAGCCGGTTAATTACCACATGGGCGACGTGAAATCTCGTTTCCAGCCTGCATCTGCTCCCTCACGCTCCACACCTTCCCAGGCAACGGGCTCAGGTGCTTAGCAGACTCTCAGGGGACTCCAGCCCCCTTCCTGCAGCCCCTCGCCCTCTCCCCAGGCCCTCTGGCCTGCCTGCAGCCCAGCCCGGGGTCCCCGGCCCAGAGAGCCAGGATTCCTGCAGCACCAGGTGGGCTGGAGGTGGCAACCTCTGTTCCTCCCGCACCCCAGGACTTGGGCTCAGGGCGCAACACCATCTGTGTCACTGAGTGAAAGTGATCCTGCTCTCCTCTCCCATTCCCCGGGGACTTTGGCTCTGCCCACCGCAGACACGCAGCTGTGGACTTAGATGGGAAGACGTGAGAAGGCTGGTCTCCACAAGCCACCAGAGGGGCTGGCAAGCCAGCTGTCTAACTCTCTGCCTATCTTTTCCTAACCCATCGCCCCTGGCAGCAGCTCGGGACAGTCGCTTCCTGCACCTAAGGGCCTCTTAATGAGCAAGTGCCAGGGTCCCTGCCCGGCTGACAAGATCTGACAAGTGCCCCAGCCCAAGGGCCTGTTCCCTCGTTAGAAGCTCAGCACGTCCAAGCTGGAAGGGGTCACCCTGTCCAATCCTTTACTTGATAGACAGGGAAGCAGAGGGCCCAGGAGGGGCTGCAACATGCCCAAGGTTGCAGAGCTAGGTTCTGGCAGAACGGGGGCTAGAAGGAGGGCATCCTGGATGCCCAGCCACATGCTCTCCAGCAGTGCAGGGTTTTGGTCGGACGAGAAGGAGAACTGGCCAAGGCGATGAGCCCTCCCTGCCATGAGTACAGGTGTGTGGTGAGCCCAGCCTAAGGCCAGGTGAGAGGAGGCGGTCAGACCAGGTGCAGGATCACCTGGCCTTTGCAATGCTGATGGAGCCCTGGAACCTCCAGCCTTCCTCATGCCCTTTCCTCACAAGAGTGCTCCACGCCCTCCGTCAGGAGATGCTCCCCCAAGGTTCTGATGGGGGAGCCTGTGGATGGTTAACTGCCTGGCCCTCTGCTCAGCCTGCGTGGTGCCACACGGGCCATTCCTGGTCCCCACGGGGCCCTGAGGGCCAGCAGCGGGGTTACCGGCGACTGGTTGCTCTCGGCCCCTCACCCTGTTCCCTCTTCTTGGTACCTCAGGCTCAGGGGCTGCCTTTCTGGTTCTTTCCGGTCACCGGGCCCCTCCCACGCCCCCAACCCTCCCCACCAGGGGCTCGTCTTCCATCAATCAGCTGAGCAGCCGGTCACACCTCTGCATCGGGGTGTGTGACCATCACCCCAGCGGGACCTCCAGGCAAGAGGAGGTTGAGGTGGAGGGGATGAGGGAGAATAGGCTGGCGCCCCTTCCCTAACATCCCCCCCTGCCCACCAACCACCGGGGAAACTGGGATTTCCAGGTCGGGCAGAGATGAAGGATGAGGGGGCAGCAGAGGGGAGGCAAGCAGGAGAATGGGGCAGAAAGGCTGGCTTGCTCCGGGCGAGGGCAAGCATGCCCGGGGAGCAGGCTTGATCCAGAATGGTCCCAGGAGGGCCGCACTGGCCTCGGACCCAAGGGACACCACCGGGTGGCCGTGTGCGAGGGCGCCGGCTGGGGAGGGGGCTGTCCTCCCGCTCCAGCATCCATTGAAGGCGCCACCGCCTCGTCCAGCAGCCGGGCCAGTCGAGGCGGGCGGCCTCTCCACGCCTCCTTCTCTGCCGCCGCCGCTGCGGGCCCTCGCCTGTGCTCGTACCTCTTGTCCCCCTGAGCGTTCTGGTTCTGCTGGGTTCCTGGGTTTTGCAGGTCAGGGATATTGGCAAAGTCATCCTGTTCCGAAAGCCCTAAGACCAAGGATAGCACCACCATCCGGCCTTCCCTGCCCGGGGTGGGCAGCCCGCCAGCCGGGGGCGGAAGGAGGAGGCCCCGCGGGAGGGGCGGGGAGGGGAAGGAGAGACAGAGACAGAGACAGAGACAAAAAGAGAGAAGAAAAAAGCGTAAGAAACTGGCCCTGCAGGACAGAAACCACACGTCAGCACTGTCAACAGTTGCGGAGCAGAGTGGGGTGGAGGCAGGGAGGGCGAAATGGAGGGGAGGTGTCCATGGTCTGAGACCCAGCTCGCCTGGGGGCCGCAGCGAGATTCTCTGGAGAAACAGGGAAGGGACTGGGCAGGGGCCTGCTAAGATGGCATGTGGCTGGGACACCCAGGGAAGGCTGAGGGAGCGGAGCCCAGGCCCTGGAACACGGCAGGCTTCCAAAGGTTAATTTATCTTCAGCCAAACGAAGGCCAGGGGCTGCTGGCTCTGACCGCCCGGGCCCCTGGCAGGTGAGGGAGGGGCTCTGGCACCATCTTCCTTCAGGCTGTGCAGGCGGGTTGGGGCTCCCAGCTGGGAAGTTCTTAGGGAGTTTGGAAATCCAGCAGGCACCGGGCCCTGTGCTCAGGGAAGCCTCTCGTAAAGGCGTCTCTGGGTCATGGTCAGCCAGGCACGCTTGATGCCAGGAGGGGTCTTAGGAGCTTCCTCCCCCAGGTCCCTGGACACACAGCCCATCAGAGGGGAATAGAAGTCCCTTCTGACACATGGTGTGTTTCAGCCACCGTGGGCCTTCTCCTGTGTCCCTGTTCTTGGAGACGCAGGGAAGAGCCATCGAGGCTTTTGGTTCCAGTTCAGGGGCCGTTCCTTGGAGAAGCAGTTCAGAAATCACCAAAAAGAGCCAAGGTGGAGACAGAAAATACAGCAACTTGGCGAGGTCTGGAGAAGCCCAGGCAGGACTCGAGGGAGCCCGTGTCTGCAGCGAGGACAGGCTGGAGGAGGCTGGACAGTCCAGGCAGAGCGGCAAGGGCAAACGAGCAGGAGGCGAGAACCGTTTGGGGTTGATATGTGGGCAGCAGCACGGGGCCAGAGGTCAAGTTGTGACAGCTTTAGTATGGAGCCTTCTCAGAGAACCACTGGGCAACTGTGGGGTCACCTGCGTTTTCAGGGATAAAAGTGGCCGGCTGCCCCCTCAAAATCACATCTGAGTCATGGGCATTTCTGGGTGCTTTGTGGAGCAGGCATGAAAGCATCTCAAGAAGGCCCAAAGGAAAGATGGTAAACCCAGTGGAATGTTCCAGACGGGGGTGTGGATCCTGGGTCAGGAAGTCTATTACTTCTCCTCCCCTCATCCGGGAGGGTGAGGTATTGGAAAGTAGCTGTCTATGGCTATTTCCCAAAGAAGTTGTCAAAAAGGAAACTGTAGCAGGTGAGAAATCGCCTTTGGGGGGGGCGGTGCCCAGAGGACTTTTAAAATGGGAGCTAGCAGTGGGGTCGGGGGAGGGGAGGAAGTTAAGGGGTCGCACTGCCTTCTTTGTCTTTGTATCTTTGTCCCGGGCATGGTTACTCAAGGCTGACACTTGTACTGGCATCCAACTTTTGGGAAACAAGTCCCCCTTCCCTCAGGAGGAATCCTCATTCTTTGTTCTCTGCCCCCCGATACTGTTTGAGAGTTGGTAAAATTCCATTTGGCTGCTTGGGAGCTGGCTGAGCTGGGGGAAGGGGAACCCAGTGAAAATAACATGTTTTTCCCTGGTTAATGCATTTTTCAGGTACTCCTTTTGCTCTTCTTAAAAAACAAAACGGCTCCTCTGCATAATTTCCCAACTTATCATTCTCTCCGGATCACAGGCCACAAGCGCAAGAATGGAGGCAAGAGTTGGGGGAGAAGTTGGCAGTGTTGGGGGGAGGTCACACCCATTAAGCAGGAGGAATGCCTCCTTCTCTGGTGGGGTTATAGGGGGCATTTTGGCTAGACTTCCCACCCTGATCCTCCATCTGAGCCACCAGTGCTTGGGTGAGTAAAAAGCCTCAGACACTAAACTGTAAGGCGGGGTCCAAGGTCAGCAAACTACAGCTGGTGGCCAATGTTTGTAGAGCCCACAAGCCGAGAATGATTTGTACCATTTAAAATCTGATCAAGGCTACATGTGTCCCGCAAAGCCTAAATATTTATAATCTGCCCTTTACGCAATGTACCAACCCTTGCTGTGAGGGAAGGCAAGTGGAGGAGGTGGGGGATAGGGTGAGCCCTGGAAGTAGCTGGCAGGTGAGGGGCATGAAGGCCGTCTGTGGTGGGCAGAAGCAGCATGGACCAAGGATGCTGGCACATGAGAGCCACTCACTGAATCCTGGTTGACTGGGAGGGGTGGGGGGCCAGGTTGTGGTAGGCAGGGAGGAGTTGGTGAACAGGGGCTTTCCTGTAGTTGGCCCCTGTCCCAGTCTGATGGCTGCTAGAACAGGAGGCAGGGTGACGGTTGTGCAAGGAGCAGCCTGAAGTCGGGAGCAGAGAGGGGTGCAGGAGTCCGGCCGGCTCGGTTCTGTTCAAGCCACAGCAGAACCAACCTCCTCAACTCTCCTAATCCATGCCAGTGCCACAGCATCTGTCCCAAAACAAACTGTCCCTTGGAGGCCGGGAGGCTCTGCTGGGCATCTCGTCTCACGGAGGCATCCAGCTGGATTCCCAAGGGCCCCTGGGTAGGGGAGAGTCCCAGCGGGTGCACCGCCTGGAGTTGCCAAGTAGACTCACAGGCAGCGTGTCCTGCTGGGCTGGGGCCACAGGCCACTTGCACAGTGTGGGAAGCTGGCGTGGCAGAGCCTCTTCTGTTGGGTGCCTCAGCCAGGAGCAGCACTCCCGTCTGTCCTGGAAGTGTGGTCTGGGCTCTCAGCCGGAGAAGCAGGATGCTCTGAGGGACCTGCTTGCCTTCAGAATCCCCACATCTTGCCAGTGAGCTAGGTCTTGACCTTGGCCTTCCCCTTCCTCCTCCCTTTCTCCTCTCCCAGGCTTGGTGTGCTGGTCTCCTGCTTGTGAACAGTACTCCCAGGAAAGGCCTGGGCAAGGGGAATAATCCCCAGAGCCTGGAAGGAAGGTCATATTAGGCCCAAGGAGGTGGCGATACCAGAGACAGAAGCCCAGGCCTGCCCTGTGCTCTGAGAGTAAAGGCAGATGCCCAGAAGGATGCTAGGGAAGGGGTGCCCTGAGCAGGGGGGGCCCTACCGTCTAGCGGGGCTGGGGGAAGGGAGTCATGTGGCTGGGGGAATGGCTAAGGTTAGACACTGGTGGTATGTTGTTACTTCTCAGACCTGCACACTCAAAAGAAGCCTCTGATTTAGAAACAATGTTCTCTGAAGCTTTGGGAGAAACATCCACGGTTTGCCCCTAGGGGATGGGCCATTAAGGGAGCCAGGGCAGGAGCTAAAGGACAGGTGGCTACAGAAGGTCAGAGAGGCAGAGGACAAGGCTGATGGTAGGGACAGGGGAAGTGAGAGGGAGGGAGGAAGGGGGGCGGGTGGGAAGGTGAGCAGAGTCTGGTTACAGAGAAGTAAACTGGAGGGGAGGAGGCGGGGCCTGGGAGATGGAGAGAAAGGAG
Organism: Eidolon dupreanum; assembly: GCA_028627145.1. Lineage (NCBI taxonomy): Eukaryota > Metazoa > Chordata > Mammalia > Chiroptera > Pteropodidae > Eidolon > Eidolon dupreanum. The sequence continues at coordinate 5,668,661 of CM053510.1, read as the reverse complement.
ACCAGGTTGGGGAGGAGGGGAGGAGAGAGGTCACAGGAGAGGGTGAGGCTGGCGGGGAGGCCACGAACAGCCTGGGAGGAGACAGATCTGGGGACCTCAGCAGCTTCTTTAGTGTCTCCACTGACTTTTAGGGGTGACCTTCTCTGAGCCCCGAGGCACCAAGGCCCCAAGGGTGGGCTGAGGTCCTTGGAGGGGTGGCTCAGCTATGAATCCTTCCATGGCGCACTTCAGGCCCGAGCCATGAGCCATCAGAGACTGGGGAGGGGCGGCTGAGCCGGCCCGGCACCCTGCCCCTGAGAGGCAGGGCCAGTGCTCGCTCCCGAGGAGACAGATGTAGGGAAAAGAGGCTGGGTCGGGGAGGTAGGGGTTGGCCCACTCAAGGTGGGGACTTACAGGAAGGATTTCATGTCCAAGCCTCGGTTTCGAATCTGCCCCACCACGTGGTCCCAGCTGCCCGGGTTGGAGCGGCTGCGGCCACCAGCCGCCCGGTACTTGGAGCCTGCAGAGGCGCCCTGCCGAGCCTGGCCCCGGCCATAGGCCCGGGGGTTGGGGCCCGGCCCCGAGGCCGTGTGGGCCTGCAGCTGGCCTAGGCTCTGGCTGGTGGTGGGCTGGCTGGGCTGCCGGCCACGCTGGTGCTGGCTCAGCGGCTGCTGCAGGCTCTGCTGCCGCATCAGAGTGCGGGGTCGCTGGCATTTCGGCTCTCCCGTGGAGCTGGGGATAGACTCAAGGGTAGTGGTCGTGGACAGGGTGGAGTCCTCGAAACTTGGGGCGGGTGGAGGAGAGAGAAAGGAGAAGCAGGTGAAGGGATCACAGTGGAGGAGAAAGCCTAGAGCCAGGACTAGGAGGCCCCAGTGCAGGGCGCACTCTGCCGGACCTTGCCCGGCCTCCATCACAGTTGTCGCCGCTGCCATCGCTGCCACCACCTCACCCAGGAGGCCACAAAGCCCCGCACCCACCCTCAGGCCTCCAAGTCGGCCCAGCCCACCCTCTGGCCTTGGCTCAGCTAGCGCCCAAATGCCTCTCGTCTGAGCCAACCTGGTCTGAATGGGCCACAGAAGCTGTGGAGGCTGCTGCGTAGTGAAGGCGGGTCCCCAAGGCCCTGTGGCTGCCTGTCATGTTGGAATGGGAGGAGGTGGAGGGAGCCGCTGCTGCCCCCTCCTGCTGTCTCACTGGGGGACCACAAGAAAGTCTACCTCTGTGTTCTAAGTACTGCTGGCCTTTGGAGACACAAGGAAATTCAGGCCAGTGCAAAGTTGGCCTAGTAATGTGTGGTGAGTCAGGGGAAGGTGGCAATTTTTACGCTTTGTCCACAGAGGTTGGGAGTGTCCTCGGGCTCCCAGACCTCTGCCTTGCGACCAAGGCTGCCTCAAGTTTCAGGGTCTGGCGCAGACCTTTGCCCCCCTTCTAGGGTTCCTGTTTCTGAGGTTAAATGTCCCCTCCTGATATCTTGGGGAATGACGTCTAGCCAGTGGAGGGGACCTTGGAAAGGAGAAGATGAGGTGGGATGCCCAGGAACCACTTGTTTGGCCACTTTGCCACAATTCTGATGGAAAACAGGGTTGACTGTCCTGTCCTCTATGCATTTGCAAGAGGGTGCCCACCTCACAGGTCCATCAGCATTTGGATGGGGGGCAAGGACAGACAGGAAATTGGTAGGACATGGCTGATCAGAGGCAAAATGAGGTCAGAGACCCGGGTTCAAATCCCATCTCTGCTACTTCCTAACTTCGAGACTTTGGAAAAGTGAGTCCACCTCTCTTAGTTTCTTCAGCTGTAAAATGGGGGTGAACATAATCCAAGCTGCCTCTGTCATAGGGTAGCCACAGGGACCTAATAAGGCCGGTCCCAGGGATGTGTGGTACCGTCAATACCCCCTCTGCCAGCGGTACCTGCAAATGTCTCAGGAGAGGGAGTAGGAGGGGTCGGAGAGCCCGGCCTCCCCTGGGCCAGCTGCCCGCTTCGTGCCCTGGCTAGAGACTTCAGCACATTTGATGGGCAGGGCCAGAATTTCAGAGGTCCCGACCTCCTCCTCTGTCCTTTCCCTTTGTCCCAATCCAGTGGCCTTGGGCAGGGGTTGGCAAGATCTGAGCCATGGGCCACCTGTTTTTGTAAATAAAGTTTTCCTGGAAAACAGCCGCTGTCATCAATTCACAGGCATACCTCACTTTATCGTGCTCCGCTTTACTGCACTCCGCAGATATTGCTTTTCACAAATTGGACATTTGTGACAACCCTGGGTCAAGCAAGTCTATCAGTGTCATTTTTTTTTTTTTTAGCAAGAAAGTATTTTTTAATTAAAATGTGTACTTGTCTTTAGACATAATGCTATTGTACACTTAATAGTCTACAGTATAGTGCAAATGTAACTTTTATATGCGTTGGGAAAGCAAAAAATTCGTGGTCTGGAATGGAATTCCCAGTAGCTCCAGGGTTTACCCGTACATCCCATTTAAGGCTGCTGCGGGGCTGGACGGCAGGGGTCAAACAGTCGTAAAAGAGACTGTGTGACTTGCGAAGCCTAAGTATTTCCTATCTGACCGTTTACAGGAAAGCTTGCCAACTCCTGATCTAGCACCACGGGGCAGCCACGTAGCCCTGAGCTGCCTGAGGAGGGGGCCCCAGGGCCCTTGGGGCCGCTTTCACCACTGCAACCAGACCTCAGCTTGGCTCACCCCCGAGCCTATTCTGAGAACCAAAGGACAATAGTTAGGCTGCTCTGTGGGCCGAGAGAGAGAGAAAGAAAAAGTCAGAGCATAGTAAAATGTGAGTGAGTGAGAGAGAGAGAGAGAGAGAGAGAGAGAGAGAGAGAGAATATGAGAGAGAGAGAGAGAGAGAGAGAGAGAGAGAGAGAGAGAGAGAGAGAATATGAGAGAGAGAGAGAGAGAGAATGAGAGAGAGCAGAGAAAAAAGCAAAACATGGCTTTAGCTGGGGTCTTGGGAGGGGGGCAGCAGCCTTGCCTGGCTCAGGTGTGGAATTGGGCTACCGCCAGGTGCAGACCCAGGCCTGGCCTGCCAGGTAGGCCCACAGCTCCTTAGGGGCAGGCTGAGGCAGAAGAAAGACAACACCTGGTGGCTGCCTCCTCCTCCTTGCTGACCTCATTTTGGTTTCCTATCATATCCAAAATTAGTCCAATTTACAACCTCTCAGTCACAGGAAACTAAAATTGGTTCCTCCAGGCCTGGAGCCAGCAGATGGCATGGAGGCCTCAGCCAGCCTGGAGTCTGTGGCCAGAGCAGCCTGGAGAGGGTGAGGTGCTGGGCCTGGCTGTCAGACAGGGTGCAGGGCTTCCCTCTGGGACCCTCCTGCAGCCTGATGTCAGGGGAGAAACTGACCTGTGTTCCCTCAGGCAAACAAGCAAATGAGACCTCAGCACAGTGGGCCTCAGTTGTCCCCATGGTAGGAGTCCCAGGCCTTCTGAAGAAAAGCAGGCTGGCCCAGAATCAAGGCAATGGGACAGACCAATGGCTAAGAAGGGATCTGGGCTGCTCCATTAGCTGGGAACAAGGTCGTTCTAACAGCCGAAAATGGAACCTATGTCCTCAAGGGTGAGAATGGTCATAGTTGAAATGATTTAGAGCCTGGAAGGGCTCAGCTGTGGGGAAATGGAAGGTTCTAAAAGCCAAGATGAGAATAAGGCTGGAGGAGGAGAGGGGAACGTGCTATCTGCTGCAAATAGAGGCCAGTTCTACATCCATCACCCAAGAGAGGGACGGACGGTCTGTCTGGCTCGCTCAGACAGCTGTCAGAAAGGAAATGGCAATTCTGTCTGATGTCCAGACCACCCTTGTCAGAAAAGAGAAGCTAGCTGGGGCTCAACAACCCAACCTCCAAGAATACACAATCCCAACAGCTGACAGTGGGACAGTCCGCTAACCAAGATGGGGACAGCCAGTGAGGATGGCTGAGATGAGCATGAACCAATGGGGACAGCCCAGCTGTTGATGGTGGGCCTATGTAACAGATGGATTATGGTGCAAGCAAGACGGGGACCAGCCAATGGAGTCACCTGATGATCAGAAATGGAATGGCTCAACCTCTGGGTCTAGAGCCATCTGCTGGCTGGAAGAGGGAAGGCTCGGTGGCAGATGAGCGGCATAAACACAGGCTGAGAGTGCGCCAGCTCCCCAAGAATGGGATGGTCCAGTGGCCGAACAACCACAGGCCTGCTGCTCATGGAGGGGTGACCTGACAGCTGAAATGGGGCGGCCAGTCAAAGAGGATGGGATGACCCAAGGACTGAAATGCAGCTGCCCTAGGGGCAGGAAATGGAATGACCTGGTCACTGGCAAAGAAAGACTGATGGGGGGCGGCGAGGGGGGCGCGGTAGCAGCCAGAGGCTGAGATGTGACACTGTATGGCTGTTAGTCGTGCTCAATGGCAAGGACGATGGGAGTCTGGTGACGTAATGGAAGGAGCCAGGGGCCGAGGACGGCACCGCTGGGGGCAGCAGCGGGCATGCCAGGGGTCCCGCTGTCGCCCTGGAGGGGGCAGGCCTGAGCTCAGGGCTCCGGCAGCCATGGGGCCATCACTCACTTGGACAAGTTGAGCTTCCCTGCGGCCAGGTGGCTCTGCACCGTCCGCCAGCGGCCTCTCCCCGCCTTGCCACCGCCGCCTGGCTCGCTGGGGGCAGTGCCGCCGCTTCTCAAGGCGTCCTCTCCGGGTGGCGGCACCGGTGCCGGCTTCTCCCCCCGCCGGCCTTCCCGCTCCACCGCCAGCCCCGCCGCAGCGGCCACTTTGGCGCCCGACAGGAGGGTGCCACTGGAGGCACACACCAGGCAGCCGGGCCAGAGGGGCACCGGGGGTGGCGGTGGGGGAGAGAGGGCAGGCCACAGGTGGGGGTGGGGGGGTAGAAGAGGAGGAACAACAATAACAGATAAAAGGAAGAAAGAGACAGCGAGAGAGGAGGAGAGAGACAGACAGACAAGAGACAGAGAGAGAGAGAGAGAGAGAGAGACATCAGCACAGCAAATGAGTTAACAGCAGAGCCTGCGGAGAGGAGAGAGGGGGACCGGGGCTGGGGGGCGGAGAACAACGCACCACGACAACGGAGGGGGGGCCCCTCCCCACCGCCTGGGGCAGGGGCGGCGGGGGTGGGGGGAGGGCAGCCACCTCCAACTCTATCCCACAGGACAACGAAGGGTTAACGACGGAGGAAGAGCGGGCTGTCCAGGCCAGGAGGCCCCCAGGCAGGGAGAGAGAGAAAGCCGTGTTAGTCAGAGTTCATCACCACCACCACCATCACCGCCATCGCCACCACCTCCGCGACCGACCACCGACCACCACCACCACCGAGCAGCCAGGGCAGCAGCGCACAGGGAGGAAAGCTGAGCCACACCGAGAGGGAGGGACCAAAACGGGCAACCCCATCCTGACTGCACAGAGGGGGCGGGGCCATGGGGACCAGCTGGGGGCCGGTGTGGCTGTGCCGAGGGGGCTCTCCTGCGTGGCTGGCCCTGGGGGCGGGGACAGGAGAGGGGCAGGCAGGCGAGGTGGGGCAGGAGGGGTTGCTCGTCTCCATGGTCAGCCTGCCCATGGGTGCATGGGTGGGGGAGGGGGGAGGGGAGCCGGAAGGGGAGAAGTGAGGGGCCGGGAGGGGGAGGAGGGCGTGCGCGGATACTCGTACATATGATCAAACCAGGTAAAGTCACTCACTTGAGGGACAGTCGTGGGTCGCCATAAGGGGCGTAGGGTGAAATGTTTAGAATAAACTCCTTGGGAGGGTAGGAGCTCCATTTCTGCTGCACTGTGCTCTCATTGTTATTCCAAAAGTCTCTGTCTAGATCGCTGGAGGGGCAGAGAGAGAGGGGAGAAAACAGGGAGATACAAGAAGAAACAAGAACTGCCAATCCTGGGGGCCGAGGGGCTGGACTGGGCGCGCGGAGGGCGGGGTGGGCCAGGGTCGGCTCCTGCGGGAGGAAAGAGGCGGGCGGGCTCGCAGCCGGCGCCCCTTGCACACGCAGACGCACACGCACACACTCGAGGGTGGGAGAAGCCGTGCGGAGAAGAGGCGAGCCGCAGGTGGGCCACTGGAGCCTCGTACCCTGGGAAAGCTGGTGGGAGAGAGAAAGATGGTGAGAGAGGAGGGGGGAGGGGCGGGGCTGGGGCAAAGGCCCGGGGTGGAATGCGGTAGGGAGTGGGAGGATGAGAGGGTGCTGGTGTCTGGCTGTAAAGAGCTGAAAGGTAGATCAGACCCTGTGGCCAACTTCCTGGGCCCATTCCCTCTTGGCTTCAGTCTCCCTGCCTGTCAAACCAGAAGCCTGGCTGTAACTGCTAAGCCATCGGCTATCCCAGGGCAAGGTGGAGGCCCCAGTTCTGGAAGACCTGAGGTTCTCCCCTCTTCTATCCGCATCCACTGAGGTCTGTCTTTCTCTTCCTTTCATTGGCCTGAGTTCCCCCAGCTACTTCTGCTCTCCCCGTATCGGGAAAGGCTGGGATGTGCATCCCACTCATTGCAAATGTGCTAGTTGGGTCACCCCCCCAGAAAAGGGAAGCGTCTCCAGGCCTCTGACCTTACTGAGGGTGTGACCAGGGTCACAGGGAGCCTTCTGGTCCTCTGTTCTGGGGCCTGTATGAAGGGAGCCAGCCCTTCTCTGGGGGAACAATGCGCAGACTCAGCCTCGGGTCTTTGGCAGGTACCTGGCCTGGCAGCCTCTCCCTGTGCCCCTGTCCCTCTCCGAGGTGGAGCTGGTTGGCCTGGAAGAAATCCTCTGTGCCAGCCTCCCCACCCTCTCCTGCTCTGTGACATGTCGTATGGGAGCAGGCATGCTAGCAGCACAGAGGCCGAGGAGACTTCTTTGGCGGGAGGGCAGCAGAAGCCTCGGGTGCCAAAAGGCCTGGCCTGGAAACCCCGGAGCTGAGGACAGGGTTGACCTACACCTTGGTTCTCAAGCTCAGACTTGGGGAACATAGGTGAGAAAGACAGGGAGAAGCTGAGCTGCCCCGTGGGGCCCCGTTGGCCTCCCTGGTATGGACACAGTCTCTATCTAGAGCGCACCAGGGTTCAAAGCCACAGCCCTGGGCCAGCTCACAGGGGCAGTGGAGGCCAGGGGTGGGAAAGGTAGATCAGGCCCTCAGCGGCAGGAGGCCCCTCCCTGGGGAGGCTCCCTCCACCTACCAGAGACATCCTTTGGTCCCCCTTCCCAGTGTAACAGAGAGATGGAGCAGTGGGAAGGCCTCTCCCCACCCCCCAAAGTCAAGGGCCATCCAACCCTAGGTCCTGGAGAGAAAGATCCACCCAGGGTCATCACTGCCGGGCCAGTCTCCCACCCTGTGTTCCAAGGGGCTCCAGGGTCCCTCGGGTTGCCCGCTGCAGTACTGGAAAAAAGGATCTTTAATAAGTCTGTGAAACACTAATTCCTTTAGTGCAGGACTTCTCAGAGCCTTTAAGGTATCAATGAATATCTGTGTCTCCAAGAGGGAGAGAGTGTGCAGTGTTTCCCAAACTTAGTTGGTCATGGAACCCTTGATTTGTGGAACGTCTATTAATCATTTATGGAGTATGATAGCTCTGAGGAACACAGTTTGGGAAGCACTGATGAAGAATGCAGCTTCCCAGCACTTTTGATAAGCCAGTCCCTTTAAAGGAGGTCCCAAGCCCAGAAGGAGATTGTGCAGTGGGTAAACTTTGCTTCTTGCTACTTCCCCGGCTTTGGGGCCTGGCAAGAGGAAAAGGTCTAAAGGTCTGGGAACCTGGGGGCAGGTAGACAAGAAGGGTGGCTTCCTTCCCCTGGGGCAGAGGGTCAGCTTAGCAGGGTGGCAGGGAGGCAGGCACTGCAGGGCTGCAGAGAGGCGGGGGACAGCCCACCGTGGCCCTTGTTTTGTCATGGAAAGCCCTCATGGGTGCTGTCCCAGCCTGCAGGGTCCCACTGCCCACCCCGTTGCCTACCCAACCCCTCGTGGGGAATCCTGCCTCCTCTCGTGGGCCCTTTCCAGGACTCCTGGTCCTGCTACACAATCCTCTGTCCAGGAAGGTTATGGTCACCTGGCAAAGACAGGCCCCCTGGCCCAGACCATGGCTGCAGACTCATTTAGGGGCCTGGGCTGGAGGCGGCACAGGTGCCAGGCTGGGCTCGTGCTCCCTCCACGTGCTCCTGCCACCCTCAGAAAGCCTGGGGCCTGGCTCTGCAATAGCCCCTGAGACCTGCCAGCTCTGGCTTTGAAGACTGGAGAGAGTGTGCAGCCAAGCCCAGCTTCAAAGGCTTCCCCTGGCCTCCTCCGGAGCATCCTCCCCACCCCCGCCCTCGGCCTGGCCCACCCCTCCACTTACCCGCCCCCCCACAGACACACTCCCACAGCTTCTGTGAAGGCCCAAACGGGATCAGAGCAAGAGATGAAAAAAGAGGAGGGGGCGAGGAGGGCCAGAGAGGGATAGGAAGTCTCTGGGAGCAGGGGAGAGGAAGGAGAAAAGTAGGAAGAAAGGGATAAAGGTGGACAAGAGAAGGGCAGGGAGGACTAAGCAGCGGGGCAGGGGGCAGAAGAAAACGGGGTGGGGGATTGGGTGGGCTGGGGCTGGTCCACTTTGGGCAGAGCCCCTTGGCTGGCTGGCTAAAGTAGAGGGCCCCCCAGCTCGACCTTGGCCTGACAACCTCCCCATGAAGGGGAAGAAGGGACCAGGGCCATTGGCTAGAGGGCAGAGTCCTCTAGAGAGAATCCCCCATTTCCAGAGCCCCTAGCCAGGTGGGACGGGGGCGCTTCTCCTGGTATGTCCCAGTGACCCTCAGCAGCGGGCTGGCCCAGGTCGTCCACAGGGGAAGGCAGACCTGCTTATGTGAAGAGGACTCTCAGAGCAAAATGGGAAACCCGGGTGAGTCGGAGGCAGCAAGACATGCAGTGGGGATCAAGGGTGATGGGGAAGGGGAGTGGCCTGCCACTGGGCCTGCCCTCCCTCCAGGTCACCCTGAGAACACCGATGGGTCTGAGACAAGAGCAGAGGAGCTGGGCGGGGGTTGGGCACAGTGTGTGTGACGGGAAGGGTGGATGGAGGAACCAGTCACCAGGGATGAGGGCAGAGGCAGGCAGAGCTGGGAGAGCAGCCGGAAAACAGGGCTGGGGGCCCTGGAACATTGTGTGGGTTTGAGGGGCACAGACAGAGAAGGTGGAGCCCTAGAGCCACCCTGAGATACGGGGTGGGGAGAGAGCATGGCACCAGGGTGTGGGGAGGCTGTGTGTGTGTGCACACACGTGCACGTGTGTGCATATGGCCAGATCTGGGGAGGGGCAGGGGCTCCTCCCACCTGGGCTGCCTGTGTGCCCCACCCCCCCTCGAAAACTCGCAGCCTGGCACCTACTTGATGGCCTTCTTCTCACTGCGCCCACGCCCTGAGTCTGGCGTGCCCACCGTCTCCAAGGAGTTCTTGTAGCGTTTGCCCTGTGGAGATAGCAGCAGGTCACTCCCAGGACACAGGGTGGCACCCTCCCTGCCTCCCCAGCAAGCCCCCACACCCCCACCCCCAGGAAGGAATGCAGACTGGAGCCTCGTGGAGCACTAAGACCTGCCTGACCCCCTTGACCTGCACCCCATCTCTGACCCCGGAGATGGGGCCCCTTCTGTCCGCCTGTCTCCTGGGGCTCTGGCCTGGCTCCCAGAAACACATCTCCCTCTGCCACAGACAGACGGCTCTCAGGCGCCTGGCCACGTCACACCGGCCACGTCACCGCCCCCAGATGGTGGGGGTGGCATCCTGCAGGGCAAGGCTGGCAGTGGCCAGTGATGTGAGCCTTGGGGGGCTGGGAGAGACCTAGGCTGTGTGCCTCACTCTCTGAGGGGTGCCTGGGGTCTTCGTGCCCTGGGCTGGGAGGCAGGGCGAGGCCTGAGCACTCTCCTTTGTAGGAAGGCGGCCTTGGAAAGGGAGGCTGGGGCTCTGAGGCTGGGGGCAGCCTGGGCCAGCCCCCTCAGAGTTCCTCACACCAACAGGAGTTGGGGGAGGGGAGGGGCAGGCCAGGGCACCAGGTCCCTGGCTAGAGGCAGGGCCCTGGCTGCAGCGGCGACTGGGCCCGCTGCCTGGAAGGTGAGCGCCATTCACCTTCTCGGTTTGGGTTTCTAAATTTAGCTGATGCAGAGCCCGGCCCCATTAACGTTCCTAGCTGCCACCAAGCATCCTGAGGTACTCCCATGGGCTGGCCTAGGCCCAGGGCTGATGTGGGAGTCCGGGCGATAGGGTCTGTGCAGGGGCCGGGGCTGCCCCACAGTCCACTCTCCCACTGGGCACTGGCCTGCCCCTGCCCAGCCAAGTGGGGACACACACACACACACACACGTTTCCCCAACATCCAGTCATGTGCACCGATACCACAGCCACAACAGCCAATTATTCCATTCTCCCTAAAGCAAAATAAAAGCCACACAGCCGTGTTCCCTGGCATGCCTGCCAGCTGCAGCCCTATGCTAGGCATGGGGCCGCCTGTTCAGGGGGAATGGCAGAGGCGGCGCACTGGTGCTCCCCCGAAGGGAGGGGCCCTCATTCCACCTCCAGCTCCCCTGTGTCTCAGGGGCTCCAGGGTCCTGGGCCCAGCAGCCTCGCATGCTCCCCGTGTCACTGTGGTCAGGTCCCTTGCCTTCTCTGGCCTCCTTTTCCTCCCTTCTGAAATGATGCGGTGTCACGGGATGAGCCCCAGGCCCCTCATGCTTCAGGGTTCTCATCATGGATATTATCTTTCTCCTTACTTCAGACCCCTGGGAATGTCACCCTCAATGGCAGGGATTGTATGGCCTCTAGTACGTGGTGTGGAACCTGGTAACCAGCAGTTCTCAAAACCATCAACTGGAAGCACCCCTCTAGCGCCCCGTGCACCCCGAGGTCCAAGCCCCAGGTGTTGCCTCTGAGCCAGAACTTTGAGTTAAAAAACAAGGCTGCTGGATCCTCTGGGCCCGCAAAACTGCCCTTTCTCAGCTACATCTCTGATCCCTCCCTTCATTACAGAGGTTCAAATCTCAAGCAATACCTAGTTTCAACTGGGGCGATCAGGGCCTAGAGGCCTCCATAGTGGCCAGGGGCCCTTCTTGGCCACCATGAAAGGAACCCTGCCCGCCCCAGTTCTCTAGCACTTCAGGCAGTGTGGGGCCCCTGCTGAGGGCTCCCCAACCCTGCCCCTCACCTCCTCTCCTCTTTCTTCCTAGTCTTAACAGGGAACTTGACCCGATAAGCACCCCCTTCTAAGGCTGGTCTGTTGCCCTTCTTCAAGGCCAGCCATGGCTGGGGTGGGCTGCCCACGGTCCACCCAAGGTGGCTTTTCCTTCCACAGCTCAGAGAGCCTTCCCCTCAGGTGGCAACTATCACTGCAGCAGGAGTTGGGGTGCTATGGGGGACAGGAACTAGGGCATGACTTGATTTGGGAGACGGGTAAGTTAATGCGACAGGGATAGGAGCCCTAGGTGGGGTCCAGCAGCCTATATCACCAGCCTGCTGATCAGGGAAGGAGCTGGCCAGGCTGATCCAGAAAAAGCCAGCGGGAGATTAAGAAAGTTATTAATGTTTGGAAATGGGATCTGGGCTGTCAGGGTATCATATCACTGCTGCCGAGGGGACAGGCGGGCAAGGAGAGCCCAGCAACTGTGCAAGGGGCATTTTAAAGCCTCTTCCAATGGAGCACAGAGACAACCTGGGCAATATCCTCCTGGCTTCTGTGACCCAGGGCCAGGACAGGGGTCGAGGGGCTTGGGCAGCTCAGAGGAGCTGGTCAAAGAGGAGCTGTGGCCTGGACCCTGGGGGAGTTCGAGGCTGGGAGGAGGGCTGGGCCAGGGGAGCTTCTGCATCTCTCAGCAGCCTACCTGCTACAAAAGCTGTCATCTTCGAAATCCTGTCCAGGTGAGGCACATGCACATGCGTGCGCGCACACACACACACACACACACACACACACACACACCCTGCAGCACTTACCAGGGGACAGGGCTGGGACAGTGGGGCAGACATACAGGTTAGCTCATTCGGGGACCTGATGAGATAGTCCACGTCCCACGTGCAAAGGTGAGCAGACACATTCCCACTGCACCCATACCCTCCAGATCAACACACAAAGACTCCCACTCAAGGTCACCCGCAGTGCCTGCTCATACAACTGCCTTCAAAAAAAAAAAAAAAAAAAACAGATGGACAGAGAGCCTAACAGACTGAAAAGGATCTACAGGGCTTCAGGGCTCAGCCACTCCCACAGCCTCTGAGGACACTTGCATACGGAGGCACGTGGCTGAACTCCATACTCCACCTCCCCTGAAATTCTGAGGCAGACACAGCCACAGGAGATCCAGGAACAATGCAAGGCAGCCAGCCTGGCTCTACTTGCACGCAGAGAGCCACTGGGTCGGTCTCTGCACACACTCCGAAGGAGCCGCCTGAAGCTGTCTATCCCAGGATGGAGAGTCATGCTCCCAATTCCTGAGTTTGCCTTTCTTGAAGGAGGCATGCTGGGTCCTCATCCAGCGGCGTCTGCCCCTTCTCTTCCACAGGAGTGGGGTGTGAAGCCTCCACCCATGCAGTGCCCACAACCACAGCCCCTCACCCCCTTGTCCTTAAGGCTCCTCTTTGGCTGGGCAGGGAGAGAATGGGGCTCCTAGAGGTGGCAGCCACTCCCACCATTCTCAACCTGGGGATTGGAAGGTACCTGCCAGCGACCCTTCTTCACCTAACCCCGGGAAAGGTCTCGCACCTGGAACGCCTCCCGGCGCACCTTCGGGGATGTCGGGTGCAACCTCCCAAAGTCCCCACCACACTTCGGGGCGGGGGCGGCAGGATCCGGGATGATTAGGGTCTCGTGGGGCGGCCACCCTCTGGGAGCTGTGGGCTGCGGACAGGCAGCTCAGCTCAGCTCTCCCTCCCTGCGCCCTCGCCCTCGGTGATGAATTTCCCTCCTGACGTCTCGTTACTTATTGATGGCCTAATCCTGCTCGTTAATTCCCCAGCTCTCGTTAAAAATGAAAAGAAGCCGTTTGTGCTTGTACAAACCCGGAGGATCAGGATGGATGTGAGGGCGCTGGGGGTGGGGCGCGGCGGGCGCCGCCGCCGCCTCATTGGCCAGGAGACACCGCTCGGCCACGCCCAGCCCTGGGGGAGGGCAGCGGACAGACGGGAGAGGGCCTCGATTCTCAGTCTGTGCGTGTGAGCCTGCGGCTCTTTCTGCAGGAAGCGGGGCGTGTGTGCGTGGAGTTGAGAGCTTGTGAATGCCCCTGAGACCCACGTCCGTCCACGAGTGTCCCTAGGTGTGTGGCTCTGGGTGTACACACAGACATAGGGGGCCAACACCCAGGCAAATGCAGGGCGTGCATGCGGTGTGAATTTCTACGCAAGTGTGCCTGACTACATGGGCAGGTGGGTCATATGCTTGTAATTGTGGGGGACGGGGTGCAGAGCCAGGCCCCGCCCCCAGGGCCCTCAGGAGCCTCACCAGTTTGCGCTGACACCAGTGGCAGAGGCCGCAGAGGACGACGGTGACGCTAAGGCTGACGGTGATGATGGCAGAGACCAGCAGGACATCGCGGGTGGGCGCCCCTGGGGAGGACATGGGCAGGTCAGACCCTCATTGGCCAGGGCCGGCCACTCTCCCTCAGCCCAGAGGCCCCCAGAACCACCACCCTACCCTTTCACCTGTCCCCCACACTGGGAGCTCTGAGCAAGTTCTACTCCCAGTTCTTTTTGGCTGGCTGACCTTGGGATGTCTCTTTCCCTTTCTGTGCCTCAGTTTCCTCATCTGTAAAATGGGGGAATTGTGCTGGTTGACACCTCTCCCAGTCTCTTCCTGCATGGGCCCTGTGTGAACCCGTAGGATCAATACCATCCCCCAAACTTAACATCCTCAAAAGGAGAGGCCAAGTGTACCCATAGCCCAGCCAGGCTTCGCAGGCCCTTTGAATCCCCTTAAAATAGCCACTGCTTCTTTAAGGCCTTCCTGCCCAGCACTCTGCCATGCCCCCACCCCGTACTGAGCTACAACTCCAGCTGAATTTGCCCGAAGGGTTGTTATCTCCTACAGTCCCTCTGAGGACATCTGCCCGATGGGCAATAACAGACCTTCTTAAGTGGCTGGCCAAGACTTGACAGTCCCATGCAGAGTCAAAGAGGAAATCTCTGGAACCTTCTGATCAGCCCTCACTCCCTTTAGCCCAGCTTTCCTTGGGCTGGAAGCCCACCCAGCTAGCCTCTCTGCACACCATGCCCCCTCATCCCTCCGTCCCTGAGCTCATTGTTTACAGTCTTCTAACCGCTCGCAGGGGCTGAGAGGCAGCTTCCACTCTAGGAGCTCAGGGTCCTATACTTCAGGAGTGGAAATGCTCAGGGACCTGAGCATTTCCTGGGAGGAAAACCCCAGGTTTCTTTGCAAATCCCACTTCTTGCTCGCTGTGTGGCTTTGGACGAGTCACATAACTACTGTCTTCTCCCCTGCAATGCAGATTCAACCTCCTCCCTGCCTTCTCACAGGTGGTTGTAAACATGAGCCCAAATCAAACATAAAGAAGGCAAAACTTGACCAGAAATGATAGTGTGGGGGAGTCGAGCAGGAAACGGCATAGATCACATGTGCACTGTAAATATGTTGCACTGGGATGTGTCCTCAAGTCAAGGAGCCACTGTTTATTTACAGAGAAGTCTGTGTGGGCTTTTTGGTGCTAGTGACAGTGGTAATTAAGAGCTGACAATAGCTGTCTGGTCCTGGTTCCTGTGGTTTTAGCTTCTGGGCTCCAACTTCTCTTGCTTTGCTGTGGGGCCTCAGGAGGAGGGCCCAGAGGTCATCCTCAGCTCTCAGGACCCCCAGGGCTGCTTCCCGCCCCCACGTCAGTGCCCCGGGCAGCTGGTTCACTACTCGCTCTCCCTAGAATCCTGCTTGGGCCCCACATCTCCCTCCCCAATTTCCTGAGCCTCCCAGCTGTGGGAAAAGGCCACCCTCACCTGGCCCCCACCTATCTACCAGCCAGGCCAGCTAAACTTTCTTGTCTTGAGTCTGCAGCCTCAGCTCCCAGGAAGGCCCTGTACCCTGTTCACTGTCAACATCAGGGCCCATAGCACCGGGGACCTCTGACCCCGACAATCTGCAGACACCAAAGAACAGGCCCTGCCCTTTCCTCCCCTGAGTGGAGGAGTACATCTGCATCCGCCAAAGTTCTCAGGCCAAATGGGAGGCCTCCATCTTAAACCTCCAGGCTTCTGAGGGACGGGGTGGGGACGAGTGGGGAGATTGACGGCCATAATACCGCAGGCATGCGACCGGGGCCCCAAGACTCAGGACGGCGGTAAGGAGATGAGCAAGTGTACCTCCGGGAAGGGGGCCTGCACTTCTTTCAGCTCTCTCCAGGAACTGCCGCTGCACCAGTGGGAGGGCCTGGGCCTGTCGTGTGGCTCGCTGAACTCCCTTTCCAGGGAAATAAATTCTATTCTTGGGCTGAGCTTTCTTCAACCACTATCTATTGAGAATCTACCAGGAGGCACAGGGGACAGGCAAAAATTCAGCTAATTGTTTCTTGGCATGTTGGATGCACTAGAACCAGCGAGTGGCAGCATAGCAGCCTGGGGGACCAGCCTCCAAAATATCCAAGAAAAGACCCAAGGTTGAGTACAGCCTCTGCCTCTTTTTTTAAATAAATTATTTATTTTTAAATATATATGTGTGCATGTGTGTGTGTGTATGTGTGTATACTCTTTTAAATTTATTTTTCAATTATAGTTGACAAGCCTCTGCCTCTTAATAGCTGTGTGGCCTTGGACAAGTGTCTTAACCACTCAGTGTCTTCATTTTCTCTTTTATAAAATGAAGATTAAAACAGCATCCCTCCATGGGATTGTTGTTAGCACTCAATAGACAGGTATTACTCATGGAGTTGTTGGTGTCAGTTTTGTCACAGGTATAAACAGAGGGCACTGGGAGCATGAATGAAGAAGCGATTGCTGGACTAGGGAGAAATCTGGGAAGGCTCCCCTGAGGAGGTGGTATTTGGTGTGGTCTGGTGCATGCGGGTGAGGTGAGGGTAAAGGGAACAGCTAGAGCAAAGTCAAGGAGCGGGTAAGAAGTGTCAGGCACGCTGTCTGAGGAGTTGGACTAAATTATGTGAAGTGAAGTGTGGAGACCAGGCTGGGGATGGGGATGGGACCTGATGTAGAAGGGCCTTGTCTCTCAGGCTGAGGGGCTTGTTGTATGAGAAGCCATGGGAGTCATGGGAAGTTTGTGAGCAGCGGATGAACAAGACCAGAGGGGGTGTCAGCAAGCTCATGACCTAGTCATCGTCTTGCTGTGGTAGAAGGTTTCCTCTCGACACACACAGCTCCTGGCCATGGGGCAATTCTCAAAGAGGTCACCTCCCTGGAGCTTCCTCCTCTCTTTGCCAAACAAGGTCCTTTTTAAAAGCTGCTTGTCAACCTCTGCTGTAGGCTGGAGAGCCCCTTAAGACAGGGCCTGTCAATCCCAGAAGCCAGTGGGCACCCTCTGAATGGTCTCCGGAGACCCAGGGAATGCCCATCTTAAGCAATTAACATTCTGTGGCATGCAGAATGAGCACTGGGCTTGGAGTCCAGGAGAAGTAGGCTGAGGCCCTGTTCTGGTCACTAACCCACTATGTGGCTGTGGGCAAGGCATTCCATCTTGGAGGTCAATGCTTTCATTTGTGGAAGATCCGACCCTTTCCCACCCTGATGATGAGCAGGTGTTCCAGGTGTTCTACCTGAGGTAACAACTCGGTCCTCACCACAACTGAGGTAAGCATTATGATTACCCCCATTTTACAGATGGGGAAACTGAGGAACAGAGCAGTCAAGTACCTCGTCCAAGGTCATTCAGATAGGTGGTGGTAGAGCAAGGGTTTGAACCCAGGCAGTCTGGCGCAGAGTCTGCCCTCTGCTTGGCGTGCTCTGGGGGTCCCCTAGAGTTCCCAGGAGTTCCGCAGGGGATGTGGACGTGGATGCTGAGTGGATGAGGCTGTGATCTCTCAAGCCCTCTTCAACCAAAGTAGCATCATTTCCCTGTTTCAAATCTTGGGCTTTTGCAGACAATTCCATTTGAAAAAAGAGATATGTTGCTAAGGAAAACTGAGCCCCTTGGGATTGGTGACCCTGGGATCCCCCGCAGCATGGGTGGATGCTGTCATCTTCCAGACAGCTGACCCCTTCCCTCCAAAATCCCGAGGCCCCCTAGCATCCCCCAAACAGCCCTTGAAGCCAGGGTGAAACTAACACTTGCCATTGAAAATTGTGTTGATGCTGTGAACAAGAGTGACAAGATGTCCTCAGCCAACACGTGATATTGCCATCAAGGGGAACAAGCATGTTCTCACCTGCCAGCCAGAGTGAAACCATTCCCAGAGCATAGAGTCACCATGTCTCAGGATGAAAGAGACCTTGCAAGTCATGAGGTTTGGCCCCATCAATCCACGAACCCCCTGGATAGCCTCATTGGTGACAGGAAGCTGCTTCTGCAGGAGGCGGGCCCTCTGTGGATGGGCATAGTTAAGGAGGGCTGCTGTGCCTTGCACTGAGCTCAATCTGTCCCCCTAGAACTTTCCCTCATGGTCTTATGCTTGCCCTCTGGAACTGCTGGGAACGAGTCGGCTCCCTCCGCCACATGACAGGCCTCCAAATCCTTGCCGACAGCTCTCATGTCCCCTTCCAGTTTTCTCTAGGCAAAGCTGTCCCAGCCCTTCTAAACCCTTCCTCTGATGACATACATGGTTTCAAGTCCCCTTAGCGTCAGCATATTAACATTTGGGGAAAGAAAATATTGCAGCCCTAGTCAGCCTTTTGACAGAGCTGAATTCCACGACCTATCCTGAGGCAGAGGAGACATCCTGGGCCCCAGGGGGTGAGACAGACAAGGGCAGACAGATGACATCAGGAGACTTGGGAGGCAGGGTGAGCCAGGAGCCAGGAGAAACAGGTCTCCTAGGTCCAATCCCAGAGGCGTCCTAGGAGTGAGGTGTGAGCTCAGGCACATCGCTGCCCCTCTGCCCAGGCCTGTGGCGGGCACATCAGCCAATTAGAGCTCAGGATTAATGATAATCTATCAGAGTCCTACAGACTTTGCCAGTCCTGTGGGTAGAGCCTGTGCTCCTGATCATGCCAGCCCGCAAGGAGCTCTCAACATAAAGCCCGTGTGCTCCAGGAGGTGGCCCACTTCTTAGGGTGGACAAGGTGCTCACACACAGGCTTCCCCTCTGGTATGTCAGCTCCATGAGGGCAAGGCTTGCCGTCCTGTTCACCGCTGTCTTCCTGGCACCGAGGACGGAGCAGAGCATATAATAGGTGCTCAATAAATTCGTGTTGAAAGAATGAGTGAGGTAGAATCCTAGACCTCTAGGAATAGTAACAGAGGCTGCCATTTATTAAGCATCTACTGTGTGCCAGACTACAGGGGTCCGTGAAGGCAGGGGCTGTATCTGCTTTGCTCATCCCGGGATCGTCTATAACAGGCTGACACATGGGAGGTACTCAGTAAATATTTGTTGAATGTTCAATACTTGCATGTTATCTACCTTGTCACTCAAACAAGATGGAGAGGCTGCAGCGAGAGATTTTGAAAACCTCTCTTTTACACACACACACACACCAGGACCCCTTGCATTCTTGCCCCATGCCCATTTTTGCCTGACAAGTCCTGATTTTTGTATACTCAGATAAAAAGCACCACTTCCAAGAAGCCTTCGATAATCTCCCCAGTGGGAATTACCTTCTCCTACTTCTGAGCTCACCTGACACTGTGCCTGCACCTTTCTTTTAGGGTGCAGTGATTAAATACCAAGGCTCTGGAGCCAGTGATTAACTGTCTGGTCTCAAATTTTGGCTCTTATACTTCCAAGCTGAGTGACAGAATCTCTGTGTGCCTTGGTTTCCCCATCTGTAAATGGAGGCTAATAATAGCACGGGTCTCATAGGACTACTGTGAGGTTTAAAGGAATTAGCACATATAACGTGCTTAGCACAGTGCCTGACACAGTATAAGCAGGCAATAAATGCTAGCTATTATCATAGCATTACCACGTCTCGCTTGGTATTAGAGACATCTGGGGCACAGAGCCGGCACTCACTGAGTGTTGAATAAAATACTGAATTAGATATACATCTACTTTTCCCCACAGGACGAGAGAGACCAGGGGTCATGTCTCACTCAATTCTGTACATACTCCCCACTCCCCAATACCCTGCCTTAGGATCCCTGGACCAGCACTTGACCAAAAGCAGGCATCAGTGAATACCCATGGAAAGGAATGGGGAGGGCTGAGGAACAGGAGGTTGGGGTAGGGGCGGCAGCTGGAAGCCAGGCTGGGTTCCAGGTGTGAACTGCAGACCTGACCCCGTCCCTTGCTGAGGCTCTGCTCCCACTCCAAATTCTTTCTCATCTCTTCAGCAAGCCATGATTTATGGATGAGCAGAATCAAACAGGGCTGCTGGCTGCTGGGATGCCCCAGGGAGCTGCTGGAGAGGGAGTGAACTACTGAGGGCAAGCTCACCAGTTACCCAGGGGGAACGAGAGGGGAGCCAGAGGGGGAGCAGGTACACACACATAGGCCACAGGCACTGACACCCATGGCGTGCGCGCATGCGCTCTCTCTCTCTCTCTCTCTCTCTCTCTCTCTCTCTCTCTCTCTCTCTCTCTCTCACACACACACACACACACACACGCCACAGAGACTCAGTCCTTGCCCAACACCCATGCTTACATTCACACACACACGTGCATGGTCACTCATGGCCATGGCCCACTCAGCCGTCTACAGGGCCTAAGTGTTCATGTACTTCCTCTAGCCTGGAATTTTCTCTCGATGCCCATTATTTGTTTACTTGAAGCCTGTCTGTCCTTCTGAGGCAGAGCAGTGGGACAGGAAGTAGACTGGGAGGCAAATGACCTGGATTCCAGTCCCACCTCTGCCCCTGGCATGACCCTGGCATGGCCCAATCTGGGCCTAAGTGCTTTACCTTTGAATGATGATAATAACCCCTGACTTTCCCTGCTGGGGTCCTGTGAGGATCAAATGACAGCTCATTAATTGAGCACACATCTTTTGTGGCAAACATTGTGCCAAGAAGTTTATATGCACCATCTTGTGTGATCTCCACAACCTTGAACTATTATTACTCCTATTTCACAGAGGAAGAAAGAGGCATGGAGAATTAAGGCAACTTGAGCCTGTCCTTTACCACAGCTACAGCTGAAGGATGTGACAGCATTCTGTAATATGCTACATTGTACGACCTAGCCACACTCAACTTTTCTCCTTCCATCAAGCAGGCCATCTTTCACACCTGAGGCTTTGCATAAGCTGTTCTCTCTTCCTGTAATGCCCTTCCGTCTATTCTCTACCCTCAAGATCCCTAGACGAAGATGGCCTTCATTCCTTCCCACATTTCCTTCTGTTTCTTCTAGAACTACGGCAATTCTTCCTTGGGTTATTTGTCTTTCCCCAATGGGAGCACCTGGAGGGCTGAAATCCCAGATGACTCATCTCTGTAGCCTAAGGTCTGATACACAGGAGAGGCTGGGTGGTAAGTAAGTGCTGAACATTCAATTATTCAAGGCCTCAGGTAAGCCCCCCTCTTCCAGGAAGCCCTCCCTGATGACATACACTCACAGCAGTCTCTTCCTTCTCCAAATGTGAATTAACTGATCCTCTGTCCACCCATCTTTTCTTGCGGGGGGGGGGGTAGTCTGGTTCCTCAAGCAGGACCAGTGGTGTACGGTCCTGTCTCCCCACTACTGGGGGTCTGCCAGAGCCCGGGACAATATAGAGAAGCCGCTGGACACACTGGCCACACTTATGTGCACATAAGCTCTTTCCCCCAGAATTCACTCACTCCCACGCTCTCAGACGGTGACACGCACACTCCTCATATCTAGCTCTTCCAAAGCTGTCCTGTCGCCCCCACACCCTCCCTACCTAGACTGCTTCCCTCTTTCGGGCACCTCCAGATCCCAGGCCCTCACTCTTTGTCCCAAGTGTTTTGATTGTGGCAACAAATGTATGCTCAACACCAACTTGTGTCCACAATCCTCAGTACCTGTCTGAAGGTGAATACGCTTATGCTCATTTTACAAAGGAAACTGAGGCTCAGGGGGTTAGATATCTGCCCAAGTGCACACAGCAGAAGCCAGGCAGAGCCAGGATTAGACACGGAGGCTGTAAGACCCCAAACCATGTAGCTCTCACTCTGTTCCACCCCCTGGGAGCTGAGCCTTGAAATGAGTGGCTTCAAGGATAGCAGGAAAAGAAGAAAGAAACTGAATTAACACAAAATACAGCTGAAGAAAGAACTTGCGCTTCCCCAAAAATTTTACCAAAGAGAACCATTCCTGTTTACCCCAAGCACTGAAGAGAACCTGATCACACACACACCTTTCCTGGGGCTCCTTCCTCCATCCACTGGCCCAGCCCTTGGCCTCAGCAAAGCACTCATTAGAGAGATGCTCAGTTCACCTGAAGGTCTCAGAACAGGTAGGGGGTTGGGCACCTGAGGCTGGACAGAGTGGGAATGGGGAGAAATGGAGGGCAGGGTGCCAGAGGACTTGCCTAGGGCCCTGTCTCTTGTGCTGACTAGGGTGCAACTACTATTTCAGAAATAAAGCGGAGTGATGTTGGGGGTGGCTGGGGCTACATCTGCCAGAGTGTTCCCATCCTGATCCCGCCTCCTCCCACCTGATTCTGCACCAGGACGTATCATGCCCCAGCACCTCCCCCCATTCCTTAGTGGCTGCACGATGACATTTCAGGTGGAAAGCAGTGAAAGCTGGAGTCGCAGGTTTCCATAGGAATCACCCCTCCACGTGCATGCAGAGCAGTTGGAAGGTGGGAAGGCATTTACAAGTGCAGAGCTTAGCAGCCCCAGAGCTATTTGGGCATGGGAAGGGGGGTACATTTTTGGTGCCTATTCTACCTCCATCCCTCCTCCCAACCCAACATACATGAAAAAGCTAGAAAAGGCATAGTTGGGGAGATAGCAACAGAAAAGCAATGAGCTAAACTCTGAACCCCAGGCAGCCAGGCAAACTGCCAGGCCTCCTGTCATGAAAAATTTTCTGCCCTCTCTCCACTCTAAAACTCCCTGCTCCAGGCCACCCACCTTGGGAATGGTGGTAGCTCATTTTTTGCTACAGGAAAAAGAAAATGAGATTGGGAGGGCAGAAGGAAACAAAGAAAAAGAGAAAGAGATCCAGGCACTCATTTCCCAGGAAAGCTGGGCCGTGGCCCTCCCCCCATGCTCTCCAGACAGTCTCTCTGAGTGTCCTTCAGAAAACACTGGAGGTACCCCCCACAACCCCTCCAGCCTTACCTGGGGCAGGAACAAGGCTGGCGGAAGAGGAAGCCTGAGGGGAATTGTTTTGGAAAGTTAGGACTAGCTGAAAACAGGGGCTTAGCACTAGCAAGTCTCAACCTTGACTGTAATAAAAACAGATAATGTGTGAGTGAGCTGGGGAGAGAGCACTGGCAGGGGCCACAGAGGCCGGCTGGATGCAGACGGTTTAGAATTCAGAGGAGATGCCAAGTGAGTAAACAGCGAATGAAGGATTATCTGGATGGGCCAGGAGCTGTTCCAGCAAGAAATTGAATGGGGACATGTCAAGATCCACAAGCACTTCGACTCCTCATCAGGGAGCAGGGCCTGGTGAGCTGCGAGGGCCTCATCCACACCTTCTTTACCTCTGCTCTCTCTTCTAGCAGACAACATGGCTTTTGTAATGATGGCTCACATTTGTTCAGTGCAATCCTCAGTTTACAGAGGATTTCTCATCCATTGTCATACTTAATGGAGGTGACGGGGGTATCTTCTCCCTGGTGACCCCCTTCCCTCATCATAGCCACTCCCACTTACCACAGTTCCTGGCTTAAGGAAGCCTAGTGTGCCTGGCTTCAGTCTTCAGCCTCAAAAGAGAGGGATGGGGAGACAAGCCATCTACAGACCTCAAAAAGCTGCTGAGTCCAGAAGTTATCAGGATTAAAGCCATTTGGGACAAAATGGGCCAGGTGCCAGCTCTGAGTAGAGAGCCCAAGCTGAAGGGTGTCCAGCCAGGAGTTAGCCTGGAAACTGACGTCCTCGCGACCCACCCCTATCCCAAAGCTGATGAGCTGCCTGCACAGCCGTGAAAACGATCATGTCCATCAGAGCAGCAGGAGCCCAGGAAAGGAGCTCAGATGGAGGGCTTCTCCGCCAGAAGTGCGGAGTGGGGGCAGGATCACAGACGTGTGATGATTAAGTGCAGGCCTTGACCACTAGTTCCTCCTATGAATAATACATTGTTGTGCCTTGGCCTAAATCAGCATCTTATTGTTATTAATAATACACAGCTGCAAAGAAGCTGGGGTGGGAATGGCGTACAATATTTTATTCGAGGATCTCAGAGCACTTAAGTGTTCCTCATGCCAATGACTCAATTTTGCCTCCCCAAGTCACAGGCTTCCTTACAGGCCAGGGCACCTGTCCTGCCCTGACACCCTCCTACCTGAGGCTTGAAGACATGAAAGCCATTGGTGCTAGGAATCTTCCATCCTGAGATGCAGATTCTTGACCTGGGGTTTTGGTGGGAGAGGGGGGACGCTTAATCTTTGCCAGAGCTCTCAGGGATGCAACATAATGTGAAGCTGCTCCCAGAGGTGCTTAGAAAGGAGGGGGATTAGTGCGAATCCAGTTGTGGGAGAGATGGATGAAAAGGGACTGGGGTTCTGAGTCCAGTTCTGTCACCCGCTGTGTCACTGCGGCTGTGTGACCTTAGACAACTAATTCAACTTTCTGGCTCTAAATCGCCTCGTTAGAATACAGGGCGTCTGAGATTCCCTATCAGAGGTACCATTCTACCATATTCTGGGGTATCATTCGCATCACAATGGTTAAATCGAGCAAGCCGCCCTGAGCTCTGTCCACGTGCTGAAACAACCGCCAGCTGCTTCTCCGCTGTCCTTGGTGCTGAAATGAACTCAGTCCTGGGACTGAGCCTTCCTCCAGGCCACCTTTTGCTTGCCCCTGATGAGCCGGATCTAACCTACCGGAACCGTTTTCAGGGCTGCAGCATAATGATCCTACCTTCCTCTGCCAATTCCTCCCTGATCAACCCCAAGCTGAAGCCCCGCCAGCGACCAACCGACCTCAAGATCTCCTTTCCCACCCGGTGAGGTCCTCCAATGCCAACCACCCCAGTCAGCAGTCCGACTTCACACAAAAAGAGCCTCCCTGCTAATGTAAATGCCACATCCCACGCCCTCAAGGGGAGCCTGCCGCACTGCCTCCTGAAGGCGAACGCGGGTACTGTGCTCAGAACAGGAGCACAGAAGGCCCCCAGTGGTGGCGCTGGGCGCGTGGGGAAGAAGTGGCAGACGGTCCAGCCCCCGCCACCCCCTACCCCTTCCGGGGCAATCTGGCACTCTGAGCTTGCAGCACTGCCCAACACCCCAACGCTCCAAATGTGTTCCAGCGGCCTGGGGGCCTGCTGCCTGGTTCACAGTTAAGATTCAACCCAGATGGCCAGGCCAGATGAAACTTCCGGCTCCCTCCTCCAAGGTGGGTCGGGTAGACCTGTTTAAACAAACGCAACCTTGCCTCCCACTGCAGGGCCAGTCCTACCAAGATGAACACAAAGGCCTGTAATATCTCTCCCTCAGGGCAGAGGATCCCTATATCACACCTGCCCAAATAAGAAAGTTGCCTACAACCCCAGGAAAAAGTGGGGGTGGGAGAGAAGGCCACAGCTGCGGCCCACTCTTGTCTCCCTACCCCACAGGTGGGGGCTCTCTGAGAAGCAGATCTGCTTGGTGTTTCTAGGGAATGCTTGATATTAGTCTCACTGGGTATAAAAATTCCCCTCTTTCAAAAAAGGGGAAAAAAGCAAAAACAAATAAAACCATTTGGAGACAACACTCAAAATCACAGCTTCTCTGGATTCAGGCAGGGAGTAAAGAGAATAGCCTTTAATTACAGCAGATACTATAGCCAATGTCATTTATTGAGCACTTACTATAGGCCAAGCACTGTGCTAAGAGCTCTGCAAACATTATTTCATTTAGCCTTCTCATTTCCCCACGGCTGTCCCCCCAAGAGGAAGCGTAATGATCAGCATCCAGCAGCAGAGGAAAGTGGAGTTTGGAGAGGTGAGGTGACCACTCAGGGTGGTGCAGCTGGTGAGTGGTAAGACTAGCATGGGAAACCACATCTATCCCTCTTTAATCTTGCAGCTCGACTGGATCCACCTCACCATCCTTCCATGTTCTGGAAGTCTTGATGCCCCTCCAGTATTGCCAAGACCACCCGTCCCTCCATTATTCTCACATCTCAGCTGAGAGCCACATGGAAGAAGACAGTGACAACTTACACTCCCACAGCACTTTACAGCCTGCAAAGTGTTTTTATAGCCACTGTCCAAATCAACCCTCATGATACTGAGGCCCTCTTATGATTTTACAAGAGTGAAAACTAAGGCTCAAAGGAATAAGCAGCTTGCCCCAAGTCACACAGTAAGTAGTGGAGGCAGAAATCAGATGAAGATGGTGGGACTTGGAGCCCAGTGCTGTCTGCCTTCCTCTCCAAGGCTGGGGTCCTGGGAGCAGCCCAGGGAGGGGGTCCTAAGGGCCTTCATCTCCTGAGGGGCTTCCTGAGTCCCTGACCTGGGCTACTTCCCTCCTCCTGCTCCCTAGTGCCCATCAGTTGGCTCGGCTCTAACTTGGAGTCTCAATGTTTCATTCTAAATGAAATTTTTTCCAGGCAATTACTTCCTGCTAATTAGGAGGCAAGGCTGCCAGTCCCTGGGCCCTGCGCTGACCCCTTTTCTCAACTCACAGGGGCAGAGGGTTGTTGAGGTACAGGGTAGCAGCACCAGCCACAGAAACTGCCTGGGTCAGCCCCATCAGCTGAAAGAGGCCAGGAAACTTTTGAGGGCAGTGGGGCTGATGGAGGAGCAAGGAGCTTCAAAGAACTGAAAGAAGAGAGCTGGGGATGCTGGGGAGGGAAGGACTCTGAAGTGAGAGAGAGCCAGGGTATAAGAAGTGAGAAGGAGCCCAGACATGGCCTGCAGAGTAAAGGAGACCTAGGCTCAGGCGCAGCAGGGGGAACCAGGAAGTTCCAGAGAAACCAAGATGCGCGCCATGTTGTATGAAGGAAAAAGGAGGCATCTCAAGAAGCAGAGAGACAGAGGAGAGGGGAGAGATCTCCCCTCTGCAGAGGGAGAGGGAGGAAGAACACACCCTGGCAAATGGTCAAGATTATAGAAGTGGAAGAAGCAGAGACAGGGAGATACTGGGAGACTCCAGGAAGGGGAAGGAGAGAGGAAGGACAGGGAGGAAGGAGGAACTGCTGAAGAAAAGCCCTGGAGAGAAGGGGAGGAAAGCAGGGGAGGACGGCTGGAGTGGCAGCTCCCAGAGCCCCAAAAAGGGCTCTCTCTACATCATTGTCCTTGAGCCTCCCCCAATGTCAGTGCCAAGCCAGTCGGGCCTGCATGCCCTCCTACGCATCCACAGGTACAGGCGGGCATGATGGCAGGCCACCAGCCGGCTCAGGTGGCCGGATGCTCCATTCACTCAGGGCAGCCAGCCCACCTCTCTTCCTGCCAACCTGCCACCCTCTCCAGTGGGCTGAGCCAGGGACCCTCCTGGATCACATAGCAACATGACCAGGAGGCTCTGGGACTCCCTCTATAAAGCCTCCCCACTTTATAGAGGGAGGATCAAGGACCAGAGAGGAAACAATGCTTGTCCAAGGTCATGTAGCAAGTGAGTGATAAAGCTAGATATAGAGGGCTCAGGGGCTAAATCCTAGTGGTGGTTCTGTTGCCTCCTGGGCAAAGCCAGTAACAGGAGACAAAGACAGGTCTTAGTTGCCAGCAAGTCAGTCCCTGATCAGTTTAAGCCCTGTGGAGTGTGGCGTAGCAGGTGGAAGGAAGCAAGGGTAGCCAGGGGCTGGAAGGGAAACACAGGAAGTCACCATTTATGGAGCACTGGGTGGGAAGTTTCCACATGGGTTATAATCGCGGCTGACGTTATTGAGCACTTACTGGGTACAGTGTTCCAGCCACATACGATGTTACATGCAGGATCTCATTTAATCTCTACAATAACCCGATAAAGTATGTATCACTATTATTTCATTAAAGGGGAGAAACTGAGACTCAGGAGGGTTGAGTCACTGGCCATGTCTAACCAGTGCCATGTTTCTGACTCAAGCAGCCGGCTACCACCCTGCGGACCCCTCCACCCCAGTATTACCTAATGATGCTCAGATCCCTGAGCTCTCAAGATACCAGCCCAGCCCTTGCAGAATTTAGGCCCCAGAAGTCAACAGGGTAATAATTCTGTGTTGTGGGGGCTCCTTGTGACCCAAAGTGGGGGGCAGTGTCAGGAGGTCCCACACTTGAACAAGCCCTCCCTGTCTTAAGGTGCTGGAGTCTGGGTTGTAGTTTGGGCTCTGCCACCAACTTACTGTGTGACTTTGGGCAGGTCACTTGTCCTCTCTGAACTTGGTGCTCCCACTTACATCATCAGGGGAAGATCAGATAACGAGAAATAGCACACAGACGGCGCTAACTGTGTAACAGGCCTGGTTCTTGGCAGTTTACTTACATTAACTCATCAAATCCTCCCAGCCACCCTCCGAAATTGTCTCCACAAATGGGGAAATGCAGTCCTGAAAGGTTAACTTGCCCACGGTCACAAAGCTGATCAATACACAGACGATCTGGGATTTTAACCCCATTACTTTGAAGTCAGAGTCCCCGCTCCGGCTGCCACGCCACATTATTTCCCAGATGACTTTCTCAGCCCCTCCTTGGTTCCCCCAGAGAGGTCTACTTATGTCCCCCTGCACAGGCATACATGCCATCATGTTTCCACATGAGAAGCACATGCACCATCATGGGTCTGTATGGTACAACATGTGTTTGCTTCCATACCTGCTCCTGCGCTTTCAACCCAATTGCTGTCTGGAATAGCCACTCGGTCATACATTTCCACAAGCATTCCGGCACCAAGAACAGGTCAACTCCGGCAGGTCCGCACACATGCCCATCCTCCTTTCTGGGCACTGGCTGACTTGTGGGGGCCCTGTGCCACGTTTCGTCACACAGCCACGTGGCAGTGACATGGGTCACCACACCCCTTCTCCTCTGCCCCCTCCCCCCTCCGGTGCCTGGGTGGCTCACACGTCACATCATGCACCTGCCGGCACCCCCATCCATGCTGCCTTTCTCACGCCTCTCCCCTAACAGGAGCGGGCACCTTCTCCAGGAAGGAAGCAGGCACAGGCCCAGCTCCCACAGCCCGAAGATGCCAGCCAATCCGGGGGTGGAGGGGGAGAAAGAGGCATCGACCGGAGGCTCTGGGGAACCTGGGGTCCACAGCTCCTGCCTGAAACTCAGCCCTTCCTTAGGTCTGGGTGCCGGAGCTCAGTTCTCAGGACCCCAGATACGACCCCCCTCTATCATTGGTAGAGGTGGGGCCAGATGGGGAACCTGGGGACCTTACCCAACTCTCCTGAGCAGGACTGTGGTGCCACAAGGGCTTCTCTGGCCAAGTTACCACTGCACCCCCCCCACCCCGTCCCTGGTCCCTGCTCTCTCCTCCCCCTGCCCAAGCATCTCGGAGTTCTGGGTATTTTTAGGCCTCAGCTGACAGGCTGTGAAATCGCTCCCTTCGCACCTCCCCAACCAGGCGGGGGCTGGAGAGGGAGGAACGGGGTTGGGGGGGCACGCAGCCAATTCAACAGGCTCCTCCACGGCTGGCAGGTGCCAAGCGGGGAGTGAGGGGTGTCTCCCCTTGAGTGACAGGATCCTTCCACGGTGCCTGTAGAGAGGGAGGGGATAGGGTGGGAAGGAGATTCCACTCCACTCCAGGGACCTGAGAATAAAGGTTTTAAGGGACATCTCAAGCACAGAAGGAGGCGCTGGGGACACCCTCTGAGTCCAGCTCTGCAGCCAGTAACAATTCCCAGCATAATCTTCCAAGTGACAGTCTGACAGACAGGCTGGCTTGGATCCTAGTGGGATAGGGAGGCACTAGGTAGTGTAGGCCAGTGGTTAAGGCCTAGGCTTTACAGTGAGGCAGACTTGAAATCTCATCCCTGCTCTACTGCGTGACCTGGTAATGCACTCCACCTCTCTGGGCCTCAGTTTCCTCACCTGTACAACAGGAATAATGACATCTTCCTTACAGGGCTGCTATGAAGATTAAATGAAATGATGTATGTGAAAACACACCAGGCACTGCTAGGTGATTCTCCCTTGCCACTTTCTCTGACCTGCGCACACTTTTAACCTCTCCTTCCCCGGGCTGCTTTCAGTACTGTGAAGGGGACTACAGTTCATCCTGGCACCAGGCTCTCTGGTGCTCACCTGCCCTCTCCTTGAGGGGAGCAAATCCCCAGCTAAGGTGGGCAGACAACGTAGGCCATCTCTGCCTCCCTGCTTCCTGCTGCGGGGCACACGAACGCATCATATGTGCACACGGACCCAAATACCAACATGTGTGTGTTGTCAGCACCGAGGTGTGAGGTGTTTGCCCTGGGATGACCCCCTCAGGAAGTGGGAAGATGCACCCATGCCCGGCGGCGAATGGTCCCCTGTGCCAGGGGCTGTGTGAGGGGGGGTGGCCCTCTTAGTTACCGTGGAAACAGGTTGGCTCTGGTGGGGCTCTGGAGCTTAGGCCTAGCAGCTAGAATGTGAGCCGCATGGCTTCTCCAGGGAGGGCCTAGCCCTGATGCCCACGGTGAGGGAGTGGGGGGTGGGCGTGGGGTGCTAATCCTGCCCTCAGGATCATTAACTATGGCCACCGGGCCCTGAGCCTGCCTCTCTTGACTCTATACCCCTCCTCCCCGGAAGGCTTTTCCTGATACTCCGGCTCCTTAAGGAAACCCTCTAGGGGTGTCTGTCCATGCCCACCTGTACCAGGTTGCCACCTTGACTGCTCGTTACTCATGAGCTTTCATGCGCAGGACCCCAGTGTAGCTGGACAGTGCAGACCTCCTGGTGCGGGTGCCTTGGACTAAGCCCTGTGCAGGTCAAGAGACCCTCCGCACCACCACAGCAATAAAGTTCTTCACAGAGATCTGCTTGAAAGCCACCCATGGCTCTCCACTGCTCTAATTAAAAGGAAAAAAAAAAAAATCCAGTTTTCCTATTTCAGAATTCAGGACCTTCATAACCTGGCCCTTAACTTCTACAACTGCCCCCCAGAGGCCTTCCCTCCAGCCACGTTCAAGTACTCACTGCTGCCTCAACTGACTAAGACTTGTCACACCTCCAGGCCATTGCCTGTGCTGTCCCTATTACACTGAATGCCTCACCCTTGCTTGCTCACATGGCAAGCTCTTATTCTGGACCGAAAGCTCAGACTCCCGGGTTGGGAAATGTGGCCAGAACCTGTTGACTTCTGAGCGCAAGTCCCCGTCCAGCTGTTCTGATGGAAGCTGGGGACCCTGCCTAGGTAAGGCCCTCCCCCACACCTCCTCCTCCAGGGCTGAAGCAGAAGCATGTCCTCCTCGAAGCTTCCGGACCCCTCATCCCACACACCAATCACTCGGTGCAGGAGTGATCGCCTGAGTGCTTACTATGTGGTGGGCTGTCTGCTAAGACGCTTCCCGCCTCCAGCCCCATGAGAGGCAAGAACTGTCATCATACCCATTTCACAGAGGAGGAAACTGTGGCCAAAGTAACTTGCTCCAGGGACACAGCAGCAAGTGTCTCTGCCAGGGCTCGAAGGGACAGCTGTTCCACACCAGAGCCTAGCTTCGGCAAGCCACCCCCTGCTGCACATACATAAAGCGTCCAGGTCACACCGAGCCCTCCACAAGTAAGAATTTGCTGTTATTACTGCAGCATTGTTACTACCAGGGGCTGGAGACAGGATGTGTTGGATGACCTGAGAGGGCTCCCTTAGGCTGGACCCCCTATAAAACATGAAATCCTCATTCCTGGGGAAAGAAAGTGAGGGCTCAGAGGGCCCTCGAGCTGCCAAGGATGGGGTCAGGGGAGTAAGGAGGTACGCAGGGCACCCCAATATCTGAACCTGGTGGACACGGGGAACCTGAGGAGTGCTGGAGTGAGCAAATGCTGGAGGGGGTCACAGTGGGGCCCAGGTAGGGCAGAGCGGGAGAGGGCCCTCTGTGAGCTGCCTGAGCTGGCCACCACTCTCTGGCACCGCTGACACCGCCCCATGGTAATGAGACGGATCCAATTTGTACCCAGGGCCCCGCCGGGAGCAGCTGCCGCAGCAGGGTTTGAAGTAATTTAATTGGACACATTAGCCACACAGCTCTCTCCTCCACTCCGCTTGTGCAGGGCCTCACGCAGTCGCCCCTCATGGCCTCCCACACCCCACATCACCCTGCCCTGGCTGGGGGCAGCGTGCACACTGCACCAACCAGCACCGTGAGACGCTCCCCACTCCCCACCTGCTGGGACCAACCCCTTGGCACCCTCCTTTTTTCATTCAGGGGCTTCAGGGACTCCAGAACCCGAGGGCTAGTTGGGCTCTGAGGCCCCACGTCCTCCGAAACGCACAGCCACTATGGGAGCCCCTCTCCCTGCTGTCTCCTCTGACGCACAGAATGGGTCACTCCTTCTTCTCCTGCAGCCAGCCTGAGAGCCCCCAGCTTCTTGCACTCCAGGAAGGGCACTGAAGGAAGAGCGCCTCTACCAGGATCGGGGGGGCAGTCTTCCTCTCAGGGATCTGAGGGAGGGGTGCATACATACACGCACAGAATCGGACATAGTCACAGACACACAGACGTGTCCAGTTAGTCCCAAACACAGGCGCACACAAACACACTCACGCTGACTGACACACATGCCATCGTGGAAATGCCCGTGTTCGTACACACCAAAGCTCCAGCATGCCACGTCCACTCCCGTGCACGCCTGACAGCCAGGTGAAGCCCTGCTCCTAGGAGATGGAGGCCTCAGAGGCGGCCAAGCAGGCAGGTGGGAGGGTGTGGCAGGGGACAGGCAGGGCCCCTGGAGGGCACAGGCCCTGCCCGGCTGGGTATGGCTGTGTGGCTGTGCACGGGGCCCCCAGGGCCAAGGAGGCACCCTCCCCCAATGCTTTCCGACACAGCTCCCTGCGCACCTCCACGCACCTCGCTACAAATACACTCATTAGCTGCTGTTTACAGCGGGCCGGCTCTCAGATGAGCGCGGCTACCCCGGCAGCCGACCAGCTCCCACCCGCGCCGCACGGCACGTAGGTACACACGGCACAGCGCTTCTCCCCATCGGCCCGCCCTCCCTTCCCGCTGGCGCTGTGGCCCCACATGCAGCCGTGACACAAGTCGCCTCCCGGCCCAGCCCCACAGGCGACACACCTCTTTCAAGGGGTCCTTGTGGTGGAAGCTGCAGAGCCCCTGAAAGCGGGCCCAATATGCCAGCCCACCTTTGGACCAGCTGGGTCCAGAATTCCAGGCGCCAGCTCTGGGCGCCATCCAGCCCCTTCCACAGGTCTCATGCTGTCTGCCAACTCTGTTCCAGCCCTTGGGGAACTCTGCTGGGTGAGACCAAAGCTCTGTCCTCCAGACACAAGTTGGACAGGGCCCAGCAAGGCTGCCCCTGCTGCCTGGAAGGTCAGGGACTTCCATGTCCATGGGACTGGCACAGTTCGCCTGGCACCAATGGCTAGGGTTCCCTGGCAAGGCAGGCGGGCACCCAGGCTGGGCCTGGCACTGGCTGGCTCTGGCACTTGGCCAGACCAGTGACCTCCCCAACAGAGAAAGCTGACCTCACAAGCCAGTCGCATGTGTGCCACCTGCCAGGCACTGCCCATTGAGAAGGGGGCTGGCTCCACGTGAAGCTGCCAGTGCCCACCTGAGAGGCCTCAGTGCCTCTGAGGAGGCTGTGCAGTTGACCCCTCTTTCAGCCAAGAGTCCCCCGCTTAGGACTGGGCCTCCCGCCCCCCATGAGTCCCCCTCACCACTCCTCTCCCTGCTGTTCTGGCCTTACTCCCTTGGGGAAAGCAGTTATTGAAAACGGTCCATCAGATTCAATAAGGATTCAAAGTCCCTGAGAGAATAGGGGGTGGGCGGAGAGTGAGGGTGGGGAAAAAGAAGGGGGGAACCACCCACGCCTCCTCTGCTTTTCTCGAAAGACCTCCTGCAAGAGCAGGGCTGGAGGGGACAGCCCTCCACTGGCACTCTATGTTGCCTTCTGTGCCCCTTAACGCCTTAGCTTGGGGTCAGCCAAGGGCAGGGCCCAGCTGCCCAAGGCCTGGCCTGTCTTGGCTCACCTGACACCCACCTGTTCCCCTGCCTTCCAGCTGTCCCTCACCTGTCATCTGCTGGCCCGTGTGGCCCACCCTAATCCATCCTGTTCTAGACCCTCTTCCCCAACCAGGAGAGGTTTTGAGGCTATGTCCTTCCCCACCATCCCACAGTCCTGAAGCACCCAGCCCATTGGTCAAGCTGTCCCCATAAGCCCACTGAACAGCATGACCCAAGGCCAAGGGGTCCTGTCTCTATGGGAAACACTATAGCTTGAGATCACTGGCTATCTTGATTTAAGTCTCACAGAAGCCATCTCCCCTGCCCTGTGCTTCAGACCTGGTCAGCCCCAAGTCCCTTCCGGGCCACAGCCTGTTGGGAGGTCATTTGATCTTCAGTCCCAGACTGACCCAAGCCCAGGATGCAGGCCAGGGGGGTCTGGACCTGTGCAGACGGGCAGGTGAGGGGTCAGGGGGATGGATGGGTAGACGAAGGAGGGGGGAAAGTTTGTCAATGAAATGGTTCGACAGTCTCGTTAGACAGTGAAATGGTTAGACATGGTCCTCCTTGGACAACCTCATGCCCCAGCCCTGGTCCCTGACCCTGATGACTCTCATAGCACCCCTGATCTGCCCTTTCAGCCATATCCCTAATTCCTACCCCACATATCACCCAACAGCCACTGCCCCTAACTTGTGCTCGGTGGATACCCAGTGGCCTGGGCAATCTCATGGATCCTTCTGCCTTGAGAGAGGAAACCTGCCAAGCCAGGGCCCCCTGACCAATGCAGTGTGCCCCCACACTCCCTAGGAATGACCTGCCCAGCAGAGTTGCTGTGGGGGGCAGAGCCTACTAACAGGTGGAACAGATGAGACCTCAAGCACTGCTACCCCCAGAGACAAGCTCGAAGAGGGTGGGGGCAGGGCAGACAGCCCTCAGGACCTGACCTCTCTCCCCAGACTGCTGCACAGCCCCAGACTTTCCCTCTCTGGCCCTGCTCACCGGCTCACTGCAAGGTCACCTCTCCCTCCCTGCCTCCCTGCTGCCGTCTTGCCTGCCCACTGCAACGCTGACCCCTGCAGGCCTGCTGAGGCCCTGCCCGGTCTGGGGACAGGCATCAGAGGGACACAGGGAGGCCTGGCCAGGCCAGCTTCTGTAGGAACAGAAGATGAAGGCCCAGTGCAGAAAGAGGGCCTGTGTCTAAGGATGAATTTGCAGGCATGGCTGGGGCAGCCCAGGCAGAGTTGGAGCAGAAGCTGATGGGGGGTCTTCATTCTTCAGTGGGCTCCAGCTTGTTCCCATAGTCCCTTGCTTCAGTCTTGATTTGGGAAAGTACTGTCTGGGAGTCAGGGGCCCAAGTGGGGAGGGAACCGTACCTGTCCTATTGGGTAAGGGTCTTAGCAGTAGGCTGAGCCCTACGGGGACTTGCAGAGTGAGTGGGCTGAGGGAAGAGGTAGCACAGGGGCTCTCTGGAAGCAGCCTGGGACATGAGAGAGCAGGAGAGGACAGGAGATTGAAAAAATTTTTAAGAATTGGGCCGCAGGTGTTCCTGGGATGGAGAGATCAAGATGTAAAAGATACTGTCCCCTGGGGGACCAGAGGGACTGGCCTGAATCATACAGGAATTAATTTGCATATCTCACTCCCACCCTGGTGCCAGACAAAGGAGAGATGGGAAAACAGAAATACAGGATGGGAACCCATAGCCCTGGCTGGGGGAATAGAGTGTGGGGGCCTGGGGTGAGTTGGTAGGGGAGAAGGGAAGTCTAGCTTGGAGCTGTAGGGATTACGGGAGGTGGGCAGGGATGCCAGGGGAGCACAGAGAACAGAGTGAGGTCTCTGGCTCCTCGAATTCCAGGAGACTAGGAGCAAAAGCAAACTTTGCTGTCTCCAGCCTATGACTGCTCCACCCAGCCCAGAGCCCACACCAGAGAGAAGTAGACCTCAGGCCAGCCTGTTCCCCAGAGCTGTCCCTGCCATGGCACTGGTAGTCCCTGCAGCGGCAGTGGGAGTGGGCAAGACAGATGTCCACAGCAGACAGGGAGGCCCATTTGAGGAGAGGAAGGAGGGAAAGGTCTAGGGCTTGCCTGCACTGGGTTCCAGGCCCTTTGCCCAGAAGATGCCAAGCCCATCAAGTTGGCCTCTGTGGAGAGGGCAGAGGTGCTTGGAAGAGGGGTGATGTCATGGAACCCAGGGCGGGAAGGGGAGAAGAGGGAGGGAGGGAGGATGAAGGCACAGCCCTAGGCCACTGGCCTAACAGGAGAGGGGAGGCCGCTGGCCTGGCTGGCAGCGGGTAGGGAGTGTCCTTACTGCATCTCCCTTCTATCCTCATACTCCAGAGCTGGTCTCTGAACTAAGCTATTGGCTTCTGAGAGGGTGATCCAAGCAAGAGACTGTCCCTGCCCTCGGTCCCAGTGCTGGAAGCTGGCAGCCTCTTGTGGGAAGATGCCAGGGTAGGTGACCTGGGTCCAGACAGATGAAGACAGGGGTTTCCAAAGGAAGTGTGTGTCCCTTCAGCAATCACCTAGGACATTCATAGATGGGGATGAGGTTCTGGAAAGGAAGACTGAATCTGCTTCACTCTTATACCCAGGCACTGAGTGAGTGCAATTCCTGGCACCAGTAGGTCCCCCTCAGTGAGTTGGGCTGCAATGATTTGATGCGGGTGAGACTCGACTCTTCAGGAGGCAGGGACAAGTTGAGGCTGTCCCAGAGGGAAAGAGCAAAGTGGGGCCAGGGCAAGAGCAGGCAAAGCAGGCGCCCACTGAACTGCCTTTGAACGCCTTGGGGCTCTCGGCTCCTTCTGTGGAGGCTCTCAGAGCTCTTCCCTCCCCGCAAAACCCCCATCCCCAGAACAGTGGCAGCAGTAAGCCCAGAGGCTCTCATCTGGGAGTAAGTCCTCAGACTGGGTGTCCTCCTTTTAGCATCATCAAGAGACCCTGCTGCCAGAACTGGCACACTGGGGGTGCTGGGCCTGAGGTGGGGCACCCTATGTGGCAGCTGACACTGAGCCGGGGCAGGAATTGCAGGGGACCTGCCTACAGGTGGGCCCTGCGTGAGGAGGCAACGGGATCCAAGGAGGAAATGGCAGAGCGATTGCCCGAGGAAAGCCGAAAGGCTCCCGGCTTGGCTTAGAGGATGCCAGGCAGCCGTGAGCTTTAGGCCACTCCCTGGGATCCGACTCCTCCGGAGAAATGCAAAGGAGCACGGCCCCTCCCCCTCCTTCCCTGGACAGGACTGGAGTGAGTTTGGGGTTCTTGGCTTCCCCCTTCTCCAAGCCCAGGAGAACACTCCCCTGGCATCCCCATCCTCATCCATCTCGGGCTCTCTTGCCCTTCAGGTACTCCTGCCTCCGTCGCCGACGCTCCTGCGGTTCCCCCACTTCCCGAGCCCTGTCCCCTGCTGCTGCACCAGATTCCCACTTGCCCCTTGGCACCCTCTCAATTCACAGTTGACACCGCCGATGTCACTCCGCTCCCCTGTGCTCACAACCTTGGTCCAAAGCTTCTCGGGATCCTTGTCCTGGGGTCCCCCAGCGCTGACATTCCCCGGGCACTGGTGCTGGGGACCCAGGGATGTCTCTGAGGGCACTGCCCGGCTCCTGCGGGGGCAGCGGCGCCTCGCTTCACCACACACGTTGTCCTTGGGCTGCTGGTTGGGGGGGGGAGGTCCTTGTGGGGACACTGCGAAGCCGGCGCCGGGTCCCCAGCCTGGCAGTGCCAGGATGCGGGGGGCCGGGGTCGGAGCCGCGGCTGCTCAAGCCCAAGCCCAAGCCCTGGGGCTGGGATGACCCCGGGGGTGAGTGTGCGCCGCTGTGACAGACAGCAGCCCCGGGCTGGGGCTCCGAGACGGCGCCCGGCGCTGCCGCCGTCCTGCCCGCCGGTGCGGGGAGCCCCAGCCCGCGCGGGGCCGCGCTTACCTGGGCTGGCCGCCTCCGGGTCCCGGTACATGGTCCCCTCGTCGCGGGTTCCCTCGGGCTCCTCAGAGCCGCCCGCCGCCGCGCGCTGCTCCGCCGCCGCTGCAGGGCATGGGGCCGGGCGACCCCCGGGGGCGGGTCCGAGGGCGGGGGCCGCGCGGGCTGCACCGAGCCGCGGAGCCGGGGAGCGGGGGCCGCCCGCCAGCCCTCCCGCCCGCCCGCCGAGCACGCCGCCGCCGCCGCCGCCGCCGCTGAGCCTCCTCCCTACGGCCCGGGCGCCGCGTGTGCGCGCCGGAGCGTGTGTGAGTGTGTGTGTACGAGGCCGTGTGTATGTGTGTGTGTGAGCGCGTGTGTGAGCGCGCCCGGGGCACCGCCGGCGCCGCCCGCCCGCCGCCGCCGCCGCCGAGCGCCGCGGCCACGACTGCCTCCGCCGCCTGCGCCCGCTGCTGCCCGCTGCCGGCCGCGCGCCGCACTGCAGCCCGCGCCCGCCGCCGCCCGGAGCCGCCCCGAGGGCACCGCCGCCGCCCGGCGCCCCGCCCGCGCGCAGCCCCCGCGGGGAGGGCACGGCGCCCTCCGGCCGAGTTCTTCGAGCTTGCCGGTCCCGCCCCACTGCGCGACCCACTCGGCGGGTGCGCTCCGGGAGACGGCGGCTTCGAACCCGGCAGGGCCGCGGAGTCCGCCACCTCTGCTGAGGTGCCCTTTGACTCCGCCCCCAAAGGCGTGGAAATCCATTCCAGGTTTTGCACTTGGTGGCGGCCCGAGAGCGTCAGCTCGGGACTCGACACCGCGACAGTCCCAGGGAGACGGGCTGGTAGGTGCAAAAACAAGGAGTGGAATTTTTTTTGCCTGGCCGAGCTTGGATCCGCTACTCTGGCTATTCCCCAAGCTTGCACCCAGGTGGAGAGGAAAAGTCTGGGATTGCCACCCTCGGTGGGGGACTAGGCCTAGTGACCCTCCCCACTTAACCCAGTCCCACAAAAGAAGAAAACAGACCTTACAGCTTGTGCTCATCCCTCTCCCGCAGAGCTCCACTGCCCACCCACCCTTAACTTGAGCCCAGCGCTTCAGTGAGTA
The DNA here is from genome assembly GCA_028627145.1 of Eidolon dupreanum. NCBI lineage: Eukaryota > Metazoa > Chordata > Mammalia > Chiroptera > Pteropodidae > Eidolon > Eidolon dupreanum. The sequence continues at coordinate 5,630,548 of CM053510.1, read as the reverse complement.
GAAAAGAAACCTCTCCTTGCCCTCTCAATCCCGGGGCTCTCTTGGCCCTCTCTGCCCCTCTCTCAGCTCAGCTCTGTCCAAATCAGGCGAAGCCTAGTTCTCCTTTGCAGAATCGTAACTGTTTGATTCTGTGGCAGGAAAGAGAAGGGGCCCTCTCCCAAGCATTCGAAGGGCCTGGACCCAAACCACTGCTGGTTTCAGATACAGAGACCTCACTGCACACACCTACATGCCTAACCAACCATGCCGCCCTCACAACCCCCCACCCAAATACACAAAAGGCATACAAAGACACTTGCCACACAAGGAGATACTGACACTGACAGGTCACACAGCACAGGGTAGGGCCTGCCTCTACCCTGAACTGAGGGGGGTCAGCAGGAGGGCATTATCCCAGGCCTGACGCAGCATCCCGCCCTCCTCTCCACTGAGAATGCAGTTCGCAGGTGAGCCAGGCTTTCCAGAGTCAAGGTTTCCTACTCCCACCTGAGAAATACACTTAACTGATTTTATACTGCACAGCTCACATCCAGCCACACCTCCACCTTTCGATAGCGCAGCAGGCAGCCAGAATCCACAGGGACAAACCTCTGTGTCAAGTTTCCCCCAACACACACACACACACACACACACACACACACACACACCATCCCCTTGAACTCGCATAGAGCCTGCCTATCTCACACACACACACACACACACACACACACATGCACACATACACCTCCACCCACAGCTTTTCCGGTTGAGAAACAGATAAAGAAATTCCTCCAAGCAAACCTCCATGAAGACTGTTCCGGTAGAGAACAGATTTCCTTGGATTGAATGTTCTAATTAAAAATGGAAGGGAAAAAGGCATTTGTAGGTTTCAGCCCACAATTCCTCAGGGGCCAGAAATCTCAGCCCTCATCCCCTGGTCAAGGGCCATTATGTTTCATACACCTACATGCAGCCAAGAATCCAGGAGCTATCCACACACCCCTTTTTGGCAAACCCTGAAAGCCAAGCCAGCAGGCGGGGACCTCAGAGTCTCCAGCCTGGCTTGTTCTCACTCTCTCCCCCAGCTACCTCTGTCATTACCCTAGTAAAAAGCAAATAGTGCACCCTTCCCCCACCCCACCACCCCCTCATCCTTACTCGTCCCCCACCCCCTACGCCCATCAAGGGGCACCACACAGATAGGTTCCCTGTTCAGGAATCTCCCTACCCATTAACCTGAGAGTCCAGAGAGGAATAGCAGAATTTATCCCTGCAACTCTTTATAAACATCCAGAATGGTGGAGTTTTCCAGAACTTGAGGGGAAGAGGACATCTGAGAGATGACTCAGGCCACCCCTCAGGTGACAGATGGTGTCAAGACAAGGCCTGTAGAGGGGAAGGACCTGACCCAGGGAGCTAAAGGCCCCAGAGCTAACAGCCCAGGGAGCTGACGAGAGAGCCAGGAGCACAACCTTTGGTCCCGACTCCCAGCCTTTCGCCAACACCACTGCGAGTTTCACAGGAAGACTCATGGCTGCTTTCATTCCAGAGCTTACAGCCTGTCCCTGACAAAAATAAAATCCCAATCTCTTTCACTCCCCGAAGGCATTAGACGACCATTGTTACAGAATGTCAGAGCTGGACCATCCCTCAGACATGCCAGACAAACCCCATGAGAGACCGCTGTGGAAACTGAGGCTCTGAAGTATTGGGATCTATAATGAGTTTTTATTTTCTGCCTTTATCACTGACACAGGAAAAGCTTTGAAGACGCCCTTTCTCTAGACTTCAGTCTAGGGGTTTGCAGAGTCATCAGAAAGAGAAAAATATAGAGATTTGTGTGGTTCTGTCATTCACAGCTGTGTGACCCTGGGCAGACTACTTGACACCTCTGGGCCTCAGTTTTCTCATCCATACAATGGAGATAATAATAGCACCCATTTTCTTCAGTTAAAGCACTTAAAATGATACTTGGAGCAGAGAATTTATTGATAGATATTGAATACCATTATTGTTATTTGTTTCTCCTTAACAGAGGCACCACATACTCCCTATTTCCATGTTTTGCCTGTCAGGGAAGTTCTTCCAGGTGTCTAACCTCAGACCATCCCACTGCATCTGAAGGCTACTCTCTCCTGCTAGAGCATCAACGAGAGTCAAGCCGCTGTGAGTTCTGTCTTCTGAGCAGGACTGGGCACAGACGAAAAACGAAGTCTGTAGGTGTGAGCCGGTCCTCAGAGGGTGTGAATCATCCCTTTCCTCCCCTCAGGTCCTGTCCCTGTAGGCAAGGACCTGGGCCTTTGGTGTTCCGCCTCTCCCCTCCCACACCCCCAGTAGAGAGGGGCCCAGAGAGACCCTCTCATCCTGTGATGTTGCTGGCCCCTGTGTCCTGAGTTCCATGACGTGGCAGGAAGTGCTGACAGCACCTGGGTCCCCAAGGACTGCCACACTGCGCGCTGTGGACCCCTCAGGCCCTTTTCCGATCTGGTGCTGTCATCAGGGCCCAGGTGTCCTGGTCAGCTTCAGAAGGGACTGGAAACAGGGAGGGATGTTCTGTCCCTCAGGAGCAGATGCCAGGCCTGCACTCTTCTAAACAGGGCCCCTGAGGCCACCTGGCTCTGTTGCTAGGCCACAGCTGGGAGGCAGGGCTTGTGAGTTCCCCTCTGGCCTCTACCTGGCCTGATCTCCAATGCTGCTATCCCCCACGGCTCCTGTCCCCTCTACCCCGCCCCCTTGGCCATGGGCTGAATTATTAATAAAAATGCTGAGGAAGCTGTATAGCTCACGTGACAGAACAAATATACCTCTCTCCTTGCTACCATCCATGTGGCAAGAGAGGCAGACTGAGCATCCGCCTGTTCCAGGAGGGACGGGCTCAGAGCCCAGCCAGAAGGCAGCTGTAAAGGGCAACAGCAGAGCCCAGACCGGAAGCAAGGGCTTGCAGAGACCCTGTACCTACAGCTAACCCTGTCCCCAGTCTTCTTCTTCCTCCTCTGCAGAGAGCAAGAATCTGTAGAAAGTAAAAACATAAAATTCACAGACGTCACCTCCCCAGAGAGGATGCAATAGCAACCCCCTAGAAGCAGCTGCAGCCATCTCTATGCCCACGTCATCACAATCGGGACTGAATCAATGCTTGCTGGTCAATGACCTCTCCTCTCTAGACCTAGTAACCACCAAGTCTTGAGACCCACCAAGGGTCTGCACTTGTCACGCTTCTAAGCCCATCTCTGCTTTGGAGGCCAATTCTAAAGATGCAGGTCTAGCCCACAGCATCCAGGGAAGAATCTAAGACTTGAACTCTGGTTCTGCCTCTGCCGCCAGCTAGCTGTTTGGCTTTGGCCAGTTACTTGACATCTCTGGGCCTCAGTTTTCTCATCAATGAAACAGGGCTAATAATTGCATCACATAGGTAAGTGTGAATATACTGGGGAGATGGCAAACTTAGGAAGGGCTGGGTATCTTTCTTGCCTCCCTGAGGGTGATCCCAAGCACCAAGGACCCTGCCCCAAGCTGACCTTCTGTAACCCTGGGTCCCCACTCCCCATCTTCAGGCCACATTGCAGGGCCAGCATCATTCTCCTGCCAGAAGCCTCTTCTCCAACCCCAGCTCACCCCCTTCTTTTTCCCTGTAACCTCCTCCCCATCTAGATCCTGGCCCTGAGTCTCTCTTTATGGTCACCCTGACACTTTCACTGTGTGCTGTGCCAGCCCCTCAAACCTTTTGCCACCCCCAAAGATGAAAACTGGTGCCCCTTCTCCTGCCCAGCTCTTGCTTGGGATAGCACCAGCCTTAGTCCAAATCTTAGCCTCTGTTTTGAGACACCCCCTACCTTTCTCAGTCTTGGGCAACTCTGGGACCCTGAAGCTGACTGAGAGCCATGGGACCACTGTGACATCCGTGTCAGGATGCACTGTGGAAACACCTTGGCTTGTTGATTACAAGCCAAGTGACTTGGGACAAATCGCTCGGTTCTTCTGAGCCTCAGTTTACCAGTCTGTACCATGAAGATGTTGGTGTTTAATCTTTATTTCACCTTGTACTACTTTGGGAATCTAATGAACCCCATGGGCCTATCTTCTCTTTAACAAAAATGCATATCTAAATATAGATATAACATTTTCCCCATAATTGGGTGGGGGAGTCTTACAAGCTCTGGATAAAAGTCCCTGGCCAAGAGGTCTGCACGGTCTCTCCCAGCTCTTTCTCGGCCCCGTTCTCTGCCCTAGTCGCCCTCCATACAGTGCTGCTTGGATCGTGCTGGGGGTGGGCTCCTGGTCTATTGCCATCATTTCTCCCTCCTGCCTCGGTCGCCCCTTCCCCCAGCACTCTGCGGTTGAAGCCAGCTTTGCTGGCAGCTCAGACCAGCGTTTCAATCCCTCTTGGAGCCCATTGAACAGGCCTCACCTACCTTTCAAGGTATTTAAAGGTTCTTTGACCAAACGCTTTTTGATCCTCCACTGATGGGAACCAAGCAGAGCCTCTCTCGCCAACGGCCCCTCTCCCCTCATATATTAGTGACTAAGCGCTCTTTTGATATTGCAGAAATCCGTGGTTCGTTCAAAGCCCTGGCCCTTGAGGCCACGTTACCCAAAGACCCACGCCGCTGGTCAGCTCCAGGTGCCACCGCCCACCTCCATCGGGCGGCCTAGTTAATGGGGCCTCCTAGTGCTAGAAGGCTTTACCTGTAACTGCGGGACCCCAGCCCTGAGCCCAGCTGGTAGAGGGCCGCTTCAGTCAAGGCCCACTCCTCCCAGGGAGCCCTTGCCTGGTCCAGGTAGGATGGGGTCTGAGTAAGTGTCCCCCAGACTCTGGCGGGACACGCCCTTTCCCGCCCAACTGAGGCATGTGGCGCAAGGGATCCATGAACCTGTTTCCAGTGTCCAGTAAATGAGACCCCTTAGCCTGGGCTGAGCACCCATCAACTCAAGACCTTCACTCACTCCGCAAACCCGCATCACAGCCAGTGCCACTGCTACATAGCCACGCAAAAGGCCCTGGAGTGGGCCCCAGCTACAGAATCCACGAGGGGCCAGGAACAGGTATTGGGCTCAGGGCGCCCCCAGCGCCTTCCCTTTTACCAAGTTGGAGAGACCCACCCAGAGCTCCTGGAGTTTCCGGAGGGCTGGGGGGCGGGGCTGGGATGCGCGTGCGCTGAGGGGGCGCGGAGCCCGCGTGAGCTGCTGAATTACCTTGTGCGGGAAGAGGACGCCAACGCGCTGGCAGCGGAGAAGGACGCACTGATGCGTCCAGCTGGGGGTATGACAGGTTCCGAAGGAGCCTCAACCCCGGGACTGAGGCCCCATCCTGACGCCCCAGCTGGAGATGAAGACCGCAGTGGGACTGAGTGTCCCATTTCTCAGCGGGTATAAGGGTTATCAGCCCTGAGAGAGCTGTGACCGCCCCAGTTCCACGATGCCTGGCCCCGCGCTTGGGAGGGTAATAGGAGGGACCCTGGCACTCCAGGAGCTGGGCGAGTTCAGGTCACCGGGCCCCCCTCTCTCTCTGAGGGCTCTGGGGGCTGCTGGGCGCCAGAATCCAATCCCGGCCCTGTAATAATCATAATAGCAGCAGCCACCATTTATTGAGCTCTGAGAGCTTGCCAAGCCCAAGTGCCAAGTGCATAACACACATTATCCCACTTAATAGTCACAGCAGCCGGATAAAGAAGTCCCGTTGTGATCCTCTCGGGAAGGTGAAGAGGCTAAGGATCGGAGTGGGTGTGGCTCCCCTGAGGTCACACAGCTAGGAGAGGTGAGGGAGGCAGGTAGCTGGGGGTCTCACCCAGGCTGCTCCCTTTCCTCCTGGATCCCCTCTCCTCCTGCTCTCTACCCCCACCCCCTGCAACTGTGGGCATCTTCCAAGGCTCTGTCCTTAGCTGTTCTCTTCTTTCTCACCCCACATTCTCTCGTGCTTGAGCTCGACAACTCCTACGGCCTTAGTTTTTGCTTCAGCCCAACTTCTAACTGTCTCTGGGGCCCTGACCTCCCTCCCAAGCTGGCATCTGCCTTGTTAATGAAGCCTCTCCACCCAGGCAGAGTGAACTCATTACTTTACTTGGGAAGCAGCCTCTCCCTGGGATCTCACCCGGCCTGTTAAGGCCCCAGCGCTCTCCCAAACTCCAGATCCATTCCCAAAAGCTTCCCACTGCTCTTCCCCCACATCAAATGGGTTTCCAGATCCTTCAGACCTGTTCTCTGTGGAAGCTCCCACACCATCATCGCAAACTTGGCAGCGGCCTCCCTAAGTGAGGCACAGCGCTCTCACCCTCTGCCTCAGCATCGTCTTCTGACCAGTTGCCTGCCTTCTCCAGTCCAGTCCAGTGCCCTCTTTTTTCTGGGAACTGATCATGCTGTTCCCCAGCAACCCACCCTTAGAGCTTCGATGGCTCCCCATAGCTACAAGAAACTGCCTGATGTGGAGTCCTCCCCAGGTCGATGACCCTGCCCTCCTTGTCTTGCCTACCTTCAGCGAAAAATTATTCCTGAGTTTCTGCCCTGTGTTCCCACCCGACAAAGCCCATCACAAATGCCACTTCCTCCAGGAAGCCATCCCTGATCCTCTCAGGGGAGTCCAAGCTCTCCTCCTCTGTAGCCCCACAGTACTTCTTCATCACTGCTCTGATGGAATTGTCTACTTCTGTAGTGTTTGTACACCTCTCCAATCCTGCTCTCTGCCCACTTCCCCGACCCATGCAATAGATCGGAAGCTCTTTAAAGGCAAAGATTGCCTATTACTATCCATCCTTGTCTTCATCCATTCATTTGTCTATTGATCCATTCAGCAGACATTGTGCTACTATGTGCTACATATTGCATATACAGAATCCCTACTCTGGCCTCCTCCTTTGGGTAAATGGCATACAGTGGGACAAATGCACCAATGGAGGGATGCTCAGGGCACACTGAGGGGGTATGTCTTCCCTGGGTAAGCATTTCTCCAGGCTCCTGAATGCCAGACCCTGGCCTAGGCATTGTAGGGGAATGCAAGCTTGAGTAAGACCATGCCCTACCCTCCAGGATATATAGAAACAATATGTACACAAATGCAGGTATGAACGAAGTGCTCTGAAACCATAGCAGATAGAACAATGACTTTGGCCCTGGGAAAATTCAGAAGCTTCCCAAATACCCAGTCTTTGCACCTCTTAAATTTTTGCTGAATTAAATTGGATGGAAAAAGAAAGGAGACATAACAGAGACTGAAGAAGAAAAGGAAGGTTATGGAAGGGAGGGCAATGACAGAGCATTTTCACATCTGCACAAAGTGGTCCTGCCACCGTCCCAGAGGGGGATCTTGCAGATGAATGAGCTCTTGAATATGCAGGCCTCTGCACTCAGGAAGAAAGGATACACACACACACACACACACACACACACACACCCCACATCTACTGGTCTGATGGGATAGACTAATAATTACTAGTCTATCCCATCGGATCAGTAGGTCCTTCCTTCCAGGAAGCCTATTTCTCCCCGGGAAAATCAACTATACCCTATGACAGCTTGATTCTCTTTCTGGACCTCAGTTTCCCCACCTGCAATATGGGGATGTGGGATGAGATGGTCCTGAGTGTCCCTGGCTCCTCCAGGGAGATGCTCTGTGACACAGCTGTGTCTGACCAAAAGCTGCCCTCTTGTCCTCTCCTGCTCACCACACCCTGGGCTGAGCTCAGGAATCCCCATGATGTCACAAAGGCCACTCCCTGTCTTGTTTGTCTTCTGGTCAAACAAGGTCATGCAGAAAGTGAGGCGTGTGTGGACTTTTTGGCTAAAAGTTTTCCTGTAAGTTTGGAGGCATAGCCTTCAGGCCTATATTCTGAAAAAGCCTCCTGCATGGGCCCCTCCCTTCCATCCCAAGTCCAAGGTCTGATTCCCCAGGGAAGCCCCATCCTTCCCCAAATCCCCGTGGGCTTCTCCCTTTATAGCCAGAAGTGTTGGGGTACAAGATGCCCCAAGTGAAGGGGGGGGTGGAGGCTGTAGTGGGAGAGAGAGAAGCTTCTACCATAAACCTTCTTATTCCCTCTTATCTGTGCTTCCTGCCCATTCCATACACTTAGCTAGTGTATCACCCTCCCCCATCCCCCGCCCCTGACCCTATAAATCAGACACCTTGGGCATTTTCCTACCTCCCCTCCTTTCCTTACCTGAACATTGAATTGGTGACAAGTCTTAGCCTTTCCCTCTCCTGGTTCTCTCTCCAGTCCTTCTCGGCCTCCCTTGCTTCACATCCCCTGCCCTAGCCCAGGTACCGCTCTCATTTCTCAGCTTCCTCCCTGCATCCCCTCCTCTGGCTCCAGCTGGCTCCCCTTCTCTGCACTGTTCTCCAAACATCAAAACAACAAGTGTGACCATGTTGCTTTGAGCTCAAAGCCCTTCCATGGGACCCCCATTGCTCTTGAGGAAAAGCTCATTCTCTGATTGGCAGGCAGGGCCCTTCCTGATCTGAGGAGACGGTCAAGGTGATTTCTGAGAGGGTTCTGAGGGTGAGAAAGTACTGGCTAAAGGATGATGTGGGGATGCATTCCAGAGAGAGAGAAAGGCAAGCGCAAAAGCGGGAGATATGATGGGACCTGGGGTGGGCGTCCAGCGTCTTCGATGTGATTTTCTGGGAATCTGATCATGCTGGTCATGGCACACCTGTGTGCCAGGCACTCTTCTCATGCTGGACATATGGCAGTGACCACAACTAGGATCTCTGCCCTTGGGGAACTGGCTTCTAGATGGGGTGGGGGGATAGGTCATTAGCAATAAGGGAAATGAGTAAATCTCATAGTATGTTAGAAGGTGATGAGTGTTGTGGGAAAATAAAGGTTAAGAAGAAACAAGTGTTTCTGGAATGCTGGGGATGGATTGCAACCTTAAGACAGGGTGGTCAAGGCTGGCCTCACTGAGAAGGTGACATCTGAGCAAAGATTTGAGAGAGGGATTTAGCTCTGTGGCTCTCTGGGTAACAGTACACCAGGGGAGGGAACAGCCAGTGCAAAGGCCCTGAGGCGGGACTGTGCCTGGCGAGGTTCAAGGAACAGCTAAGAGACTTGTGGGGATGGGGCGGAGTGAGTGAGGGAGCGGGGAACAGCAGAGGAGTCAGGAGAGTAAGCGGGGAATTGGGGATGTTGCGGATCATCGTAAGCTCTTTGAGATATGGGAAGCTTCTGGAGTGTTTTGTGCAGAGGAGTGACATGAGCTGACATACTGCGAAAGGATCATTCTGGCAGTTTGTCGAGGGAGCAGGAATAGTGAGGAGGCTGTTGCAATAATCCAGGCGGCTCAGACCCGGGTGGATGCAGTGGGGGTGGTGGGGGGGTGGCTGGATTTTGGATCTATTTTGAAGGCTGAACCAACAGGATTTCCTGATGAATTGGATGTGGGTTGTGAGAAAAAGGGAGGAGGTGACATCACTGCCAAGGTTTTGGCCTGAGCGATGGTCTAGGGTAGCCATCAGCTGGAATGGGAAGTTTGTGTAAAAGCAGCATTTCTCGACATTGTTTGGTGATGACCCACCCCTAAGGAGACTTTCTAGAATGTTTTTTCCTCCAACCATCCCCCCACTCCCATGAAATTTTAATACCACAGCTATAATGTATATATGTTGATTTCCTTTGGCCCTTCAGAGAGTCACAAACCATTGCAATATCTAAGAGTTTTTGTCCCCCTAGAACCAATTTCCACCTCCTTGAGGAAGATAGCGCCCCCGTGGAGAACGCACGTGTTAGAGCAGGTTGTACATGGGAGGGCAGGACCTCAGGCTCACACGCTACAGATTCGAGCAGTCTGTTTCAGGGAGGAGGTGTCCAGGAGACTGTGGGCATTTGAGTTCCAAGCTGTAGGAATGGGTTTGAGAGTCAATGGCATACATATGGTGCTTAAGGCGGTGGGACGGTGTGAGATGGCCAGGGCGGTGAGTACAGAGAGAGGCCAGGACCGGAAACTGGGCTTGGGGGCACCCCACAGTGAGAGGTCTAGGAAGAGAGCAAGAACCAGCTGCAGAGACCAGGAAGGAATGGCCAGAGAGGTTGGAAAAAGCCAACAGCCGGCCTGGAAACGAAGCAGACAGAGCGCTTCAGGGGGAGGGAGCGCGAGACTGTCAAATGCTGCGGGGAGGACCCGTGGCAGCAAGACTAAGAACGGACGGGCTGGGTTTAGCCAGGCGAAGGCCACTGGAGATGTTGACAGGAGCACTTTCAATGAAGTGGTGGGGGGTGAAAACCAGATTGGAGTGGGTTTGAGAGAAACAGGCGGAGAGGAGCCGATGATAGCGGCTGCAGACAACTCCGAGGAGCTCCCCTGCAGAGGGGAGCAGGGAGATGGGGGGTAGCTGGCAGGGGAAGCGGGATCCAGGCAGGTCTGTGCGAGAGAGGGGAGGAAGAACTGGGAGTTTGTTCACCGATGGGAAGAGACACCGATGGGGTGGAGAGAGGCTGAAGCTGACGATGCAGGAGGGAGAGAGAGCGTGAGGGGACTTGCTGGAGCGTCCTTGAGCGCAGCAGAGGGCTGGGCTCGTGCTGAGTGGTGGTGGGAGCGTGGGTGACATGTCTCTTAGGACGGGGGGAGGCAGAGTGTGTAGGTTCAGATGCGGGTGGGGGCGGCTGTGCCCGTGTGAATCTGGAAGCACTTCTGGGAGACTAGATTGTCTTTGGGGAGTGGAAAACAAGGTCAACAACTGAGAGTGAGGGTGGGGGAGGCGGGCACGGGGTGTGAGGGGAGGAGATGGTGAGAAACAGTCGCCCAGGAGGGGTGGTGTGAAGAGATCTGCAGCGGGGAGCCTGCGCCCCACCCCGCCCAGGTCAGCCACCCACCTGGGACTCTCGGGGCGCCCCAGCTGTGCAGCTCAATTTGAGGTGTTTTCTGCTCTGCTTCCTCTAGGGGAGGGTCCAGTCCTTTCCTTGGCATTCTAGTTACCAGCAACGACTGTGCAGTTAGGCAGCCAACGTCTGAATTCTTCCCCATGACTCACTTGCTGTGTAACCTTAGGCAAGTTTTTTTTTTTTTTTTAATGTCCCCATGCCTCAGTTTTCTCATCTGTGAAACAGGGGCGATGGTAGGAAAAACCACTCTGTGCTGTGCTGTTTTGTACCCGTTGCCTGACATGGAAGAGGGCTCCGTAAATGAAGCGTGAAGAGTGAGCGTGGGGAGGGGAGTTTGTGCTCAGCCCCTGCATGCCAAGGAGTGGGGAGGAGAGGGCTGGTGTCAGATCTGTGCAGTGCCACCCCCACTGCTGATGAAGGGCTCTGTCCCCCCAACCCCCGTGCTCGGCTCCCATCCTGTGAGCTGGGGGTCCAGACTTAGACCTCACGTGGGCAACAGCCAGCTGGGGACAGACCCCCCCCTCCCCAGTGCAGCCCAGGAGAGTCCCTAACTCAGCCCATGGAGCCCACCAGGGCAGGCAGGGAGAGAAAGGCTGGGGTTGGCACCTCCTCCCCAGGCCCCACCCTCGGGGACTTCCTCCCCAGCCAGGCGCTTCCTGTTTTTCCTCCCAGGCCCCTGGAGGCCATTTCCTCCAAGGGGTCAAGCCAGGATGTTCCTTTCTCTTTCCAGAGACCAGCGCTTTCTGACTTGCAGACTTCCAGATCTGGGCCTTTGGGACGCCCTAGTAAATAACCCACTGGCTAGCCCTTCCCTTAAGGCTGTGATGCAGGGGTGTCTGCTTGAGAGCGGCATGTGGGGGGGGGCAGGGGGTGGCAACACACCATGGAATGCGCTGGCACCCTGGGAGGGGCTCACAGCCTGGCAGGGCGACCTGCCCAGCTGAAGCTCTTGCTCCTGGAACTTCACTCATCCCCCAAGCCCCCCGGCAGCCTGGAGGGAGCAGTAAAGCCTTCCTCTCAGGGGGCCTGCAAGGAGCAAGAAGTAATGGCCAGAATGGGCTCCATAGTCTGTTATGAGAGCCACAATGCTCCTTACCATTCCCAAATGCCTGGCGGAGGGGTGGGGATAGGGGGGAGCAGCCGCTAAGTGGCAGGTGGTGGGAAGCCTGGAGTGGGGGTGGGGACCGATGAAGTGCTCAGCAAGGCCCTAGCCCCACCCCTCACCTCCCTAATGACCCAGCCAGCATCTACCATCAGCTAGGTTCTCAGGCCCAGCTGGAGTCTTGCCCTGACAACTGGCTGCCCTGATCACTCACATGTCCTGCAAACAGGCAGCCTAGTAGAGCCCAGGCTCCCACGAACCTTGCAGAGCCTGGCTGCTGTCTCATTCCCACTCCTCATGTACGGCTGTGCCTTTCGACTCCCCACTCTGGGTTCCCCAGAGGGGAAGGGTCAGTGCCCTCAGGCAGGCCAATGGCAGAGGGTCCAGGAGCAGTTCCTGGAGCTGGGGGCGCTTCAGTCATCACTTAGCAATGCCCTCCCTGTACTGTGAGAAGAAACCAAACAGAAGGGGACATGGAACTTGCCTAAGGATGCACAGCTTTTTTTCTGGGATAGTGACTGCCTCCCTCTGCAACAACCAGCCTCCTCTGCTTTTTTTCAGGGGACTGTGGGATTGCCGAAGTTACCCCTTTCTTTGTCCACTAGTGCTGTCAAGTCAGCAGCAGTTTGGCAGACTGATGATAACTGCTCCCTTTTATCGAGGGCCTGCTGTGTGTCAGGCAGTGTTCTGTGTGTAGGGATACAGTAGTGAATGAAGCTAAGCCTACCTCTGTGGGTTCTCATTATTGCATTACATCCTTGTAAAACACCCTATGCACTCATTATTGTTATCCCCAGTTTACAGATGGAGAAACTGAGGCTCGGAGAGGCTAGGGAGTGAAGGTCCTACAGCCAGCGAGCGGCAGAGCAGGGGTTCAAGCCCAGGTCTGTCAGTCTCCATCCACAGCCTGGCCTCTTAACCACGGGTATGCCGGGAAGCGCCGGGACCGGGAGTCAGAAGATGTGCAGTGGCCATTCACTGGGACAGTCTTTCCTTCCCTGGGCCACCGTTCCCTCATCCATAGGTGATCCAGAAGTTTCCTGCCAGCATTTCTGCAATTTTGGAATGTCAAAAGTCTCAGCAGTCTGGCTTCCTGGAATATCCAGGCAGGAATTTCTCTTCTCCCTGCCTGCTTAATGGGACAGGAACCCAGCCCACCATGGGACAAACCTTTGCAGGATATGGGAGGAACAGAAGCCATGGTCAGGTTCAGACCTTGACCCATGCATCCCCACAGCTGGTTCCAGCCCTGGGACTAGACTCAGAAGGCCTGAGTGCTAGTCCCGACTGCTTTCTCTAACTTGCTGTGTTACCTTGGGGGAGTCCAGTCCCCTCTCTGGGCCTCAGTTTTAATGTTTATTGGCTGAGACCATTTCTGATGTCCCCCTTGACTCCGCCAGTCTGATCCCGTAAGCTTGTTGAGCCCTTGGTCGGGGTCCGGCCCTTTCTGAGAATTGAGCCTGGCTTAGAGTATCTGTTGATCATGGACTCCACTTGCACCCCCACCTCCACCCCACACTCACCTTATAAACCGGGAAGGGAAGACTGACCTGTCTCAAGCCGGTCCTAAGGCTCCCCTTACCCATCCGTCGTCCCCTTACCCCTACACCTACCCTCTGCGTCCCCAGGCCCACCAGGAGAGTTGTCTTCTCCACCCTCTCCCCTGCTAGTCCAGGGGTGGGGAAGACGAGGTGGGCAGCCAGAAGATCACGACAGGTAAGGCTGGGTGGGAGCGGGGGCTCCACAGAGACCATGATCAGCAGAAAGCATTTCTCATCGTGGGCACGCCTGCCAGGTGGTGGGAGGACCATTTCTTTCTTTTCTTTTTTTATCCCCATCCAAAGTGGCTGGCAGGGAGGGAGGAGGGCCCAGGAAGAGAGACTCCTGAGATGAGAGACAGGGGTCCACAGCCTGGGCTCAGGCTGGTGGGCACTAGCACCAAGGGTCTTCCCCATCCCAGGCCCCAGTCCAGGCTGCACCCTGTGGCCGGGCAGCCGAAGGCCTGGGCCTGCCCTCCCTCCCTCCAGATCTCCTAATCACTTGGGCCTGAGTGCCCCACCCCTTTTAAAAGAGGAGGCAACCGAGGCATAGAACAGAGACGTGACTAGCAGATCAGGGGGCATGGGGCAACTGGCCAGCCTCCTGGGAGTCCTCTTGGCCTTTTTAGGCAGGCATAGGGGTTTGGGAAGCTGACCCAATGGGAGGAAATGATATTTTCTTTATTAGAGGCGTAGAAAGAGCCAGGCAATAGGGAGGAGCAAAGAGGCCAGCCCAACTATTGAGAGGTCCAAGAACACGCTGTGCTTCCTCTGCATAGGCTAATCCCTCTTCCTGGAACTCTTTCCTCTACCTGGATAACTCTGACTGATCCTTCAAGTCATTGTTTAGAGGTTGCCTCCTCCAGGAAGCCTTCCTTGGTTTTCTCAGGGTCAGATAGCCCTGATGTGTGCCCCTGCTGCTCCTTGGGCTTCCCTTACCAGGGCACTGATCACCTGCTATGTAGTTGTGTTTCTCCCCATCAGGCTGGGAGCTCTTCGAGGGTAAAGTTCTGCCCTAATTGCCTCTAATATCCGTATCCTACTACCCAACATGGAGTGGGGTACACAGTTTGCCCCAAGGGCTGTTTGTTGAATGACTGAATGGACATCTATAGAAATCAACTATGTCCCAGGCCTATGCAGGGAATCCGATGGATAATAAGACCCGGCCCCAGTCCCATGGCATGCCCACATGCACAGCGGCCCAGGACACTGTCCAGAGTGAGCCCGGACAAGGTGTGATGGGAATGCAGAGAAGGGAGAGGTAGCACTGGAGAAAAGATTCTAAGAAGAGCCAAGGAGAGGTTCAGACGCCTGGAATGACAAAGTAGCGGTCAGGGGTCAGTGGGGAGGGCTGGCTTAGTGACCCTAGAATAGGTTGCTTCACCTGGGATCGCACCCATGGGTGGACTGGTGAAGGGGCCACTGGACAAGAAACTTGGGTTACGTTATTGCTATTTCCAGGTGAGACCAGAAAGGGCAAGCATTGTACTCAAGGTAACACAGCGAAGTAGTGGCTCTCAGCCAGGGCTCTGTGCCATCCATGGCCCCCGCACCCGCCTCCCCCACACACACACCTGGCAGCCTCCTGGCTCCAGGCAAGCAAGCTGCCCCAGGGCCCTGGGATGCAGCGCCAGAGGGAGGCAACAATAAAAGCTTATCAAACAGCATGTAGGAGGCAGCCACAGATTTCAGTGGCTAAGTAATCTGCGTCTAATGTTCACTTAGCAGAGCGCGAGCCTCTGAAATGTCAGCGCCCGCAGCCTGACCCTGCAGCGGCGAGGCTGTGGGTACCCGGGAACTAGTCACTCCGCGTTCCTAGCTAGCTCTACGCCTGGGCTGTGTGCGGTGTATGTAGGTGGGGGAGTTTTCAGACACCAGACCACCCTGGCGGCCCCAGCCGGCTGCTTCCTGGGGAGTAAAGCAGCATTGTTTTTGGTTCTGGAGAGGCCAGGCAGGAGCGTGGGGACAGAGCTGTCCGCTTACAGACAGGGAGATGGAGGAGGCTGGCTATGGGAACCCACTGCTGAGTGGCTTAGGAACCTGGCTTTCCCCTGCTGCTGCCGTGTGCCCTGGGACCCCTGCACCCCTCCAAGGGGCAGAGAGGGCCCCCCACATGAGTTATACTGAGGTCATCCTCACCTCTAGGCCACATGTAAGGCCTTGGGATCTGTCTCTGCCCTGTCTCCCTGTGGGATCCCAGGCAAATGCTCAGCCCTCCTGGGCCTCGGTTTCCCCATCTGTCAAGTTGGAATGCTCTCCAAGATTTCATTTTTCTATAATATCGTACAAGTGGTGAATGAGGCAGCGCCTCACCCTCTCCCTTACCCTACCCTGCTTTTCCTGTTCTCCGCAGCATAGGCCCTTGGTTTTGTTTACTGTGATATCCTCTTAGCAGTGCCTTGTCACATAATAGGTGCTCAATAAATTCTGGCGGCTTTTAAACTCCCAGCGGGCACCCCACCTCCCCTCTGCAGGTCCCTTACTGATTGACCTCCCTCCCATTCCTCCAGTTTCTGCTGGGCCCCTCCTGTGCAGGGCTGCATTACAGACCTCTGTGCACGTGTTGATACACAAATCTGGAACTCTGTTTCTTGTCCACCTTCTTCTTTCCATAGTGGGTGCGTGGGAGCCAGCCATGTCTCCTTTTAGATCCCCCGGCATGGCTAGGATGAGTGCCAGGCCTTGGTGGTACAGCCAGTGCTCCACGGAGTTGTTTACAGTCTGCCCCTGACTCACCCACCATAGCCGAGAGAAGGCTCTGCCCAGGCTGGGCCCTGGCATGAGCAAGCAAGGGAGACCATGGTCTTAAAAGCCCCCTAGGATCCTGGAAGAAGTTGGCGGAGGGGGGAGGCCAAAGGCCTCTCAGAATAGCCCTGGCCCAGGGCAGCTGGTACAGGGATTTGAGGGGCCACGGATGGGCCAGGCTGGGTTAGGATTGAAATCTGTTCTGGCCAACACTTTATCAACCCTTTATCAGGGTCTCACTCTGAGTGCCCTGGGCTGGAAGCTGGGGCCCCGCGATGAATCAGTCCAGGGTAATGAAGAAGGTAGTGGGTAGTATGGGAGATGTGGGGGTACAGATGAGGCTGTCATTCATTCAGTGGGCTGGGGCTTCACTGAGGAAGGGTTTTTCTGGAGAAAAGAATAACACACGTAAAGACACAGAGGCCAGGCTCAAACACCAGCTAAGGGTTGGATGCTGGCCCTGCCCTCCGGCTCTGTGACTTTGGCCGTTCCCTCCCCTCTCGAGGTGTTTCATCTGTGACAGCAGAGGGGGCGTTGCTTGGATGGGTGGTTACAGGTTGTCCTAAAAGTTTTCCATGGCCTCTCCAGCTGACAGGGATTCAGTGGGGGCCAGAGGGGGCGAGTTGTTGATGGGGCTGGAATCTTGGCGACAGTGAGGTCCTGGAGGCTGGCAGATAGGACAAACAGGGCTGTCTGTTTAGGCAAGGAGGGGAGCCGGGAATAGGACACTGGCAGCCAATGAGACTGTCTTTCCGGGCCCAGTGTTTGCTGATGGAATAAGGGAGTCAGGTGTGTCAACAGTGGGGAATGAGGTGGCCCTGAACTACATACACATGGGCTGTCTCTGGAGTGTGTCATCGAGAGCATCATGCAGGGTGCGGTTGGCGGGAGCCCGATACACGATACACCCGTTAATGGAGGTGCTCAGAGAGCGTGGCCCAGGCCGGTCTCCGGTCTTCTTCCTTGGGCTTTGGCGCAGCCTGAGGAAAGGGCCAGCCGGGTGTGGCCGTCTTCCTCTGGGACGGGAGAGAGCCCCGAATGTCCCTACCTCACTCTCCTGGGGAAGCCCCGCCAACGTGATGGCTGACCCCGGTCAGCCCCTTCCCTCTCTCAGCTTCAGTTCTGTTCTCTGAAAGTAGAGGCGGGGAGAGAAGCGCCACCTGGCATAAAGCCCTCCAGGTGTGCATGGCGAGTGCTCGAGACGCTTGAGTTGCTAGCGTCATTAGAGAAGATTCTGAGGGTTCTTCCCAGTTTTGAGAAGGGACTGCCAGGGAGAAAAAGCCCCTGATCCAGGTAGGGGTAGGAGAAAGGGGATGAGGACCCCAAAGTTGGTGGGCAGCCTGGGGTTGGGTGAAGCTAAAAGGAGCTGGGAGGCAGTGCCTCTGTCCCTCATCCCTTTCCACTGCACCCCATCCACACCCCAAAGAAGTTAGCGGTTCGATTGTCCTCTGATAGACCTCAACACACACAGGAGCCCCAGGCCTCAGATTGGAAAAACAGCTTCCTGCGCTAGGTCAGCTGGGCTTGGGGAAGCAGAGCGGGAGCCAGAACAGCTACTCCATCATGAAGGTAGAGACGCCGCGGCTCAAGTGTCTGGGAAACAAGTCATTTAACGTCTATCAGGGGCCAGGCAGAGACCCCAGGCCTCCCGAATCCCCAGCTTGGACCTCTGCCTCATATGTGGAGAGCAGAGTCTCAGACGGCCCTACCACCAGGTCAGATGTGCCTGGGCTTCACCCTGCCTTTCCAGGGGTCCCAACCACCCTGGGTGCACCCTCTGTGGAGCCTGACTCCCTAGGGGAAGCAGATGGTGCTGGGCCTGCAGAGAACCGGCTGTCCCAGAGCCCAGCTGTTGCACAGATGTGACAGGGGTAGGAGGAACGAGGGATAGGAAGGCAAGGCCCGTTGGCAGCTTGGGCCCGGGTCGCCCGTCAGCCCGGGGGTGGTGATGAGCAGCGGATCAGGGTTATTACAGCCAATGACTCGGAGCGTGCTTGCTCACCCAAGCAACCGCCAGCGAAGGGCTGGTCACACACGGCTGCCATGGCTGTCACGCCGGGCCCGCCTCGCCCCCACCCCCCACCCCCCCCTACGGACTGTTGCTCCGAAGCAGCCTCTGTGCCCTTCACACGCCTCATTAGAGCCTTCTGAGTGTGTCCACGGGCCCACTGCCCAGACATCACCCCCGTACCCCGGCTTGGCGAGGCAGGGACGGGGCGTACGCTGGAGTCCGACTTAGAGCCTTGATAAGTGGGCACAGTGACCTCTGCCCAGGGAAACTGGTATGAAGTCCCTCTGTCCACCTGGAACTGGGGCAAGGACAGGTTGTGGCAGGGACCCAGCCACCAGGGCCAGTTCTCGCCTGTCTGATCACCTACCAGGGGTCCGAAAACAGTGGCAGCCACCTAGATCTGGGCCAGGGCCACCGGGGTCTGCAGTGAGGGCAACTCCTTGCTCACTGGGCTTCGTGCCTCCCTGCCTGCTTGCCCTCCCAAAGCAGGAGCACAGAACCCACAGCTTAGGGCTGAGTCCCGGAGTGGCAGTAATAATAATAATATAAAAAAACATAACGAAAACTTAGCATTCTTTATGCTCTGACAGGCACTGCTCTAAGTGCCGGACCTGTCTTAATTCACTGTGTCTTACCACAGCCCTTTGAGGTGTATTATGGTCATCCTCACTTTATAGATGAGATGACTTAGGCCCAAAGGGGCCAAGTAACTGGCCCAAGGTCACACAGCTGGTAAGCAACACAGCTGGGCTTCAGTCTAAGCTTCCTGACCCCGGAAGCCTCTCTTTCAACTACCCCGTCCTGTTTGTCACTACCCCTGCCTCGGGGCCTCTGCCTGAGTTGGTGTCCCACTGCTGCCTTGCTCATCGACTCTGGGAGTCACCTTCTGGAAAGTCATTTCTCATCATGCTTGGCCCGTGGTGCCCCAGAGCTCACTGGATAGGCTTCTCTCCTGGCATTCAGACCCCATCCCTCTTGACCAGCCTTCCCGCCCACTCCCTCCATTCCCCACGCTTGTCTCCCACACTGTCAAGTCTCGGCTCCCAACACACTTCCTGTCCACTTTCTGGGTGGTCCCGCCTCTGTGCTTTTGCGTGGGCTGTGCCCGCTTTCCCGAGTGCTCATTCATTCCTGGAGGTTCTACCCGCCTCCAATGCGCCCTGCCTGTGAGCTGACGCAGGACGTACACGCACCTAGAGCGAGAAGAGGCAGGAAGTGGGGAAGTAGAAAGGAGACCTGGGGCTTTGGGGGCAGGTACGCAACTTCCGGTCAAGTCACCATCTCTCTCTGAACCTCTGTTCCTGCAAAATGGGAATATTCACTCCAGCTCCTCATGAGGTTTAGTGATGGTGTGTGTGAAGGTCCCGGCACACAGTAGGTCCATCACCGCTTTTTGTGACAGGTGTAAGGAGACCCCTCCTCCATTTGTGAAGTCCAGCGAACACCCTCTGGTGTTGGCGACAGGAAAAGCTGTCACCTCAGGCCTTTGTCCTCAGAAAGCCACCCACCATCAGTGCCTCTCTGCTCTGGTCCCATCACAAACAGCAGGGCCGCGAAGGGAGCCCCAGTGACCAGCCCTGGTGGAGGGCCCTTCCCCATCCCTGGGAGCCGGGCACCAACCATCCCCTGCTCGGGAGGGAGTGGGCGGCACCCTCCCTCCTCCACATCTCTGCTGCCTCCGAGTCTGGATCCAGGGAGACGGTCTCCTGGCAGCGGAGCTCATGTGGCCCGCCCCTCACGGGCGTCTGTGACGCTGCCACGCCCAGGGGCTGCCGCCGCTCCAGCTTTCGGGCTGACTAGATAGTTGGAGGGGCAGGGGGTGTGGCCAGTGAGACTGGAGGCAGGGCCTGCCCCAGGCACCCCCTTCCAGGGGGCAGGTGCTCACGTGCCAGGGTGTGTGGGCAGGTGAGACAGCGGCCCTGGTTACTCTAGGCGGATCCCATTGTGAGGAAAAGCACCTGGCACAGGTATACAGCAGGTGCTCAGTGAGTGAGGAGAACCTTCCGCTGGTGGGATTCTGAACCCTTTCGGTGCCCGAGGGCCAGAATTCCGGGGGGCGTTTGACAAAGGCTGTTGAGAGGATGTAGAACGTTCAGTCCTTCCTCACGCAAGGGGCGGCGGTGACCTCAAGCCCAGGACCCTCCACATCTGTTCACGCCTGTCCGCTCCCCCTCAGCACGCCCGCTCTGAGCCAGAAGCAGCTGAGCACGAGCAGAATACGATGAAGGCAGACCTGTTCTGGGACGCCACGCCGGCTTGGGGGGCCACGGTTGGGCAGGTGCCAACGCAACCCCTCGCTACCAACTGTTTCTTGCCTGTGGGGTGGGCTTGAGGTCCCAAGCGTGACCCACCCAGCTCCTGGGGGTGGGGGAGTCCCACCTCACTGCCCAGACCCCTGAGCCCAGCCTCTGAGTCTTCCTATTTGCTATTCTTACTTCCAGAAACATGGAGCCAAAGCATATCTGAAGCTTGATGTCACCCAGGAGGGTCTAAAAAAAAAAAAAAAAAAATGGATGTTTGAAAAACAATTTACAAAAATAAATTCGACTTACATTTATATTTCGAATGGGCCACGCTTTCACACGATTCGAAATTCAAAATTCGGAAAGGTCATCCAGTGGAAGTCGTTCCCCGCCGTGGCCCGGCCACCCAGTTCCCAACTCCAGTTCTTGTGTTCTGCCAGAGATAGTCTATGTGGAGATCATCACCTTCGTACGTATCCTCGGCTGTCATCCTTTTAAAATGTGTACACTTAATGCTCTGTACCTGGCTTTCTTCCCTTAAAAATATATCTTGGTTATTGTTCTATGTCGGTTGAAAGCTAGTTCTCCCTTCTTATTTTATGGCCGCAGATTACTTCATTGTATGGAGGGACCACACATTATTTAACCAGCCCCCTATCGAAGCACATTTAGCTTGTTTCTAGTCTTTGGCAATTACACTAAATGCCGCAATAAATAACCTTGTACGTATGTCACTTCAAGTGCACACTAGCGAACCTGCAGAGAAATTCCCACGAGTGAAATGGCCGGGTCGGACCTGCCTACGTGCAGCTCTAAAGGGATGGACAGAGTCAAACTGCCCTCCCTAAGTGGCACCATGCTATCCTACCAAGCATGTCTGCATTTGTCTGTTCTTCCACAGTTTTGCCAGCATAGTGTTTCATCAGACTGAGCACTTTGCCAATCTGATATCTGAATGATGGTGTGTCAGTGTGGCTAGAAATTTTAAAATGGCAATTATACTGGTGACTGTTTACTGAGTGGAAAGGCACCCTGCCAAGCACACATTACATGTGACATTACGCTCACTTCTCACAAAGCACCATTGGAAGCAGATAGCAATTGTCCCACTTTATACAGAGAGAAACAGACCTGGAGTGGTTGGTTAGGTGCTTTCCTAAGGTCCCACAGCCTTGAAGAGGCAGAGTGCGACTCTGAACCCCAATTGTCTGCCTGGTGCCCGTGCTCCTTCCTCATTCCAGGCTGCCGAAGATGGCCCAGGCCTGGGGCCACCCCTTCCCTGCCCTACCCAACACCACCTAGGCTCTGGGCCCACCCAGGAATACTGCTTCCCAGAAGTGGGTGATGGATGAAGACTTGGTCCCCAGCCCGGGGGTGGGGCCTCCCTGAGAAGGGCTCCCAGAGCCCCAGCTCTGCCCTCCAAGGGCAGAGCCAACACCAGTGCCCTTGGCACGCACAGGGCTTTGTTTCCCTGGAAGCAGCTTCCGCAGGCTGCTCCCCTTCCGGAGCCCTGCCTCCTGCCCTCCCCAGACGACCCACAGCCCCAGCAGCCATGCCCTCAGGCCTGGCCCTCAGCTCTCTGAGTCCACACCCCCAGATCTCTCTGTCACAACCAACAACCAACTGGTAAGTGTGTCTGGACTCCCCGCTGGTGAGCCCAGAGGTGGGGAAAGCAGGGCGCTGAGCCAAGTCGAGTATGCACCTCGCTGAATGGCCCTGGACCTCTCCCACTGCCGTCCCCAGGCCTCCCTGCACCCATGGCTCCCTGCAAACTGTGAAGCACCCTCCAGATCTGCCAGCTCCTCTAGCTCTTCCAAGGCTAGTCGCTATCCCAAGGGAGGCTGAAGACACTCCAGCTTCCAGGAGGAGCTGTTCCCTCTTGTACCATCCACTGGGAGACTGTGAGGCCTTTTTTTTTTTTTCCCCTGCTCCCCTCCCCCCAGGCCCCAAATGGCCCAACAACAGCCCTGAACTCTGATCCCAGCCTGTCCAGCACAGGTGGGGCATGAGGTTCTGTCAACAGCGGCAGAAACTCGTTAACCGAATGTCAATAGGATTAAAGGCTCTGATGGTCCAGTGACTGAGTATGACATGACATGACAGGATGGATAGTGGGGGGGGAGAGAGAGAGAGAGAGGGAGGAAGGGAGGGAGAGAATAAGTTTGCAAATGAAGATTGAGCACTAAGAAGCATTCTGCCTCAGAAGCCTCTGAGGAGGCAGTGGACGGTGTCCCCAGAGATTCAGAATGGCAGGTTTGTCACTCAGGCGAGGATGAGCTGTATCACACACCCACGGGGTGTCAAGTTCTGTGCCAGTTGCTGGGGGGCAGGTGGGAGCTGGAAGAGCAAACACAGAAGGAGGTCGACTCAGCCCTGGGGTTTCCAGACGCACAGAAGAGCAGGCAAGGGACGGACTTAGACGTGTTCCTGACCATTATCCTGGGGCCACTGACCAGTCTGAGGCCACAAGAGGCTAGGTGAAGGTCTCAAGGTCACTCAGCAAGCCAGGTGAAAATCTGGCCCTGAGCCTGGAATTCCAGGCCCAGTGCTCACTGCACAATACCTCACACTGCACAGCTGAACGGGACACACACACACGCACACACGCACACACACACAGACTCTTGGTGCCCCGTGCAAGGTGTGGAGGGCACCTTTCCAGGTTTGCTAGGCTGAGCAACTTGAGGGAAGGTGTAGGGACTGCTACCTGTGGTGTAGGTGGTAATGGAGACACGGGTTTGAGGCCCAGCTCCAGCACTCAACGTGTGTGTAGTCTTGTCTGGGGACTTTCCTCCCTGAACCTCAGTTTCCCCTCCTGGGACAGCAGATGAAAAGGGCAGGGTTGTTAAGAGATTTAAAGCAAAGCCCTCTGGCCCATAGCAGGGCTCCAGGATTCTGCCTGGGGTGATCGGTAAAGTCTCACTGATGAACTCGACCCTGGAAAGCATCTGGGTGAAGCCAGATAAATGGGAATGATCACTGGTTGGTTGGTGTCAGGTTTTTCTTCCCATGAGGGGCCCTTGGGCTCTCAGCCACATAGCCAGCAGAGCTGAGGGTGGATACCCAGGCTGACAGCCTGGTTCCAACAGGATGGGCCTCACCTGCTCAGCCAGAGCAGCCCTGTCCAACCCCCGCTGCAGCCCGTCCTCCCACACACACCCCAGGTCCCTCCTTGGGGAGGTGCTCGCAGAGTGAGGAGGCATCCCAGAGCTACCCAGTTCCGGACAGGGCCCAGGACATCTGCTGTGCCTACGCTGCCCAGGCTGCTGGCCAGCATCCAGATAGGCAGGCAGCCGCAGACGGGCAGGCTGGCCAGCGGGCACCGCGAGTGTAAATTCCACATTTGCATCATGGACGTTCCTGGTCCCGAGGGCTGCTGACCTTTACAGCTGCTGCCTCTGTCCTTCTTCCCTTCCAGGCCTGAGCTCAGCGAGCTGGCCCGTCAATGCTGGAGCCTTGTCCAAAACAGCAAGGGGGCGGGGCCAGGGCTCCAGGGCCCGCAGGGGGAGCCTGCTGTCCCCTGACTCAGCATCTGTCCCCCTTGCCAGGATCTCCTCCGCTCCCCAATGCGAGTCGATGCCTGACGCACAGGCAGCCTGGGACCCCAGTGAGCAGCGACACCGAGACAGCAGTCACCCCCGGCTGCCTGTGATGGTTCCCTAGGGATTGCCCGTCTGTGCTGAGTGGCAGCCATGCTGAGCACGCTGTCAGCTTTTCTGGGCTCAGCAGTCAGACCTGCCCCTCCGAAGGGCAGAAACGCCTTCCCAGTCCGCCCCCACCTGCTCGGGGCCCCAGAGGACTCTCGTTACAGGTGCCATGGTCAGCCAACTGGCTGGCAAATTCCCCGAGATGCATCTAGATTAAACTCTATCTACAGGCCCTCCAGGAGAGCAGGCTCTGTGCTGGGCCCCTAGAACGTGGAGATGAGGACACTGAGTCTTGCCCCTGGGGGCTCACAATCAGAAGACCCCGTTTACTCATGTATATTGCCCATCCCACAGATTTCTCTTGGGCCAGGTGCTGGGGATGCTTTGATGAGTGTTTTGGATTGAACCTGTCCCCCCAGGGGATATGTGGAAGTCGAATCCTTAGTACCTCAGAATGTGACTTTATTTGGAGTTAGGGTCACAGCAGATGCCATCAAGTTATGATGAGGTCACAGTGAACTAGGGTGGCTCTTAATCCCATGTGACTGGTGTCCTTATAAGAAGAGGGAAGACGGCCCTGTAAAGACACAAACACAGGCAGAGTGCACCATGTGATGACAGAGGCAGGGACGGAGATGCAGCTATGAGTCCAGGGACACCACGGATTACCAGCCACCACCAGGCGCTCAGAAGGAGCAAGGGCGGCGGGTCCTTCCCTACGGGGTTCAGAGGGAGCAGAGCCCTGCCGATAACTTGATTTTAGACTTCTGGCCTCCAGGACTGTGAGACCATACATTTCTGTTGGTGTAAGGCACCCAGTTTGTGGTACTTCGTTAGGGCAGCCCTAACAAACCAGTACAATGAGTGACAGGGTCCTAGGCTTCAGGAGCTACAGTGTAGCCAGGGGAGACAAACCCCATGAAGCAAGTTAACAAAAATGTATGTAATCACAAGCCACGACACGCTGGTAACAGTAGCAGACCCAGGGACAGAAAGGTTGAATAACTTGCCCAGAGTCACACAGCTGATATATAGGAGGAGCAGGACTTGAACTTGGGCAATGTGGCACTGGATCCCACCCACTTCACCACTACCCATGTCCCTTAGAAGAAAGCAGGCAGAAAAATAAAGGATACGACTCTAGCAAATACTAAGTATCCTTTTAGACACACATGGGATCATGTTGCCTGCTTCTTGCTCAGATCTTCTAGGCCTCCCTGTTTTCAAAATCCAGGCTCCACTACTGGCTCCTCACCCACCCTTCCAGCTGCGGGAAGCCAACCACGTCGGGGCTAAGGGCACGGATTCTGAGCCTGAATCCCTGTCCTGCCAGTCACTCTCGATGTGAGTTCTGAGCCTCGGCACCTTCACCTGTCAAATGAGAATGGGAAGAGGACCCAATGGTTGCTGGAAGGTTTCACGAAATAGTGAAAAGTCCCGGGGAGGTACAGCATAAGTGGCTCTCACCCTGTGCCTATCACTGCCCCGCCCCCGCTCCCCGCCCACCCCCCCCCACTGGAAGTCAGAGCAGATTTGACCCTTACACGCTGGCAGTTTCTTATGCCTTTGCTCGGGCTATCCCCTTGCTTGAGATGTCTTTCCTTCCCTGTTTTGCTTCCAAAATTCCTTGCCCTCCTTCAAGATCCAACTTGAAGGCTCCCCTGCCCTCTGCCTCCCTTTGAGGTTTGATGTCCCCCACCAAGACCCCCTGGAAACAAATCAATAAAGAGAAGTCCTACCCATTAGCTCATTCTATCCATGGGCAGGGTTCTAGCCTTGGTCTTGCCTCAGTTTACCCATCCTGACAGTGTTGTGGCTCCTGGTATCCTTGCTCTGCTTCTGGTCCCATTGTCTTCTCTCACTTGTCCATCTGCCTGCCAGCTGGCCCCCCATCACCCTCCCTCACTGGCCATCCTGCCACCCTCTGTCTCTCAAGTGTCAGCCTCAGCCGGGGGTGGAGGAGAGGGGCTGCCCCTCTCTCCAGGCGACAGGCAGATTATATGGCTGTCTCTCCCAGAAGAGAGTGGGTGACAAGGGTAATTAGCTGCCTGCCAGCTAGCCATCCCGAGGAGCTGGCTCTGTCCCTGGGGGTTGGTGACAGCAGGGAAGACCTCCATCACCTCCCACTATGGCCAATGTCTCCCCTTCTCCTGAAGGATTCTGGTGGGAGTGGGGAATCTTCAGCTCCTGAGCCCTCTAAAAGGGACTTGTCAATCAAGAACTTATATCATATTGGGGGTTGGTGAAAGGCATTCTGCTTGTGGCTTTAGGAGGCCTGGGTTCTGGTCCTCCTCTGCTTTGCTGCATGAACTTGAGCAAGCCACTCCCCCTCTCTAAACTCCCACACCCTAACGTACAAAGGACAGAGGATGAACTCCGAGCCCCCGCCATGGTGTGACCGTGGCAAACACTGCTGACTGCCCACCTAGTACCCATCCCTCGCCCCACTAACCATACTCCAATTTGGGCCGGGGTTGCTTTGTTCCCCATCCCCACGAATGGATCAGGTCTAGTCTGAGCTAATCACGCTTTCCAGTGTCCCAGTTTCTCCTGAGACTAAGGCTGACCAGTGAGGCACAAACAGAAGTTGACTGTGTGAGGTCTCAAGAGATTTTTAAATAATTTTTTTTTTTTTTTTTAATAAGGGGCAGATTGGGCTGGTAGGTTCCTCTTGACTCTAACTTCTCTTTTTCTTGTCAGGAACCTAGACATGATGCCTGGAGGTGTAGCAGCCACTGTGTCACCACGAAGTTGAAACCCAACATCCAAAGATGGTGGAAGACATCTTGAGGCTGTTGTACTAGCCCTGGGCAGCTTACCTCTAGGTTCCTGGCTATGGGAGAAGGAGAAGCCCTGAAATGTTTAAGACAGTTTTCAGGTTTTCTTTCACTTTTGACCAAATATGTTTCTCACTGCTGCAGATGAGAATCGGTGAATGTCTCCCTTGCTTTAGGCCACTTTTGGGTATTTAGAGCCTGTGCTCAGTGGCACTATTACATACCCATCTACCAACAGACTGACTGAAAAGCAAGGTCGAGTTTATATAAGTTCGTGATAATAATAATTGTGTTGTTGTTGTTCTTTTATTATTATTATTATTATTATTATTATTACTATACTACTATTGTTACTCCACATATTGAGGGCTTGTTATACCCTCTACATGAAGCATTGTCTCACTTAATCCTCACAATAACACTGTGAAGTTGAACCCTAATTGTCCCCATTTTACAGATGAGGAAAACCGAGGCTCAGAAGGTCACACAGCTGGTAGGTGGGGAGGCCGGAGTCTGACCCAGGTTTGTGGGCTTCTGTTTCCCTCACCTCACACTTTCAGGTCAAGGGAACCAGCTCCATCATTTTGTCTTCGGTATGGGGAGGGAGAGTGGCCTTACTGGACAGGGTAGCCCCAGGGCTCCCTGAGCTTCAGCTGTCGTGCGTGACTATGCTGAGCTTGGGGAGTTGAGAGCTGGAAGTCGGGGGGTGGGGCAGAGGCTGAAAGAGGGGACCAGGAGGGAGGATGTCGGAGGGTCACCGTGGACCAGGGCCTTTGGTCTCAGCTCTCCAGATCTTGAGGAAAGATACCACGAAGTGCTGCCCCCCTGGCCCCAACTGCTCCCCAGACCCCACTTGTCACACTCAGAGCTATCACCATAGAAGAAAAGGATATACCCTGCCCAATCGCTTGGCCAAGGCCCTGTTCTGGGATGGAGCTGTGAGCAAGGCAGCAGGTCCCTGCCTTCCGTGGGCTTATCCCCAAGGGAAGCCCGGAGAGGCGAGGGAGCCCACGGAGGGGTGCCCACCCCTGAGGAGGACAGCCAGGGAAAGGTGAGAGCCAAAGCTAAGGGAAGAGAAAAGGAAAAGAGTGTTCCAGGGAGGGGGGCCCACATGGGCAGAGAGCTGATGGCTAGGCAGGGAGAGTGAGGGGCAGAGGAAAGAAAGGAGGCTGGGAGTAGGCGGCAGCCCCTGGGGCTTGAGGGGCTAAGTGGTTGTTAATGGAGGTGTGTGGTGGGGGGAGGCAATGGCCACCTAGATTCAGAATATTCAGGCTAGAAAGGTACAGGCATAGGGCTACATTTGGAGCATCCCTCACGTCTCTCCTGGCTTAAATGTTCTGAGTCTGAGCCCATAGCTAAAGTGAAAAAAAGCTGTGGAAATGGGTGCCGAGCACACGGACACATTCATGAGAAGTGACCCACTGGAACGGGTCACCCAGGGAAGGTCTGCAATGTCCCTTAGTCCCACATTCAGACCAGGGGTCGAGGGGCTGTTTTCTTGTTTTTCTTCATATATTAACTCTTGTTCCAGTGGTTCTTGTGAATTAATGCAACATACACAACGATGCTCATGGCTGCTGAGAAGCATTTATCTTGCAATGTTTAAACAATTCATATTGCTCTTAAATTTGTATATATAAATTTAGATATAATGTGCCTGGAGTGTGATACTCATGTTTCACGTTACCAACTGGATGGCCCTTGAACACTAGAATTGCTAATAGTGTTATTCTTTTAAATGTTTAATAACGTTTAATTGAAATTTCAAAATATTAATAAAAATTCAGATTTGATTTTAAATGTTATATTAATTATAATTTGTATTTTGCCTCTTCATTTTAATAAATGATTTTGAATGTTTTAGAAAATCGCGTTTTAAAAACTGTTTAAAATTTTTAAAATTTACTATAGTTTACCTTTTTTATGAAAATTGTATTTTATTTCTTTAGTCTTTTTTAGATTACTTTTGTTACTGGAACACAAATTAGAAACTTTGGTGAAATGAAGGCATGAACATTTTTATGGAATAAAACTATAATAACTTATGAATTACGTTTGTCTTTATTTTATCACTTGTCCAAACACAGCCGGTCCATCAACAGAATCCCCAAACATGTTAGCTCTTAAGCATAAGAAAACGATAGCTTTATCCACACTTTTCAATTTTGCCACTATGGAGCGGTATTTGTCAAGGTAAGAGAAGGGAACATATTTTATTTAACAGCTTGTTTGCTTGATTTTTAAATATTTAGGCATATGGTATGTGGGTCTCCATTTGTGCTCTTGCAAATATTAGAGGCAGATCCATTTTTTTTATAACAGCTTTATTGATATATAATTCATGTACCATGAAGTTTACCCTTTTAAAGTGTAGAATTCAGTGGTGTTTAGTACAAAGGTGTACATCTACTCCCACTAATTCCAGAACATCTCCATCACCTCCCAAAGAAACCCTGCACCCATTGGCTGTCACTGCCCATCCCCCCTTGCCCCCAGCACCTGAAAATCACTAACCTACCTTCCGTTTCCACGAATCTGCCTATTGCGGATACTTCATAGAAATGGAATCACACGACACGTGGCCTTCTGTGTCTGGCGTTTTCACTTAGCATAATGTCTTCAGGGTTCATCCCTGTTGTGGCATGTGGGATGCTACATCAATTCTTTCATTCCTTTTTAAGGCTGACTAACCTTCCACTGTGTGGATGGACCACATCTGGTTTGTTCAGTCATCAACAGATGGACATTCGGATTGTTTTTACTTTTCGGCTCTTAGGAATAGTGCCGTTATGAACATTCATGTATAATTCTTTGTGGACAAAAGTGTTCAGTTCTCTTGGACATATACCTAGGAGTGGAATTGCTGAGTCATACGTTAACTCCATATTTAACTTTCTGAGGAATTGCTGGATTATTCTCCAAAGCAGCTATTCCATTTGGCACTTCCTCCAGTAACGCACAAGGGTTTGAATTTCTTCACATCCTTGTCAGCACTTGTGATTTTCTGTCTTTTTGATTCTAGCCATCCTAGTGCGTGTGAAGGGGCATCTCATTGTGATTTTGATTTGCTTTTCCCTGATGACTAGTGACGTTGAGTATCTTTCATGTGCTTATTGGCCACTTGCAGATCTTCTTTGGAGAAATTCTATTCAAATGCTTTGCCCACTCTTTAGTTGGGGAATTCAGGTCTCGTTTAATACTTCTAGGGCTATAGAAGCAAAATCGTTGTCACCCCAAGATGGAAGCCTGGTGCTTGCCTCTACATTGGCCTGTGCACCTCGGGGTGAGCTGACTTACTACCTTTTAATTCCTACCACCCAGAATGTCTTCTCTTCTCACCTCTTGGCAAAGCCTTCTTAGTGATCCCTTTCTGGTCGCAGAGTGATATCTGGCCACGCTGCTGCGGACCAGAGTCAGCTATAGCTGCCCATGGCTAAGAACATGGGCCCTGGAGCCGGCCTGCCCGGCTTATTCCTCCACAGTGCAGACGGGAGTAGCCAAGTTCTCTGTTTCCTCCTCTGAAGAATGAGATGGACGACGCCTTCCTTACAGAACTGCTGGTGGGATTTGCTGAGATCATACACATCAGTACTGTTGTACATCGTGCACGATCAGTACTTGGTGGATTTCTCCATGGGCAGAGCATGTCCAGTGACAAGGCGGTCACGACTTTCAACGCAGGACTTTCCACTTATGGGTGGTGTGAAGCAGAGGATGCCCTTGGGATGTCTGGCTGAAAAATCACCTCCTTGTGACCCCCATCTTTGGGTTCCCAGGCCCAGGCAGCCCTGCTCCTTGAGCCCTCAAGCCTGGGGTGAAGGCTGTGGGTTCCTCCGCCTCCTCCGGCCTCAACTGTCCATCCACTCCTCCCCTCTGTGTCACCCACGCCTCCTTCCTCCTGCCCAAGTGGCGTGTGACTGCTCAGAAGAGAGGCAGCTGGAAAGTGACACAACACCCCTTAATTACTCTTGTTTCTTCTAGAACCCAGCACCTAAATTTAGCCAGTAGAGCCTGGGCCCGGGAGACCCAGTTCCTCCCACCCCGAAGCCCCCCACCTTGGCAAAAGCAGGAAAATGAGGCCGGAGACTGGGATTCTCACCCAAGTCTCTGCTCCTCACCACCTGGAGCTGGGTCAGGGATGGTCTGAGAGCCGGGCGGGGGCACTGGGCTCAGCAAGGACCCTTCCTGCTGCAACTAGTCGCTGGGGCTTAGAGTCATAGCAAAGCAGAATGCCACTTGCCTACCCCCTGCCCCTTCTAATAATGGGGAAGCTTAAGAGGGAGGCGGGAGAGAGTGGTCCAAGTGTGAGGCTCGCAGCCTCTGCCATCTCAGCCCTGCATTCCAGCTTCTGCTCTGCCACCTGCCAGCTGTGTGATATCGGGCAAGTCAGCAAACCTCTCTGGGCACGTTCCCTCATCTGAAAAATGGGGGCAATCATAGGATCTCCCAAGTAATATTGTCCATGAGATGATATGTGTAGAGTAAGTACATAGCACCAAGCAAGCGTCTAACTGTCTCAGCCACCAGCGGAATCAGAGTCGCTTGATGTGTGGAGTGGGGACCAGGCCTCTGGACTCACACTCCTTCATCAGCAACTCTCCATGCGTCTGCTTCAGGTGAAGAGAGGTTAATTACCAGGCCCGACTATAAGGCTGAGATTCGAACCCAGGTCTTCAGGTTCCAGAGCTCTTGGCAGCCATGCCCTTCCCTGCATTGCTTTGGCAGATGGTCCTTACCTTTTCTGAGGTCATCTCAAGGCCCACCCCTTCCAGGAAGCCTTCCTGGCTAAGTCCAGTGAAGCTCCCTCCCCATTCCACCATAACCCCCTCCCAGGCTCCAGGACAAGTTCCAGAAGGGAAACTTGCTTGCTGCTTCTGGGAGCCTTTGAAGTTACAGGACTGGTTGGGTGTGAACTGCAAGTCACTGTTCTTTAGGATAAACAGACAAAGGGGAAGCCAGCAGTTGGGAATAGGAGTTGGGGTAGAAGGCTGGACATGGAGGAAGGGAGTCAGCTGAGGGAAAGTGCGCTGACCCGCTCCATACCCCAGAGATGGGTGCTGGTGGCTTCGCCTGGGAGCCAGAAGACCAGATGTCCTGGTCAGGGTCGGGGCTCCAGAGTCAGTCAAGCTTGGGATCGATAACCCATTTCCGGGTCTCTGGGCGCCAGCTCCTCATGTGCAGGCTGGGGCAGTACATGCACCTCCCCACAGAGAGAGGGAGAGTGGGACATGAATTGGATTGGGCTCGGCTCCCGCCTGCCCTCAGGTCAGACCTCCGGCTCAGCCAGAAAGCTGGACAGAGGTGGAACCTCCCATTTCACCTGAGGCAGCCACTCAGGTGTGGCTCCTTTATGAGGGGTGTGTCCCGGGTACAGCTCTGCCACACACACACACACACACACACACACACACAACCACACACACACGCCCTGCTTCTTGTCCATCCTGAAGCAGCTGAGCACAATCCGTCAGAAGCCCCAGTGGGGGTGACCTGGGGCAGCACCCCCCACACACTGCCGTGGACCCTGGTCTCCCCACACCACCAACTCCAGGTCATCATCAGGTCCCACCTGGCACTTAGTATCTCACTGAAACCTCCCAGAGAATCGTTTTCATCAGCCCACGTCACAGGTGAGGAAAACCAGGGCAGAGAGGGGTTAAGGAATGTTCTAGAAGGGTGGAGCTTGGATTCAGACTCAGGAAGTCTGGCTCCAGAGTCTGTGCTGGAAACCATTACACAACTCTGTTTCCCTGGACAGAACGAGAACTTCTCCCTTGATGGGCTGGAGTAATTAAACAGCTTCACAGTAAGGAAGGAGATGCTCCAAGGTGTGTGCTAAAGAGCTTTTCTGAGGTAGCACCTCAGAAATTAAATTCTTAACCCAGAGTTCCCCTCACTGGGGGCTCATTGAGTTTGAGCTTCTCTCTTGTAATATAATAATAATAATAATAATAATAATAATAATACAAGCAGCTAATATTCTTCCAGCCTGTTTTATGTACCACATACCCATCCTAAAACTTGGCATATATTAACTCATCTAAGCTTCCTGACAGCTCTAATAGAAAGGTATTGTGAGCTTCCTCGTCCAGGAGGAAGAAGCTGAGGTTCAGAGAGGTTATATCATTGGATGAATCCTAGGGTTGGTGGTGGAGCTGGGATCAAACTCAGAGTCAGGCACCAATCACCCCATACTCTCAGCCTCAGCCTCCTGCCTCCTGCCATGCCTGGTATAAATCACTGCCCCCATCACCAACCGCCAGGAGGGGCCTTTCCCCAGCAGCCAGGTTAATGAGGAATGGCCGAGACATTCGCCCTGCCCAGTGAGGACCCATGGGCTTGGCCCTAGTGGCAGTTCTGGGTAATCCTGGCAGACACCTGCTGGCTGCCCCCCAGCCTTCCCTCTGCAGGTGTGCCCAAGCTGACAAGCTCTGGGAACCCCATAATCTGCTACCGAAGGCAAACGTAGGACTCAGGCAGGATGACCTGAGCCATGTAGGGAGCAGGGAGGAGGAAAACGCTTTCCCAGCTGCCTGCCTTACCGAACACCACTCCCGCCCTGGATCCAGGAAGTGGCATGAGCACACAGAGCAGCACCCAGGTCGTTAACGACTGCTTCTTTGCTTATGCAAGGAGCTGGTGCCCAGAAAGGCTCCATTAAGTCCTTAGCCAAGGGCTGCATACTCCTCCATTTCTATGTCAGCCATGGGGGTGGGGGCATTTGTCCGGCCCTCTCAGTGAGATTTTAACACCATAAGGTCTTCATTATATGGCAACTTTTACTATTATTATTTATTTATTTATTTATTATTATCATCATCATCATCATCATATCATCATTTTATCATGGCAGGAAGAAGACCCCGTAACCCTGTATTGGGGAAGGGCTTAAAAGGACCCACCCAGAAATGCCAAGGCGGTGAAAGTTTTTCTCATGTATTGACTTCTCAAGCAGCAAGCGGCTCAAATGTCTGGTGCCTCAGTGAGCCCACGAATCTCGGGCGGGGAGATGAGGCCCCGAGTCACAGCATCGAGAGAACGGGCGCATCTCGTCTGGATGGGGGCCCCGGGCAGGAAACCAAGCTCTCTCAGGATGTTGCACATTATCTCCAACAAAGACAGCTCATGTCTAAGCATCCTATTGAAACTACAGTGAAGGAAGATTCTGGAAGGTGTCCAGAGAGTGAGGGATGATATTTGGAAAGTAATTGTAACATGTCAGCTGTCAATGCTTAAGAGGTGTAAATGCCTCTGGGGTTTTCCTTTTTTAATTTTATTTATGGATTTATTTCAGCAGCAGAACAATTAGGTGTAAGGGCTCTTGAAGTTCATGTCTGACCTGTGTGTGGCTTAGGATTATGTTCAACTGAAAGAGATAGAGAAACCCAAAGTAGCGCGTTAAACAATATAGAAAAGTATTTTTCTCCCAAGTAAATGACATTTGGAGTTATCTAGTCCAGTACTGATGTAGCTGCTGCACAAACGTCAGAACCCAGATCACTTCCCTCTTGTTGCTTGGTCATCCTTGACATGTGGCATCTGCCTCGTGATCCAAGATGGCCACTCCAGCTCCAGCAATCGCATATATATTCCAACCAGCAGAGAGGAAGAAGAGGCAAAAAAGGGTGCAGCTCCCTGCCTTTGAATGACAATTCTTCTTATGCCCCAGTGTCAGAACCTGTTCACATGGCCATAGCCAGCAGGAGGCTAGGAAATGTAGTCTTCATTTCAAGTGATTTTATGCCCAGCTCAAAATCAGGGGTTCCGTGGCAAAGAAGACAGGGAGAACAGAATTTGAGGAATTGTTAGCAGTTGCTGGCACACCATAATGTTCTTACATTCCATTGGGGAAGGATGACCATGAAGTTTCTGGCACTGTGCCCCAGGCAGCCTGGGCTTGCCCTTGACTTGTTCTTGTGTATTGTTCTTAACTCCCCATCGCAAAACTAGAACTACCCCGAGAGCAAGGTGGAGAAACGGGGTGTCTCCTAGTGAGAACAGGAGCCGGACCCCAGAGCAAAGCCCTTATGCTGGCACTCGAGGCCTTTGGTCATTGGGTTTCTCTCCTGTCACAAGCCCAGCAGCCTTTGCCCAGCCAGTCTGAGCCACCCGTCTGCTTCATCGCTTGTTTCACCAGACTGTACCCCCTGCCTGAAGGTCCCCTTCCACAGCTCCTCTGTCAGAGGGTCCCCTGTTCAACCTCGAAGACTCACCCTGGAAATGCTGCCTTGTCAGTGCAGTCTCACTGGGCCCCTCTGGGGGGAATCAGAATCCCTCTCTCCTGCCCTCCCTGGGGCTTCCGGAGCCTTCCATCATCCCTCTATTTATAGCCTGTTCGAGTCAGGTGCCCCTGGACACGTTGCTGGGAGGGAGGGAAGGGCCTCAGGCTGGGAGAGCAGGTTCTGTAACCTGCGTCAGGAAGGGCTGGGATTTTCCAGGACAACTCCTCTGGCCCATGTTCCCCTCATTCATCATCTCTAGCACTGAGCTCAGAGCCCCGCCCTGGGCTTGACCCTGCCTCCAACACTGCGTGCCGACCTGGGTAATGGGGCCAGGTTAGGCCGTCTCGGTGCTGGGGAGGGGATCAAATGGACTCAGGCCTCCTCTTGGGGAGGGTCCTGCTGGGAAGAGCCTGATTGGGCAGAGGGCAGGAGCTGGCTGTCAGTCGAGAGGCAAAGAGGCTCTCTTCGCCGACACTCGGCTTCCTTCCTGCTTCCTTGGCCAGTCCAGGCCACCCGCTGTAGGTGGTAGATGAGCACCCACCCTCCAGAGAGCTGGGTAGGGAGAGAAGGGCCCTGTGGCCCCACACTTAATGTCACTGTCACCTCCCCTCACCCAGCTCAGCCCCTCAGGTACCAAAGCACTTCCAGGTCAGCTCTACATCATCTCATGTTGGATCCTTCAGCCTCTCTGAGCCTTTGCTCAACCCCTTCCTGAAGGCGCCCCCCAACCCCAGTTCTCCAGTCGGCACTGACCCCCATTCTTCCAATATGTCGACGAATCTGAATTCTGAGCCAAAGTAACCTGGGGGTCCTGAGCCCCACCCACACCCCCTCTGCCCCCACCTCCCACTTACACATCCCCTTTCAGATAAAGACGTCAAGGACATCCACCAGCTGTCAGCCGAGTGCCCCCTCTGCCCTTCCACAAGCACCCGCGCCCGGCCCTGACTGCCTGGACCAAGCCCTTGACCCTGGAGCAGCCGCAGGAACACTCTACGGAAGGTTCAACCCTTTTGTCATCGCAGAGGCTCACGGGCCCAGCTGACGGGGACATTCCTGCCTGTCGTGTGCCACACGGCAGGCCGAGTTCAGCGCCTCCCCTCAACCAGGACGGTGTTCTGGTGTTTAGAATCAGACAGACCTGGCTGTGTGACCTCGATCAAGTTACCAACCTTCTCTGAGCCTCTGACATTTGTAACCGACTCCAGACTGGCTCGTGGGGCTCCCAAGGGACCTGAGGGAGGGCCCTCACATTCTTGTGGGTTTGAGACCCCATTTTCTTCTTCACCCTCGGAAGGTGAGGGCAGGAAGCTCCTCTATACAGGTGGCTTAGCAGGGGGAGGGAAGATTAGGGTGACTTCCGATCTTGCCCCAGGAGCTGGTTTCCCAGGCCCACGTAGCTGGGAGGCCACCCAGGGAGGCCACCCGGCTGCCTGAGGATGGAGGTGCTGGAGCCATGAGGAGAAAGTCTAGAGTGCCCCCTAGTGGACACAAAGGGGATGTCTGCCCTGGCCATGGACAGTTATGGCCCCCTCACGAATGGCTGTCGGGTTTGGAGCAGTGTGGGGTCTGGTACTGACCCATCACTGCCAGCTGTGGCAAAAGTCATGCGCGCTCAGGAGGCCTCAGTTTCTTCATCCCCAGAAGAGAGATAATGATGCCAACACCACTGCACAGGACCACAGCACGGCCTTGACCCTGCCTTCGACACAGTCATTATTTTCCCAAGTCCAGAGAGACAGGGCCACGCAGCCAGCTGTCCGCCAAGCAGGGTGAGGACTCCTGGTCCAGTGCTCTTTCTACTCCCTGGTGCTTTCCATGTAAACTTGGACTCTCCAGGCCTATGAATTCCTCCAGGTGGCTCTGGGCATTTCAGACGTTTTAGCGCTATTAACATGCCAGTCTCAGGATCAAGCTTACGACCATATCCGATTAACCTTCTTGCCAACGCTCACGGGATGTGGTTTCTTTTCCGGCGCTCACAGGGGTATCTCTGTTCCCATCTCCTTTCCAAAAGGCAGAGGCCTTGTGTGAACCCCAAGATGGTTAGGATGTCCCTCCTGCTGGGGCCCCATAATGTCAGCCCTGAGCTTGCAGCTGTGTGCTAGGAAGCAAAGCTGACCTGCTCAGCCACCTCCTCGCGGTCTGGGTGGGGCCTTGCTTCTGCTCCAGGTGGGGAACTGCGTGTGTGTGCGCGCGCGCGTGTGTGTGCGCGCGCGCGCGCGCGTGTGTGTGTAGTGAGGGCTGAGGAAAGAGGCCTCCTAGGAAGAAAAGGGATGTGAAAGAGGAGCCCCCAGCCCCAGAAGACCCGTTTATCTGATCTCTAACAGTAGTGAAAGGGGACCTTCCTGCAATGCATGCTGGGTAAGGGCTGCTCCCTAATTCTTACTTGGTGGTGATGGCAGCGACCCTGCGCATGCAGCAGACCGGAGGGGAAAGGGGCCCAGCCCGATGCTGTGGTTGTACAGCGGGCTCTCCCGGTCCCCCCACGCTGGGATCCTAACACTACAGCCCTAGGACCCTCTCTTCTGTGCTAGGAAGGTCTTAGAGCCCCCTGAGAATCTGAGGGGGCCACGCTCATTAACTCGTATGTGTTCTGTCACCGCAGCTTTTAAAAGACACCCACAAATACGCAGACACACGGAGACAGGGACTGTGCGGCCACACAACCTGAAGACACACACACATACAGGCCACAGGAAAGGAGCAGGCTCCACAGGACCGAGGCAGGCCCTTGAGGGCTGGGCTGAGAGCGGGGGAGGGGGAGGGGGAGCAGAGGGAAGCACTGGGGCCAAGGTGAATGGACCTGTGGCCCCTCTCAGCCGTGTCACCTTGCCTGCGCCCCCACCCTGAGCGTCCAAGAGTACAGGGCAGCGAGGACTCAGGCCTGAGGCTGGTAATCCAGGCCCGGGCCTGGACAGCAGCACAGTGGATTGGTGGCTCCAGGAGGTCAGGATAGAGCCAGCCCTGGTGGCCCCTACCCCGGACTTCACATCTGCCGATACCAACAAAAAGCCTTTTACTTTCTGCCTGTGTGGCCCTCCCCAACCTCTCCCAGCTCTCACCTTTCACAGTTCTCTAGCTCACTCCTCCCCTCCCCTCCCCGCCTCCCCACCTCCTTCCCCTTTGCCTAACTGTCCCTCAGCCTGGAGCCCCCTCCCACTGCGCCCCTGCCCTTGACTTCACCCCAGTCCTTGACAAACACCAGCTCAGCCTCCGAGGAGGAGGCCCCGTGCAATGCCTTCTTCTCTGAGAAGCTTTCCTGCCATGCCCCCCCCACCCCTCGCCCCGTGGCAGGATCGCTCTCTGCCTCCTGATGCTCCTGTGCCCTGGCCCAGACCCATGCCACAGCTCGCAGCCTTCCTGCTGTCATGCTCCATGAACACAACCGACCCCCTGACTCTGCTGAGAAGGCTGTGCCTTTTTTCTGTTTTGTTCCAAGGACAACGGGAGGCCATGCAACGGTTTTATCGCAGCTATTCGAGGATCGGATTTGTGATTTAGAGAGGTCACAGGGCGGCTGTGTGCTGGAAGGAGGCTGGGAGGGGCACAGGCCTGGGGCTCTGGCAGGTGGAGGCCAAGGCCAGGGAGCTAAATGGATAAAGATATTCAGTGTATAGCCTCTTCCCAGCCAGTGGTGCCTAAGCTTGGCCATGCACTGGATCCTCCTGGGAGATTTTAAAAAATAGTCCTAGGCTCTCCCCCAAGACACCTGAGTAGGATCTCAGGGCCAGAATCTATCTATCTATTTGTCTATCTATCTATCTATCTATCTATCTATCTATCTATCTATCTATCATCTATCTATCTATCTATCTATCTATCATCTCTCTCTCTCTCTCTCTCTCTCTCTCTCTCTCTCTCTCTCTCTCTATATATATATATATATATATATATATATATATATATATATATATATATATTTTACTGTGGTAAAAAACCACAAAACATAAAATTTACCCTCTTAACTATTTTTAAATAAATTCACATTGTCGTGAAGTAGATGTCCAGAACTCTTTTCATCTTGCAAATCAGAAGCTCAGCACCCGTTAAACAATTCCCCCCACCAGCCTCTGGCAACCACCACTGTACTTTCTGTTTCTATGCATTTGACTACTTTAGAGACCTCATATCCATGGAATCATGCAGCGTTTGTCTTTTTGCGATTCAGAATCTGTATTTTTCAGAATCCCCAAGTAGTTCTGATGCCTCTAGCGCGTGGCCCAAAGTTTAGAATCCACTGTCCACGTTGCTGAAGGTGAAAGGTGTCCTCTCCCTGGCTCTGTGCTCCTTGGAGCAAAACCAGATTCTCTGACCATGAGGGGGCGTGTTCCCTTTGACCTCTGGAGAGACCTGTCTCCCAGACAGGCCCTTGTAGTCTACTGAAGTCAGATCAGGTAACACTCCAAATTATTATTAATCTTTATGACCTATGTTTATATAACGTTTTCGATCCTGGCTACTCAAGTCTGGGCCCCAACCAGCAGCGTTGGCACCCCTGGGAGCTGGTGAGAAATGCAGACTCTCAGGCCCCACTCAGCTGTTGCGTCAGAACCAACATTTCAACAAGCTCCTGGGGACTCGTGTGCACAGCCGGGTTTGGGAGGTGCAGCTTAAAAACTGAAGAGCAGGTCTGTTGGGGGCTGCGGGGGGAGGTTGGCCCCAGAGCTTCCCAGGAAGGATGGCTGAGAGGCTGGGGAGGTGGCCCAGATTGAAGTGGGCTTGCTTTAGTCTCTCCCACCCCTGACTGTGGTCACCTTTGGATAAGGCTGACCCAGCACACCTGTCAAAGGCCACATGCCTTAGGGTAGCCCCTGGAGGCTTAGCCCCAAGCCTTGTCACCTGCCTCATGGTCAGCTCTCCCAGGCCTCGGCTATATAGTCCAAGGGCTTGAGCCTGTGTGTGGAACACTGGCTGTCTCCTTCACAGCCTGGCTGTGGAAGGAGGGCCCTGCACTTGACCCTGCCCGTTCCACAGCCTGGCCTGACGCAGACGCTTCCGGCAGGCGCCCAGCTCTGGTAATGTCCCAGCAATCCCTTCTGGTCTTCACAGTGACCTAGAGAGGTCGTAGTCATAATTATGGCTTATCGAGCACTTGCTAAGTGCCGGGCACTGGGGAAGGGGCTCAGCGCTCCTAGAGGCCCCTGAGGATGCTGAGTAGGGGTTATCTTTATTTGGCAGACAATGAAACAGGGCTCAGACAAATGACGTGACTTGGGTGAGGTCCCGTCATTAGTGGGTGCCAGACTGGGATTTGAATTCCAATCCGCCTGTTGGGCCTGAGTTCTTGTCCTGATCCCTCTGTGCTTGCTCCCTTTTCACAGAGGAGAACACCGAAATTCAGTTTTGTGACCCGCCCAAGGTCATATGGCTGGACCTGGGACTTGAACTCAGGGCTGCGTATCCCCAGACCTGGAATTCTTAAGTGGAAGGTCTATTTTCTTTACTACATTTTACAGACGTGGGAGCTGAGACTCAAAAAGCCGAGCAAGTCAGTTGAGAGGGTGAGAGCCTCTGAGCTCTGATTTGTCCACCCCATTTCCAGCTGCCAGTGCTCCCCACTGGCGTCAGCCCCCTCCGCCTAGGCTGTCATCTCGGTGACAACTGGCACTGATGGACCAGGGTCCCTGGAACCACAGCTGCAGCCCAGAATGCACAGGGAGCTCAGCACCATGGGGAGAAATGGAAAGTGACACTTCTCGGCCCCATGGCTCCACATCCGATCGGGGGAGCAGATCATGAACCTGGGCCCAGGAGGTGGCAGGGCGCAGCTGCTGTCATCTGATCAGGAGGCAGTGGGAATGCAAACTGACAGCTCACCCACCTGAGCACCACTGGGGACTCACCACAGCTGGGGGGGTGGGTGAGGCTGGACCTGGGCAAGGCTGCAGAGCTCCTGGGACCGTCCCTGGTTAGCCAGGCAGGAAGGAGCAGGGGCTTTCGACTGGTGTCCCATACAATGGCGGAATGAATGAGGATGACAACCGTGGATTCAAATAGCCTGACCCATCACGAGCTCTCCAACATCAGGTAAGTTGCTTAACCTCCCTGGGCCTCAGTTCCTCATCTATAAAATGTAATTGTACCTCTGGCGTTGTTGCGAGCGGGTAGGAGTGTCGGCGTCTACCACGTGCCTAGCACTCAGAAAACATCATCGTCTGGTCAACCAAGTCCAGGAGAGGCAATTTACACCTGGCTGCTGTGAGGGACAGATGAATGATACGTAGGAAAAGCACGCAGTGCCTGGCATACGGCAAGCTCTACCTCAGTAATAAGCATTAT
Organism: Eidolon dupreanum; assembly: GCA_028627145.1. NCBI lineage: Eukaryota > Metazoa > Chordata > Mammalia > Chiroptera > Pteropodidae > Eidolon > Eidolon dupreanum. The sequence continues at coordinate 5,589,191 of CM053510.1, read as the reverse complement.
TATTAAGAGAGGCCTGGCTACATAATTTGCAGAGCCCTATGCGAAATGAAAACATGGGGCCCTTGTTCAAAAATGATTAAGAATTTCAAGATGGTGACAGCAAAACATTAAAGCAACCCTGGGGCGCTGTGTGACTGCACAAGTTACATCCCCATGAAGCTGGCCCTGATCGCGAGACAGGACACTCGGGTCCTTATTGCTCAGCAGTCTGTCTTCAGGAAGGTTGTCTGTCCGTCCGCTCACTGCTGGAGCTGGGTGGGGGCTGGCCGCTCCCTGCCTTCTCTCATCTTCAGGTTATTCTGGAGGACTCTGTCATTACCAGGAGCATGTGACAGTCCCCTCAAGTTAGCCCAGCCCCAGATTCACCTGTCCTGCATGAGAGAAGCCCTGGGGTCTGCTCTGCACTTTGCAGCCTTCCTGACAGGCCCAGAACCTTTGAACATCAGGGCAAATGCCCTTTGTGATCATCCTCACGCCCATCCCGAGACAGGAAGGTCCTGCCCCAAGAAGCACAGGACCCCCCCGGCAGAGCAGGACAAAGACCTTGCCTCTTGACTCCCAGCCTAGGATTCCATCTTGCAGAAGCAGCTCGGACTCCCAGGGGATTGCAGCCCTCTGTAGTGGGAGAAGACTGTGCCGACAAAGGACATCTGTCCCATAGGTCAGCCTTGGCTGTCTCTAGGGGTGAGGATGGGAGAATTTCTGTTCCCTTGGCTTCTCTGTGTGTTCTGCAATGGCACAAATTGCTTTTGTAATAACAGGGGGGAAAACCATAAATAAACCTTCATTTAAGGAAAAGCACAGCGTTCTCATAGGAACCAAGAAAATGAGCCCTTGATGCAAAGTATATTCAGAGGGAAGACAATTTAAAATGCAGAGATGGTTAGAACAGGGCAACCGATCTTATTGTAATAACTCCTCACCGTACACCCCTCAATGAGAGCCCTTGTTTGAGGGACTGAGAGGATCAAATCCCGCCTGGGCTCTGAGGTTGTGGGTGGAGGGTCCCGTGTGTGTGTGTGTGTGTGTGTGTGTGTGTGTGTGTGTGTGTGTGTGTGTGTAGGGGGGAATGGGGACAGTCCATTCCTCCGGAAGCCAGGCCCTGGAAGAATAAGAACACAGGCTTTGAAACCAGGCAGAGTCAGGCTGAAGCCCCAGCCCACCAAAGGCTATGTTACTTTACTTCTCTGAGCTATACTTCCTCATTCATAACACGGAGAAAACACTGTTTCACAGGATTGTAGCTGTGGAGATTAAAGAAAATGAGCTGGCCGGAAAAGTTAGCACAGAGTAGGTGTTCAACCACTGCAACCCCTACCCCCCCCCATCCCACACCTCTCCCCACCCACCCCATCCCCGCCCCGCGATGATCCCTCAGCTCTTACACTGACATTGTGCTGGAGAGTCTGAGGGTAGTGTTCACAGGGGTCTGTGACTTAACCCCAGGGGAGAGGAGGGGGTACCAGTGGCATTCTGGAGACCAGGGCATGGCATTCCACGCAGGTCACCATCTAACAGAGGCTCAGGGGGCGCAGACCCTCCTCCAAGTTAACCGTTTTTGAGCGGAGCTCTTGGAAGGGACCTTGACGGAGCCATTTGGCGGAGCGTGGAGACCCCTAGTGGCCGCCTGGGGGACTGCACCTTTCCTCGTGAAACCTCGCACCTGGATGCAGGGACTGCGCTCTGCCAGGGACTTCCCTCTCTGGCTCAGCAAACATTTCTTGAGCCCCTACTAGGTGCCAGGGCCTATGCTCGGTCCTGTGGGCAGCAGGGTAACGCCAGCCCCCGAGAAGCCCACTACCAGGAGACTGCAGAGGCTGAGGCCGCCGCCTATATCCACAAAGGAGAGAACTCAGGAGTCAGTCAGGGGACGGGACAAGACGCCCCATCTCCTGTGTGTCACTCTCCGCATCTGCCTCATGGAAGCAGCGCCCCACGGAACACCTGGAATGAGCAAGAGTATACATTTTATTGTGATTAGTAAAGGTATAAAAGTGCGGATGCATTGGGTCAGGTGGTCATGCCCCCTTGCTCCTCTCCAAGTGCGTTGGAAACTACCAGACACTTGCTTAAAACAAGTGCTTGTGATGTGCCAGATACCGGGAGAAGCCCTCTGCGTATGGCCTCTCACCTGATCTCCAAGGAAAAGATACCACCGGCCTGTGGATGAGGAAACTGACGTTCAGGGAGGTTCAGGTGATTAGGCGGAGCTGGGATGTAAACCGGGGTCTCCCTGGCTCAGAGCCCACGCTCTTGGGCACAAGGCAATATGTCCGCCGGCTCGGTGGGGCAGCCGGTGACTTCCCGAGCAGACTGACTAGGCTGGGCCTCAGAGACCTCCTTGGTCAGGCCGGGTGTTTTGCTCTGTTTTGTTTGTTTGCCGTTGTTGTTGTTTAAGACCATGTGGGTGCAGGTTTCCGGTCTGGCTGCATTGGATTCACTGAGTCCACTCAGCGTGGGTGCATCCTGGGCACTGGTATTTTTAAAGCTTCCCAGGTGTTTTTAATGTCCTTTGATGGGGAGGGGGAGGACCTTGCAGACCCTGGTACAGAGATTAAACTTTATTCAGCTAGGTTTTAAGCCTTGGAGGCTCCCTCCCTCCCCCTGTGCCCAGGTCTTCTCAATTTCCTTTTGTTATTTATTTCTTAGTAAAATTTTTCTTTTTAAAGAGTAGAGTTCAGTGGGTTTTAGCATATTTGCAAGTTTGTGCCACCATCACCACTATCAGATTTTACATTTTTAGCACCCCTAAAATAAACCTCACACCTGTTTGGAGTCACTCCCCATTACTCCTCCCTCTAGCTTCTCACAATCACTAACCTACTTTCTGTCTCCACGATGTGCCTATTCTGGACATTTCATGTAAATGAGATCATATAATACATGGCCTTTTTTTGTCCAGCTTCTATTATTTACCAGAATATCTTTAAAGTTCATCCGTGTTGTAGCATGTACCAGTACTTCATTTCTTTTTATTGCTGCATAATATTGCATAGTATAGATGTACCGCATTTTTAAAATCCATTCATGAGTTGACAGATGGTCTTAAGGCTCTGACATTATCTTGGCCAAGAGAAGTGACTTGAGTTATTCAGGCAGCAGGGCCAAGAGAGGCACCAGAAAGCTTGGACAGGGTCTCTTGAGGCTGCACATAGAAAAACCCAGAGAAGAAGAGATGTGAAAATCAACTCTAAGGAGCTCTGAAGGGGTTGGGTAGGGTAGAACCCAAGTAGCAATAAGAGATGGGCTATGCCCATCTCCCCTCTTCCCTCAGTGAAGATAATGGGGGACCTGGACATAGCTATAGCCACAAAGCTGTCTCATCAAGGCCTAGCTGAACATGACAAGCAGAAATAGCCTGAGTGTCCAACAATAGGAGTTTATTCAATAAACTATGCCACATTCATCCAAGGGAGTACCACGAAGTCAAAAGAAGGATGCAGTATCAACTAACCTTTATTATACTTACAGTGCCAAGCCCTATTTGGGCATCACATATGCTGACCCGCTGAACACTCACGGTAACCTTATGAGGTCAGCGCTCTTATGATGCCTGTTTCAAACGAGAAGACAAAAGCGGGAAGCAGGTAAGTAGCTTGCTCAGTGTCGTGCAGCTAGAAAAACAGTAGGGCTGAGATTTGAACTAGGGACCACCTGCTTAATATCTCTGCTCTGCCACCTCTCCGATGGTAGAAAAAATGTTTACCGCAATGAGAAACTGTTCACAAAATATTGGTTCAGTGAATGTATCAGGTTACGAAACGGCACGTAGAGTATGAATCAAGACATGAAGGACGTAAGCCAGACTACAGAGGCACGATCTTTGCACAGTCGGATTAAGAGTAGTTTTTACTTTCTGCCTTGCGATTGCATTTTCCCAGTCTTCTGCAAGACGCGTGCTTTGGTGTTCATGAGGGCATGCAACATGGCATATCCCCTACGGGGAGCAATTTTGCAATATTTATGAAAGTTGCGATGTCATTTGCCCTTTGACTCAGCCATCCTGAGCCTACATTTGTCCTGTGGTAGCACTGTGCATGGATCAGCTGGGAGGTTATGCACCGCACTGTTACTTTTTATATATGGCAAAGGTTGGAAACAAACATGCATTTTGTAGCGGTTTGGTTAAATAAACTTTGGAAGGAACACTATACAGCTATAAAAATAAGGAAACATTCTACACTGCTAGAGAAAAAAGCACTGGGATATTTTTAATGAAAAGGCCAAGATTCGAAACAGTGTGTTTATGCAGTTACTTCTGTGTAAGAAAGAGAGGAAGGGAGAAAATATATTTTGTGTCTGTTTGTACTTTATAATAACAGTGCTAGAAGGCAGGGTGATAAAATATTTAAGAGGCAGTACAGAACAGATGACAGCTGGCCTGTAACCACAGCACAAGGGATCCCCGAGAAAATAAAGAAGTGGCTTCCTGTAGAGACAGGAAAATGGGGTGAACTGGAAGGGTGGGGAAACGAGACTGACTTCTCCAGCCTCTGCTGTTTATACTGTTTTAGTTTTTGAACCATAGAACTCTATTGCCTGGTCAAAAAATAATAATGTTCAAAACACTATACGTAAAATAGTGGCTTCCATTCCGGCTCGCCTAACCCTGGGGCGTGGGGAGTTGAGGGCTTGATGGTCTGCGGTGAGCTCTGGGTGTCGAGACAAGGCCTCAGGGCTGCACCTGTCAGTCTCTATCTGTTGCTTCATCTCAGGGGTGAAGACTTGTACCTTCTCTGAGGCGTCATCCCCCATTATACTGGCTCAGGTATGTAGAAGATGACATAGGTAAGAGGTAAGGTGTTGCTCCCCTCTCAAAGACGGCTCAAGCTTTCTGTTTGTGACAAAGACCCGGGGCTTTCTCGGCTGCCTTGGCTTGGCACAATGCCTGACACATAGTAGGCTCTCAGTGAGATTTGCTTAATTAACTGCCCCCCCGCCGGCCTGATTACTTCCCCCGTTGAGGTGGTAAGCCTCTTACCCACATAGATCTGCCCTGGTGGCTTAAGCCATGGAGTTGCTGGTATGTGGGGCCATATTGCTTTAATCAGATAATCAGATTACTCCTTCCCTTGCATCTGGTGGAGACCAGGGCATCACGGAGGGAAATGAGAGCTCAAAGCATCCGTCCCGTTGGGCAGATGTTTATCGAGAACCTGCCACGTACAAGCCCCAGGCTCGGGGTTCTGCAAGGCAGCATGCCCTTGGACTTCCTCTCCTAAGGCAGCTCATTCTCTGTGCACCCCATCTTCTCTCAGGGGTGACTCGCCGTGGCTAACGTTTATGGAGCATTCCCACATGTAAGGGCTACACATAGCATCGCTCATGGTTCTCCCAGGAGCCCTGTACAGGAAGCGCTTTCCTTATCTGGTGACTGCAGGTACAGGTAACACAAAACAGACTTAGACTCACTTAAGCCAGAGATTTGATGGACTTGTACAATTGAAGGTTAGTAGGCTTCAGGTATGGTGAGTTCAAGGCTCTGACTGTCCCTCTGCCTTCCTCTGTATCCCCTTCGCCCTCAGGCTGGCTTTGCTCATGCCTGCGAGTTGGCTATCAGTAGCAGCCCGGGCAGCATATTTCTTTGTTTGCATCCGGCAGCAGAGAGACTGAGCTTTCCAGGGCTCTCGCTCAAGAATAAGGAAGATTCTTTCCCAAAAGCTCACCTCACATCTCGCTAGCACAAATTGGCTTAAACCCACCCACCCCATAATCCAGTGGGGACTGGGACTGCACGTCAGAATCACACAGGGAGTTACTGAAAAAATGCTGGGCGCCCAGTGACTACCCAAGTCCTAGTAAATCAGAAACTCTGTGGGCGAGGCCCAGGCATCAGCATTTTACAAAACATCCCCAGTATTTTTAACGCACAATGAGGGCCTCAGGGTTAAGTTTTGGGCATTATCTCCCAAGGAAGTCATCTGCCCAGTGACAAAGAGCCTGGCCTGAATAAATGAAGACACAGTCAGAAAACCTCGCACCTGCGGCCCGTTGCTGGACTCCGCCACCAGTAGCGTGCCAGCAATTAATAATTTTAATAAATCCTATAATTTTCTTGTGAATAGCATAATTACATTGCTTGGCAATTTCTGTGTGTGCTAAAAGCATTAATTTGTTCAATGTAAACATCTAAAATATGCCACAATTATTGTAAGCCGTGTTAGCATGTCTTAGTTTTCTTAATAAGCTTGGAGCTTCCAAAACTGGAAGTGACCCAGACCTCCTGGCTTCTGAGAGATTCTTGGCCTGAATTCTGGCCGCAGGCTGGGTCCTCAGCCCTGATCCCTTCCCCTCTGTGGAAGCTGGAATTTTTTATTCCAATTCTTCATTGCCCTGTAGTGCTATTACCTCTCTCCTGTGGCCTCATGGTGGATGGTGTGCACGCACTCCCTGCTCTTGACTTTGAGCTTGATCATGTGACTCGTTTGGACCAATGGGAGATGAGGTGAACGGAGGTGCGAAATGTGCTTTCACGGCTCATCTTGCCTCCTTGCACATCTGCCGTAGCCACTGAAAGAACACATTCCACGTGACTGCTGCCCCTTCATTCTGGGCCCCAGGATGAGACATACATCTGAGCTGAGCCACACGGCCAACCCCAACCATGCTGCAAATCCACAAGCAGGCAAATACTTGGCTGTCATTTTAAGCTGCTGAGTTTTGGGGTGCTTCGTTACTCAGTGTTATTGCAGCGTTCGTTGCCTAAGACACCTTCTCTGACTGTGCTGTGAACAGACATACCCGCCCCAAGCTCTTTTGGCCCCAGAGGAAGTTAGGGGCCCAGCACAATGTCTAGGAGTGTCTGCAGAGGGAGCGTTTCCTGTCTAGGATTCAGCGATAGCATCTAGCATTTTATAAGGTTATGGCCAGGCCTTAATACAAACAAGTGATCAACAGAGTAAGTTATTTGAGAACCAGACTGCCTGCCAGGTTTGAAACCCAGCTCCACCATTTATAATGCTATGTGACCTCAAACAGGTCACTTAACTTCTCTGGGCCTCAGGCACCTCATCTATAAGATAAGGATAATAATAATAATACCTACCTCTATCATGCAGATTAAACAAATTAGCTTGTGTAAAATGCCTAGAGCAGTGTCTGACCTGGAGTAGACATTATGCAAGTGTGGGCTCCTATTATTAAGTACTCTCTAAGCATTTCATTCCCTCAATAAAACAACCACAGAGACTTATCAGTGTACTGTGGGTAACTGAGGGTAAGAGAGATCAAATGACTCGCCCAAGGTTATACAACATGTGAGTCACTGAGTCAAGGTGTGAAAACAATTCCATCTGATTCCAAACCATTTTTTCTCTGTTTCCTCCACATTAGTGCAAGCTTGGTGCATATCAGGCAACAAGGAATGTCCATGAATGAATGAACAGGCATGGCTAGCTGGAAAGCAGGCTGGCCTGTGACTAGAACTCCTTATCCAATGCTCTCTTTACTTCACCTGGCTTGTAACTGGGCTGAGGACTGGTAGGTGAGTGGGGGCCTCCCTCAGGATGGTTTGGGAGGGGGATGGGGTGCAATGGAAACTGCTCTGGGTTGGGAGGCAGGATCCTGCATTCAGGTCCCTGCTCTGCCATGTCCAGCTGTGTGTCCTAGAGCCAGCTGCTTTCCAAACTCTTTGAGACTCAGTTTATTACCAACTCAAAGATTTCTGAAGAAGGGGAACCAAGGAGCTTCAGGGCTGTCAAAACCAAGGCCACCTTTGGAGTCCCAGAGCCTCCTCTCTGTC
>CM053510.1:5561522-5580950 GCA_028627145.1 Eidolon dupreanum | reverse complement strand
AGAGAGAGAGAGAGAGAGAGAGAGAGAGAGAGAGAGAGAGAGAGAAGGAGAGATCCGAGAGGACAGATGATAAGGTATGCGCAGTGATATTCCTCAGATGGTGGGACAGAGTGGTTTTATTTTCTTGTTTTTGCTTATCTGTGTGCTCCAACTTACTGTGATGTACATATACCATTTGGTGATAACCAAAGGTTATTTTAAATTAGAGAAGTTTCCTGCACAGTCCCCTAGCTTTGACAGTCTCCTCTGACCTCAGCCTCCTCTCGCAGCTCCTGCTCCATCTGGGATCTGCCATCAGCACAACCCAGGCAGTGGCGACTGGGGCTGCAGCTTCCTTTCTTCCCTCCCTCCCATCAGGTCCCCGTGTGGAGGAGTGTCCATTGAATTACAGTAATGCTCAGGCCTCTCTCTTGGTGCTCACTCCCTCCTCTTCCCCTACAGAGAAATGACTTATCTGATGGCCAACCTGGGGAGCTCTTGAGCAAGCCCCGCTCAGCCCTTTCTCTTCTGGAAGCTCTTACTGGTCTGCTCTTGCCTGGCTGTCAGTCAGGAGCCTCCCGAATCCCCACTTGGGCCAGGGACTGGGTGATTTCAGTGGGTGAATGTCAAGTTCAAGGGTGGGATAGTAGGAAACCCCTTTGGCCACTGATCTGAAGTCATAGCCTTAGGGAAATATTTTGATCTCTGTCTGTCTGGCTATTGTGCGTCTCTCAGTTGGTTCCTAACTTGGACGCGTGTGTTCTTTACTGAATCCTCTAAAACTCAACATCTAGCTCTCTCTCTCTCTCTCTCTCTCTCTCTCTCTCTCTCGCAGTGGCCACTGCTCTGCTGCTCAACCCCAGACCCCTGTGGAAGCCAACCTTCTAGAGGCATCTTCCAGAGGTGAAATTTCAGGGCTGAGGCGTGTGCTGAGATGAGGCTGTGCCCCATGTCGGGCTCAGGCTGAGGGTGTTCAACTTGAACCACAGGGTATGTGGCACCACAGAAAGATTTCAAGTCAAGCTGTGGCATAGTCACAGTCCTTTATTGGGAATATCCCTTGGGGACACCCTGTGAGGACAGATGAAGGAGAAAGTGGCCTGGGAGAAAGACGAGCAGTGGGATTGATTGCAGGGGAGAGGAAAAGAGAGACTTCATAAAATAAGTGACAGCAGCGGCTTCCACCTTCGAGTGAGCCTGAGAACTTCATTTCAGAAACAAATCCCTCCTGGCTGGCGAGGGCTCAGAATGGGTTTCTTAAATTCTGCAAGGCTGGGCCCTCAAGTAGTGATTCCAAACCCTGCCCCCTTCGCCAAGCCAAAATGAAATTCATAAATAATCACACGTGCCTTTAAAAAAAAAAATCAATGTCATATCTCTACCATAATATAAAGGAGAACTAAAAGGAAAGGAATCCATAATAAAAAAGAATTTCAGGATGGAAATGTGCAACCCGACGACAGCAGGAGACGGGGTGACGTGTCTGGACACTCACTCCCGAGGTGGGACCACCGGGAACACGACGGCCACCGAGGCGGACGGGCCCAGGTGGTCCCGATGGTGACTCAGGCACCGTGAGTGGTGTGTTGTTGCTGGTGACGTGAAATGGGCAACGCGTCTTGGCAAGATTCCAAGCAAAACAAAGGACAATCTTCTCTTTTTGTGACTATAATAGTCTCATTCCTGGAAAAATTCGTGTGTATTAAAAGCATTACAAAAATTACTTTGTGTTTATATATAAACAAGTTACACACACACACATACACACACTTCTGTGACAAAAGAAAAAAATAAACATCCTTGCGGATTTCCGAGACTCCTCCTAAGGGGCCTGTCTTGGCCTCATTGACCATCATTGTCTTAGAGCCTCTTGCATGACAGCAGTTGTGGCCAAAACGTGGATGCCCTGAAAAATCAACTTTGTATCTTCTCCTGGTGGCTGAGTGGGGGGGGGGGTGGGAGGTTGTGGAACTGGGGAGAGGGTCCGAGCCCCAAGAAATGGCTGCAGGCCCCAGCCTAGAGGAGACAGCTGGCTGATGGGACATTTCCTGTCATGCGGATGGCAAGAGATGCTAGACATGAGGGCCACAGTCCAGCTGTAAATTGTTCTGAGGCTGGGCTGTAATCTCCTCCTCCGTCCCCAAACCTTCCAGTGGGGTAATCCATCAAAATGACAGCTCATGCCCCCTAACTGCCAGCACTGGGTGCTTTACCCATCTCAGCTCATGTGACCTTCAACCAGCCCCAAGAGGAGGGGCCAGACTTGCCCCCATTTTATAACGAGAAAATCAAAACCCAGAGAGACAGAGTAGCTTGCCCAAGGTCAAGTCGGCTTGTCTGTCAATGGCAGAGCTGGGCTTTGAACCCTGACATTCCGGCTCTTGTGGTCACACCGGATCACCCCATCAGCAAGGGGCCAGGCCTGCGTTTGGCTGAAGCGCTGCGGAGGGAAATAGCAGCAGCAGGTGGGGGAACTGGACGAGGTTGCAGAGAAGTGGACTAAGGTAACGCGAGAGCGCAAGCATCCATCAGAGGTTCTCAGACATAGAGCAGGAAGCTAGACTTCCCCGGGAGAGAGGAGAGGGACTCAAGTCACTTCAACTGGATCGCTCAGGGAAGGGTGATGTCAGGGAGGTGAAGATCTGAAGCATCCTATCCACCCCCATTTTGGGAACCCTAAAATGGCCCTATTGGCTTGCATTCAGGGCCCATCTGAACTCTTGTTTCTTTACCTCTTACATTTCAACAGTTTGACCTATTCCCACCTCATTTGTTAATAGCCGTATTCTTATGTATCCATTGGCTGAGAAAATAAAACACAAAAGACTGCTGTGAGTTCAGAAAAGCTTTCAGGGAATTTAAATATTATTAATCACAATGGCATCCACATGCACTTATAAAACATTACATATGTAGAAGCCAAATACTAAGGTGCTTGGGGGACCTACAACAACGCCAGGTTAAGGGCACAGGTGGGAACTAGGGAAAGCACAGAAGGGGCAGTTGATGTATCAGCCATAATCCCCCAGGCCCCAGACGGTCCCACGAGGGAAGTGCAGAGTCACCATAACGATCCTGGTCCATGTCACCTGCTCCCTGCTGGTGTATCTCCTGAAGAAAGTCTTGACTTGGCAGGCCTAATGCCACACCATTTGGAGTTTCCGAACCTAATTCCAATGTGTGTGTATGTGTGTGTGTGGGGGGGGGGAGGGCTTCCCCACACCAACGAGCAATTCTCCTACGCCAGCAGGGTGTCTGAGAATCCAGCTCCATTCCGACACAATCTACCTGGAGATAGAATCAGATTCCACAGGTTGAGGGCTCAGTCCCACAAGACTGCCCTCCACTCCAGTTGCCAGTCGTGGGTCCAGGTTGTTACCTGTGGCTTCTGACAGACTGGCTATAAATCAGAGGTTCCCACGACCCCTTTACAGGTTTGTTTAACTTGCTAGAGTGGCCCACAGAACTCAGGAACATCTGTTTACTAACTAGATTACCAGTTTATTACAAAGGAGATTATTAGAGGATACAAATCAACAGCCAGATAAAGAGATATGGAGAGTGAGGTCTCGAACAAAGGAGCTTCTGTCCTTGTGGCACTAAGGACCTGGCATGGTGACACCTGGAAGCATTCTGTTTCCCCAACATGGAAGTTCTCTGAACCCTGTCCATTTGGATTTTTATGGAGGCTTCGTTACATAGATATGATTAATTAAGTTGTTGGCCGTTGATGATTGATTCAGCCTCCAGTCCCTCTCCCTGGAAACAGGGGGTGAGACTGAAAGTTCCAACCCTCTATTCATGGTTGGTTCTCCTGGCAACCAGTCTCCATTGTCAGGTGCTTTCCCAAAGTCACCTCATTAACATAACCCCAGTTGTGGTGGAAAAGCATCTGTTATGAATAACAAGACATGTATTTCGCCTTTATGGACCTGAAGCCATCTCAGGAACTGAGGACAAAAGGCTAAATATTATAACGAAAGATGCTCCCATTGCTCTTATTACAAAGGAAATTCCAAGGGTTTGGGGAGCTATAATCCAGGAACCACAGAGGAAGACCAAATACATGATAAATATATTTGGTCATCTGAATAATCAAATATATGTTGCTTATGAATCACCACTTTGCACACTCACCATGGAATGATTCCGTGGGCTGGGGCTCAGACCGGCCCCCACCAGGCGGTTAACTGACTTCCTGTCCAGCCCTTATAGAGGTGGCTACAGACTGGGGACCAGCCCAGGGCAATCAGCTATAACCAGTTGAGGCAGTGGATGGGGAGGAGAACAAGTTGGGGACACATTCCTTAAAAGGTGGTTGGAAAATTGGCTAAAACTGAAAAGAGTGACCATACCAAATGTTGGCAAGGATGTAGATGTACGAACTCTCATACATGATAAAACCACTTTGTAAAACTGGAAGAATTGACCAAACTCAACATACATGTACACTATGACCCAGCAAATCTATCCCTCGGAATATACTCATGAATGTGCTCACCAAGACATAATACCAAAATCTTCACAACAGAAAATATCCATCAACCATAGAATGGAGAAATATTAGGTTGAGCCTTATGGAATGCCCTTTTTTGTATATAAATAGTTTGCATATTAGCAATTTCATATGATTAATACAATACACTGTGGTATATTCATGTTCTGGAATATTACACAACAATAAAAAAGAATAAGTTACTTGTACCTGCAATGAGATGGATGAATCTCACAGACATAGCAATGAGAAAAAGAAGCCAATCACGAAAATAAACATCCACGGCTTCGTTTACTTGAAGGTCTAGGACAGGTAACATCATCCATGGCGATCCAAGTCAGAATGGTGGTTTCCTTCAGAAGCCCTCTCGGGGACTATTATAAAAAACAAACAACAAATAACAAGTGTTGGCATGGATGTGGGGAAATTGGAACCCTGGTGCATTTCTGGTGGGAATGTAATGTGCAGCCGCTGTGGAAAACAGTATGGAGATTCTTCAAAAATTTAAACATAAAATTATTGTATGCTCCAGTAATAACTCTTATTACGGGCAAGGCACCAAATTTAAATTCTTTAATGGAGAGGTAAAAGTTTCTCGTAAGCCTGCAGGGTCTCGATTGCCTTCAACTCAAAATAATTCACACGTCAAAGTGATACATCTTGGGGAAGCCTGTTCTCGACCCCTTCCCCACTCATATGAGGTACCTAGACTCGTCAAATGCAGAGAGAGTGATGGTTTTGAGGGACTGGGGAAAGGATGGCGCGGGGAGTTCTTATTTCATGGATAGTTGCAGGATGGGATGATGAAAACGTTCTGGAAATGTTTGTACAACGATGTGAAAGTACTGAATGCCTCCAAACTGGACACTTGGAAACGGTTAATTTTATGTTATGTATATTTTACTACAAAAAAAAATTTTTTTCTTCCTAACCATTAAGAAAAGGGTGTCTGAGCTCCAAGGTCAACCCTGGGCTGGCCCCGCCACTGCAGCCTGCCTGGTTCTGTCCCCTCTGGGGTCTCCTCACCCTGGGGCACCCACCGCAAACCTGCCTCCCATGCCCCGGGGTGTCAGTGCTTGCTGCCGCCTCCTGACATGGCTTCAAGAGGCTGGAAAGTCTCTGAAAGGTGCTCGGTCCCTTTGGAGCCCATTAGGAAGCCATTGTCATTCATCCATTTACCAAAAAGGCCACCTTCTGACTCACACCTCAGGAGGGGATGGATGACATTGGCTTGTCCAATTCGGAATCAGTCCTGAGTCCCTGCTAACTATGCTCAGATTCAGCTTAGAATGTCACCAAAACCCCAGGACAAAGGCTCAGGGAAAGCCCATTGGTCAAGCATCATGCCTGCAACCCTTGCCAGCACCCCAGCAGGGCAATATTATTGGACCCATTTCCCTGAGCAGGAAATTGGAACCTTGAAGACAGCCTCGCAGCCAGAGAAGGAGGGTCCAAATCTTGCTGTGGACCTTCCAGTTTCGTGACTAGCCTGGGGAGAAGCAGGGTCTGGGAGCTTGGTGGCCGTGGAGTTCTGTCTCAGAGATGAGAGGAGGCTGGGAGAGAGGGCAAAGTCCACTTGGCGAGACCTGTCAAAATAGAAGTTCCAGCTTCCTCCATCTCCTGCAGGGGTTTGTCACCCAGAAGTCTGTTTGACTGAGGAAGCTTCTGGCTGGTCTGCCATGGAATATAGTTCTCCTCTCACCTTTGCCTGTCTCCCCACCCACTGCCAGGGTCACCCTGACCCTTCCCAGAAGGAGAAGCCTTGGGAAGAGAGACTGTGTGTGTGCACGGAGGGTCGGGAGAGGTCATCTTACATGGAGGAGAAGCTGATGGCTCAGAACGGAGCTGAGAGGGGCGGGGGCAGAAGGGAGTAGGGCTGGGGGCCTAGTGACACGGAATGGGGACCGGAGCCTTGAATTGGAGTCCTAACTCAGCCTCCACTGTGCCACCTGGGGCAGGTCCCTTCCCCTCTCTGTGCCTCTGCTGTTTTACCTGTAACAAAGGTGGGGTTGAAGTTCATGATTGCTGAACGTTCACCCACAGATTACACAAATATTAATCGAGCCCCTGCTCCACCCACCAGCCAAGCTGTGCAAACACAGAAGACAGGCCTGTCTCTTGCCATCCTCGCGTTGAGTCTGGGGGGAAGGCAGACACCGATGAGCAGTCACAGACACACTGTGTGTTGTGGGGGAGAGGAATAGGAGGCTACAGAGATCCAACCCCTCCTTGAGGACTGGGCTCGAAGAACAAAGAATCCGCTCAAAGAACAACCTGCTTTCTGCCTGGCCTTGACCACGGAACCCCGAGGGGCTCCCCCAAGTGCTCCAGTCAGTACATTGGGGACACAGGGATGCCAGCAGGGGGCTCCCATCTCTGCATCCCTGATGGGCCTGGAATACACAGAAACTGTCCTTCTCTGAATCCAAAACTCCTCAGTCAATCAGAAAGCGCTAAGGAGAGCCTAGGGCTGAGGGCTTGCAACAGGGCGGTTTGCAGAAAGGATGCCGCTGAGGCCTTGAGGTTCCCAAGACTCTTTCAGGAAGCGAAGGCAGAACTAATTCGATGTGAGCAGCGGAGACATGGGTCCGGCCAGCAATGTGAATCTCAACCTTGGCTGCATGCTGGAATTGTCCAGGGAGCTTTAAAAACTCCAGATGCTTCAATCCAAGGCCCAGAGATTCGGCTATAATTGGCCTGGGGTTCAGCCTGGGCAGAGTAAGTTGAGAACTGGTGACCTGGCAGAAGGCTGGGTCTGCTCAGAGGCGAGGAGGGTGATTCATGGAGGCCAAGTAGGTCAGAGGGTGGCCAGCTCTGCCCAGGGGACAAACAGGCTGTGTTCTGGACAGCGCGGGAATTTGGGTCCTCAGAAAGCCCTGCTTGGTAGTGAAGCAAGGATTAATCAAGGATTAATCACCTCCACCTAGGACTGCCAGATAAAAACTATAGGATGCCCAGCTACATTTGAATTTTAAATGTAACTGGGCATCCTGGTTTGTTTGTTTGTTTGTTTGTTTGTTTGCTAAATCAGGCAACCTGACCCCAACCCACCACTGAGCTGGGAGTCGATAGCCCCAGTTTTAGGTCCCAACTCTGATTCTAATGTGGGCGTCTCACTGCCCCTCCCCGAGCCTTGGTCTCCTCACAAGACAGATCTAACATCCCTCCCACCTCAGGGGCCGGGCCGACTGTTTCCAGGGCAGTGAGCATGACTCACAGGTCCCTGGAAAGGCATCGAGCAGTCTGCAAAAGAAGATAGGGCCCTTCTCTCTAAGTGATCAGCATTTCGCTCCTGTTGTTTGATCGGCATGAAGGATCTTCAAGCCTTCTTGCCCTGGGGATGCTGGTGGGCTGAGACTGAAGCCGAGGGCAAACCCAGGCCATGGTGATCCTCAGAGTGTGTGTTTCTCGCTCCCCTCCTGTCGTCTTCCTTCCTTCTCCCTCCTCCTCTCCTCACTGGGTAGGAGGATGGGTGAGTGGATGAATTGGGGATGGGGAGGGAGGGATGAATGAATGGGTGGGTGAAGAGGCAGGTGGGAGAATGAGTGGCTGGGGGATGGGTGGATGGATGAACACCATCAAAAAAGACAGACTGTCTCCTCATGTTGTTGGCGTCCAGAAAGTACAGATGAATCGCACTAGTCAGTAACCACGCGAGCTTTCCCCTGAGACAACTGTATTTACACTTCTGCAGCTCCCCGGTGCCCCGAGGAGAAAAACTAGTTACTACAATGCCCATTAGGGAACAGACACTCACAAATAGGCTGTTTTAACGCGATGCAAAGATTCCCACAATCCTCTGGGCACGACAGTGAACGTCCTGGTGACACCCAAGTGAATGGAAGACGGGAGGAGAATGGAAAAACCTCCCAGAACTTCGCCATGGAAGCCACCAGTCCTCTCCCCGCTCCCTCTCATCGCCACCACCCAATCCACCGTCACCGTCACCTCCAGTGTCTCCACCACTATCACCGCGCATCACACAGATTTGTTGAGACTGTGAGTTGTGCTTATTCAGGTAAAAGGTATGAATGAGCCTGTAAGTTCTCCTCTGGTGGGAGGGAACAGACTGCCTCTTGCCTGGGACCTCAGCACAGCCCCATGGTGGCTGATCTCTAATCCCTGAGCTGCCCACACAGCCAGATCCCACTTTAGGCTGTTTTGCCCCATTCCTGTGTCTCACAGCAGGAGGAACAAGAAGGCCTGAGAAGGGCAGAAATCCTGCCAGGAGATGCCCCGGATGATCCAGAGCTGGCTCCAGGTGCCCCAAATCCCATTCACATGCATTTCCTAGACCTCAGAAACTGGCTAATTTCTCTCCCCGTGGGAGTCTGACAGCTCAGCCTCCAGAGCTTCTCTCTCCTCTCCCCAGCCAGGCTGAGTTTGTGCTGCCTGGGTAAACAGCATTCCCCTTGGATGTCAAATGTAGACTTATTTACCTGGTGGCGGACTGAGTGATTCCTTCTCACTCACCACATCACAAATACCGAGACCCTACAACCGTCAGAGATGGGGGACCCAGAATCTGGTTATGGGCAATGATCTCACACTGGCTGCTGGGAAAGTCACACTCACTATTTCATGCAGGGGCCTCTCTGGACTCTAGCTAGGCCAGAGTCGCCATGCCCCAGAGCTGTGATTTCATCCAGTTATCCTATACCCTGCATCCAAGCTAAAATATAGTCATTGGATCGCCTGGGGCTCTGAGTAGACACTTTATACTTTAAAACCCTGCATGCTTTGAATTCCCCCCAGCCCGAAGCCAGTGTGCCATGTTGGCTCTCCCTCCCTCAGGCTGTGAGGGACGGTGGTCACTCAGTCCCCAGGACCACGGGGCAATGCAGTCAGGGGGCTGGTGTCCAGCTCAGGAATTCTGCAGTTGTCGTCTGTAGGCAGCTCTACCCTGATGAAATCACCAGCCAAGCCACCCCATTGTGCAGCTGCTGGGAGCCCAGAGTCTGGGGCAGGGCACAGCTGTGCCAGCTGTCGTAGACAGATTACGCTATGCCGCTCAGCCGTGACTCACATTCCAGTACAGGGGAAATGCGCAAAAGTTATACACTGTTTTGGGAGTGCCAAAAATCGTTTTGGTTTTGTCTTGCAAGATGTTCAGCTTGCAGAGCGTGGGGCAGACGGAGGGAGGGGGTGGGGAGGAGGCAAGGGGAGCAGATCTGTCTCTAGTCAACTCTGCCTGTCACACACCCTCCATCGCTCTAATAACAGCACTCAGCATTTAATCAGCCCCTTTGTGGAAGCAGACGATGTCACACTCATTAATTAGTTAATCTGAACAGCCCCCCTGGGAGGAGGAGCCGTGTTATTATCCCCACTGGGACCCAGGGGGAAACTGAGGCCAGAGTGGGAATTTGGCACTGCGCTGAGGGAACACAGTCTGGCGGCTGGACCAGAACCAGTCTATGCTTGTCGCCTGTTCTGCTGCCCTCCCTCCTGTCCTCCTCCTCCCAGCTCCAGTCTGCTCACAATGCTGGCGGCTGTCTTCCAAGACACCTGGCCAAACCCCATCAGCACTGGGCCTGAAGGCACTCAAAGGAAGGGCAGCAGGGCGGCGGAGCGGAGAGGGTGCAGCCTGTTAGCCGGACCAGGTCAGGCACCTGGAGAACATGTGCTCTGAACTGGAAACCTGTGATGATTATGTTTCTTCCAAGGGTCTCAGGACTAAGGGAGGAGGTGATGATGGTGACTCTCACCATCATCAGAGTGTCTGCTGTCTGCTTCCTGTGCAGGCAACTCTAAGTTTTGATTGTCTGATGGTTTCAGAACTAAACAGAGGAACATTTCAACCAGGAGGCACAGATTGCTACCTGGCCATTTGGGGGTCTTCATCACACACACACACACACACATGCACACACACACACACACACACACACACACACACATGAGGGATATGGGTGGAACCCATGGTCCCCATGGAGTACTTCCTACATCATCGTGCCTAGAGGTAAATACAGATGGACACCTGCTACGTGCTTTACAGCCAGGATCCCCAACGCTGCAGGCCCTCGAGGATGGAGACTCACGTCAGACCATCGAGCAAAGAATCCTGACCAAATGAGTTGCAGGAGGAGGCAAGTGGAACACGGAATAAAAAATTAGAGGAAGGAAGTCATAAACACGTTTTAAGAGTTTGTGAACAGTTGCAAAAATAAAGACTGCAGCCTCTACCTGTGTTTCTTTGCTGATTACTGGAGCTGCTAAAGATATCATGAACTCCTCCCCTTCTTTCCTTTTAAATAGGAATAATCACAATAAAAAAAAAAACAAACCATTTCTCATATCTTTCCTTTCCCCCAACATTAGCAGTGCTTCTCAAACGTTAATGTGCATTCAAATCACCTGGTGAGTTTGTTAATCTGCCAAGATTCTTGGGCCTGAGATTCTGCATTTCTAACAAGCCAAGGTCACACTTTGAGTAGCAAGAGGTCACACTTTGAGTAGCAAGAGTTCAAAGGACATGTTGTTGATGGTTAAATTTACCGCTTAGTCCAGTTGGTAAAGACCCAGGTGGGATCAACATTGAACTAGAAGAGACATGAGCATCACCTCTAAGATCTCGGACTTGGATCTTGATCATGACATCAAGTCTGGAGGTGGCTGAACATGGACTATTGCAACTTGTTTGGTGAGGACAACTTTGGATGAATGGAAAGAAGGACGTGTGTGTGCATGTGTGTGTGTGTGTGTGTGCGTGTGTGTGTGTACATGTGTGAATTTGTGTGCAAGGAGCAGCTAAGGGGTGGAATGTAGTAGATAATCTTTGGAGTGGCTGTTTGGGTCATGATTTCTCCTTCTCTGAGGACTTCTCTCGACAACGGAGGAGTGTGCTGACATGTCTGTATTATGTGGCACCCCCTCCCCTGGCCACGGCTGGTACCACGGCCCAAGCTGGATTGATGAGATTCTTTCTTCTGGGAATCTAGAACTTTGAACCACGGGACATTAAGTTTGGCAGCTTTGATTCTGATTAATTGCAATAATCTAGAGAGAAGGTCCCCAGACTTCCACACAGTGGTCAGTCCTTTAACTCCCACCCATCCCTGCCCTTCCTGAGGCTGGGAGGGTTTTCAACCCCTTCTTTGAGTCTCCTGAGATATCCCCCCCCCCATATTTGTACACCGCGCCCCTCCCAGCAACTTCATTTTCTTTTTTTACATAAACTGTAGTTTTCCTTTAAAATAACCACAGGTGATACAGAACTATTGCCTGAAGTAGCTTCTACCTGTTTCAACGGAGGGGAAGGCTGCCCTGGCCAAAGTCTCACTTTAAACCCAAACGTCCAGGTAATTTTCTAGCTGATCCTCCACCCCAACCCCTTGCGAACAGCTCCTTAAGCTCCACTGTGGCTCTCGCTGGCACCGAACTGCTGTTTTCTTGAGCCCAGAGAACATGCTAGAGGCACTGCCCCTGCTGACACATAACTACTTCTCTTTTCGCCTCTGACGAATCTCTACTCCATCTCCGAGACCCAGGTGGGTCATCCCTAAGATGATCAAGGGGCCCCCTCCGAGTGCTCTGTCAGCCGGCTCCGCCTGGCTCCCACGCGAGCACCTGCGTTGTGATGGTCCAGTGTCCCGCAGGCTGAGCTCCTTCAGGCCAGGGCCCGGGTTCTGCTTGTCTGGGTGTCCACCCTCTCCCCCAGCAAAGCGCGACCCGCATGGGGACAATACCGCTCCGTACTCAAAAGCGGTGCTCACCGAAGGGGTGTTAAGTGACTTACAACTTGAACGATGGGGGTGTGTGTGTGTGTGTGTGTGTGTGTGTGTGTGTGTGTCTGTGAAGGAACTTAGGAGGGGAGATCTTCATTTATCAGGAATTCAAAATTGACCCAGTGCCCCTTCGGATGCCAGGCACGACGCTGGGCACTTGTGGGGGCGGAAGGTGGCGGAAGGACACAGGTGATGAAATGCTCAGACACCTCAAAGAGCCCTCAGTCACCCGGGGAGGCGGAACCCATCTCTGTCTTTCCAGCCCCCAAATGAACCGGTTCTTCAGGGATCCTTCTTGCTTTTTTGCCTCTCCCACGCTAAGCCTGGTCACGAGGGGCCTGAAGGAGGGAGACCGAGGCGGCTCCCTTCCCCTAACGCAGCGCGGCGGGTCCTGCCCTTCCCGGCCGCCCACGGAGCCCCCGCCGCGGCCCGAGCCGGGCGCCCACCGCCCCCACACGAGGGGCGGGCGCCGACGAAAGCCTCCGTTTGCTCCGGCCTCGGCGCCGCTCCCCTCCCTGGCACCAGGGGGCGCTGCTGCACCACGGCCGTCGCCATGGTCACCGCTGGCGGCGGAGTGGGGTTTACGTAAAGGACGCAGCGTCCCCCGGGGGGCGGAGGCGGCTTTCGCGCCGGCGCCGGCGCCCTGCGGAAGCGGCGTTAGTGAATCGGGGCCTTGGGGAGCCCAGGATGGAGGTGGCGGTCGCGGCGGCGGCGGCGGCGGGCCGAGCCCTGCGGCGGGCCGGAGGTAAGAGGGCTGCGGGCGCGACTAGCCGGGCCCCGGGCTCGGGCGCGGTGCGAGCGGCGCGGCCAGCTGGGCAGTGTCCGGTGCGCGCGGTGGCCCGCCGGACGGGTCCGCGGGCGGAGGTGCGGCTGCCACGCGCGCCCGTGGCAGGTGTGAGCTCCGTGGAGCCCCTGGCATGGGCGTGGGGATAGTGACACTCGTGGCACGGGCGTGGGCAGCGTGGGTCTGGCACAGGCAGCGTGGTTTTTCTGGCACGGATGTCCGAAGACTCACCACCACATTGGTGCCATGGTGGCCGCCCAGGTGTGAGGCGGGTGCAGCCCTCTGTGCAGGTAGGTGGTGGGCACAGCACTCGGACTGGTTCCAGGGTGGTGGTTGCCAGTTTGTGAGCGCACGATGGTGCCCTTGGCATGGGTGTGAGGAAGCGCTGTCATTACTAGGGTGTTGGATGGTTCTGGCCTTGACATGGTCTGGAGTTATGGCACCCCGGGCTTGGATGGTATCCTTAGCCTGGCAGAAGTTTCTGCTGTGACTGTGAGAAATGGCCTTGGCACAGCGTGGTGCAGGGGCGCTGCCTACCCCTGAGAGGGGAGAATCCATGGCCCTCAGACCTGGTGGACGGAGAGAAGGGTATCTGCCCATCCTCCCACTCTGGTGATGATGAGGGGCATTGCCTCTGTCACCCGTCCCACCTTTAATGCATGCCAGGTAGACTGGATTGAGGAAAGTAGAAGATTGGGAGAAGGTTGGTGTCCTTTATAAGGGACATGAAAGAGAGACGCTGGGAGATGCTTCTCCCACAAGGACCATGATGAGTGACCCAGACATTGATCTGTTCAGGTACTGGTATTGACCTGGGCTCATAAATCCATCCAGCTTTAGGGGAGAAGGGAAGTGGATGGTTCTCGGTGGTGATCACTATCCCTGAACATGTGTCATGAGAAACATGCAGGGCTGAGGGGTCACCCGTGTCAGTGGGCTGGGAGAGGTGTGGCGCACCATCTATCTGTAGTCGCCAGCCCAGCCTTCTTCGTGGTTGACGGTTTGCCCAGGGTGTCTGGGAGTTGTCTCTCTTCTTTGATGCTTGGAAGGCTTTGGGTCCAGAGGAGCATTTGGGTGATGCTTGAAAGATGAGTCTGCAGTCACCGGGAGTGTGCTAGGACTGCGTCTTTCCCCGTCGGACCTTTGGGAAGCCTTAGGTGAAGGTGTCACTTAGCGTCACATGGTATTGTGCTTTGCAGAGGGGCAATTTACAGGCCCCCAGAGAAGTCTTAAGGTGTAAGTGAAATCTTTAGGTCTTTGTGGATCTCTTGGGGAAGTGGAATCAAGGTAGAAGAATAAACGGGGTGAGCTTGGTCTGGGTCTGGGGGAAGCCTTTAGAAGTTCAAAAAGACGACGTTGAGTGCATGGGGGACTGGGGTGGTGAGTGGCAGCTCATTTGCCAAGGCAGGTGCTTGGAGACGCTGCTGAGGTTCGCTGGAGTGTCATCCTGTGCATTTGGATCAGAAAACTTGAATTCCAGGCTGGGCTATGTGACCTTGAGCAGGTGACTCTACCTCTCAGAGTCATGCTACAACATGGCCATAGGGGGTGAAAGGAGACGGTGCACATGGAAACCCTTTGTAAACAGCGAAAGTCTATACAAAGGTCAGGGATTCTCATCAGGTAAAGATCCCAGGGAGGGAGGCGATAAGAAATGGAGGCGTGAAATGTGATTGGAGAGGAAGACAGCCGGAAGGTTGAGGGCCTGTCATAGGGAATTAGAGGCCCTGAATGTAAAGGCTCCCGGTTGGGAGATGTGGGATCTGTTGACAATGTGAGTCAGCTGCTGAGCTGGAACCAGGCCCCAGGTCTCCCGAGGACGGTCCCGAGTGTGGCTGCAGCGACCATGGAGTCCTGCAGGAGTGGTCTGAGCAAGAGGAGGCCCATGGTTCGGCTGCAGACATGCCTGTCGAAGTCCATGCAGGGCTGGGAGGTGTCTGCGGCTGACAGATCTGGGGTACCTGTGTAGGAGGGAGACTTGGAAGTGTGTGTTTTCTCTTGAGAATTTCCTTTGGCTTCAGGTTCTGAGGATGGGGGTGGAGAGCAGTCAGTCACATCAGCGTTTTTGAGGCTGTGGCCTGAAGAAAGCAAAGTGGGTCAGAGCCACCAGCCTGGACTTTTTGGGGCCATGTGGTCCTATGAGGGAGGCTGAGGCTGGATGGCAGGAGGGCTGGGTCACAGAGGGGATGGGCATCCTCAGAAAGTTCCTTTGAGGGCAGATGGGTGTGGCATGAATTCCCCAGGACATCTCTTCACGGTGTGAGCCCACTTCCATCTGAAGGGCTTTCCCAGGTGGGGAAGATGAGGGTGGCTGCAGATTTCTGTGCTTTCTGCCACCAGGGGCCTAGTTCCTGACAGCAGGCTGCAGAGTCTGTATTTCAGACCCGCACAACTAGGAGGCTTTGCCCTAGAAGGCGTGTTTCTCTCAAACCCATTCTCAAACCTTCAGCAGAATGTCTGTCTGCCTTAGCCAGTGACCCGTTTCAAAAGCTTGCTTCCCAAGGCAGAAAGTTCTTGCCCTATGTCCAGGCTGCAATGTCAAGCCACATGGGTAGAAGGAGGTCGTGGCCCTGCCAGGCCCGGGGTGATAACTTTTCTATGCTGTGGGACCTGCCCTTCAGTGGCTGCTGCCTGGATGGACACTGCCTGGCGTTGCAGGTGCTTTCTTGGCCATTCGTTCCCAGGTCGGTTGGAGGAGCCACCGAGGCCTTTCTCTGCCTCCTCAGCACGTCAACTCCTATTTGGAATGTCCTCCTAAGTGCAAGTCTTGTAAGAGGAAGCTTCAGGCCTCCCTGTTGTGAGTATTTAGCATTCACATCCCCTCAGCTCACCCTCCACACCTCCGCCTGTTTGTTCTGATTTGGCTCAGCCTTATGGCTTTGGGCTCCAGGAGCCCTTTGCAGCCACCCCTTGCCATCTGCTTGGGATGCTGGGACTTTGCACAGCAGAGCTGGGTGGCGGCTGGGGCAGATCAGAGAGGACGAGTGGGCCCCTGTTCCCCAAAAGCAGAGCTGAGCTTTCTCCTGAGTCTTCAGGGTTGGAGGCAGTAGGGAGCCCAGCCGGTCACTACCCTCTGTCGTTGTGCGCAGATGCTGATTTTGAGCAGATTTCAGCTGGAGCAGGAGGCTCGTAACATAGGAGTGGACAGTGAGGGCAAGCGGCTCTCGAGCTGAGATTTTTCCAACTCTGGTTCTCAACCCTATTCCTATTTCTTTGTCCGTGTTTCTCCAAAAGTTGCTTAACTCAGCTCCTGGCAACCTTTCCTTCCTTAGCTCATAAATCATGCTGCCCAGCTGCTCTGCCTCAGGGGTGCCAGGCAATCGGGCATCTCTGGACAGAGGCTTCTGGACCAGAGTTGAGAGTGCCAGGCCAGCCGGCCACGGCTGAAGGCACAGGCTGTCAGGGGAAGCCACTTCTCCGCCCAGCCCCTCTTCCTGGACCAGAGGGAACCTCAGGGTTTAATTGCCTGTTGGCCCAGCGCTCCACCTGAGTGCAATTTCTGACTGGGATAACTTTACGTTACACTCTGGTGGACCGGGCAAGTAGCGCTGGGGGAAATATCAATGCGCGTGTGGTCAGAGGAAGATAAATCTCTTAGACCGCGAGCAGTGGACATGGCAGGATGTGGTTACCCTCCACAGTGTTTATCTTGATTTTCTGTTTTCCTTTGAGATACCGACTGGCTGGGCTGGGGTGGATGCGGGAGCGTCTGTGGTCGGGAAGACCCAGGAAATTGCTTGACTTGGGAGGGGGCCTCTTGACAGCTGGAAAAGGGGGTCTAGGAAGCTGACGACATGGAGGGGAGCCGCGTGGCCACAGGTGAGGGTATTTGGCAGGAATGCCCAAGTCCTCCACAAGATCGTGGTTAAGAGGAGCAGGTGGGGGACCGTCACCGCCCAGGGCCACCCAGGGATTACACGTGTGTGAAGCCGCGTGTGCCCGTAAGCATTTCTGTGGGAAGTGAGGGCTGAGGGGGTGTGGAGCACCTGGCGGAGTGGGAACTTGTGGGCTTCTGTGTCTGGCTGGCCTGGTGTCAGTGGGTGTGTGGAGCGGGGCGTTGCCCGGGCTCTGAGAAACAACAGTGGGAGCAGAGGGTGCGGGGTGCACGGTGTGGGGTGGGGAGAGGCCGCCTTCCAGCTCTGGGGGGGTGGGAGGGCAGATTTTATCATCTCTTGTTGTGATTTTTATAAAAGGAGCCTTTCTGCTTTCTCAGTATTCCTTAAAAGGAAGCCCAGGCCGGAGGTGTGGCTCCCAGACACCCATATGTGTTCACACACGCCTGCCTCCACACCCCTCCTCAAGCCCACCTGGAATTCAGCTGGGGACAGGCCCCCTGGGTGACAGAAGATAGCATTATAGCCCGTGGGCGTTGCAGCTTGGGACTCTGGAGTCAAACAGATCCAGATCTGAATCCTCATACCTTTCTACACCCCAGTTTCCTCATCTGTATGGTGGGGACGGTAAAACCTCCAGGTGGTTTTAAGAATTCCATGACCGAATAACGCCTGGAGAGGGAAGAAAGCATGCTGAAAGCATGCACACGTTTTTGCTCTTACAGACAAAATCTCTTCCATAGAAAAGCAGTTACATCATGATCTGCATACATACATTGGCAAGGAAGATGTAATAGGTCATGTCCCTTTTCTTGATAAGGAGAAGTTAGCTCCACCCTGCCCTTGGCATAGGCGGAATCTTGCATATCTGTCGGCAGAATCATATACACGAATAACTGCTTGGCCCCTAGGGAATGTTTCCACTTGGATTCATTGGTTTGTTATTTTTTGAGCACCTACTGAGGGCTGGCATCAGTGAGGGCCGTAATGATGAATTGGGCATTCCAGAGCTGATAAGGTGTAGAGTCGAGGTGTTTGAAATCTGTTGAGAAGATACAAGATGGACATAAAAGTCTGTGCTGCAGTTTGAAGACATGGAGCCACTAGAGGTCAAAGGAGGGTGAGTGAGATCAGGAGAGACTTGGGTGGCAATGGCCTTGAACCATCCAGGTGATTATAGAGGAAATGGCAGCAATGTGGGGGGGCGGGGGGTGGTGCAGGGAATGTGTCTGGGGAAACGTGGTACTGACCATTTGTGGTCTAGTTTGAGTGTCAGGTGCACGAAATGGAAGCAATGCTGGGTCCCCAAGAGCCAGGACTGCAGGGCCGAGGTTTGGTGTGTGGAAGAAGACACAGGCAGTCATCGAAGTGTTCTGAGCAAGAGTCTAGGGGCTGGTGCCCCCCAGGGGGAGGCATCCAGCAGTAGGTGCCTGGGGGTATCGGGGGACAGGGGTAGGGAAGCCAGCTGATAGCTAGGTCAGGTGCCAGGTGCAGAGGGCTTGAAGAGGGGCAGTAGCCGCGCCCTGGGGAGGGAAGGGGAGAGACCAACTTGGTTGATGATGGAGGGGAGGGGGGGCCATGAGATTTGCCAGTTTGGTAGGTAAGAGGAAGGCATGGGGCAGGGCCTGGAGGTAGGGCCCAAATTGGAGCAGGGCCTCAGCGTCCAGCCTGGGATGCGTTTCCCACACTTGACTTTCAGCTGCTTTGACTCCCGTGGGTTCCAGGCCAGGAGTGTGAGCGGAGGCTTTCAGGGATCCCCATGTGGCCGTTCGTGCTGCCCGCGAGGCTGTTCCCATCCCAGAGTACCCACCGAGGGGGTTCTCGTGTTCCTAACACTTATTTCCAGGCGTTTGATCATTTCCTCACCAAATTACCCCTTGAAATTTCGCCTGCCTGAGTTCAGCCCAGGAGGTTACTATTCTGGGAAGTTTCATCAAAACCCTTTCAGCGTTTGAGAGTTCTCTGAGCTGGGGGGTAGGTGGGAGGAGAGCAGGGCCTATCTTCACCTGTGTTTTGGGAGCTGCTCCTGAGAATGGATTCCTACACCTGGTGATGCTCCTGGAGGCAGAGCCTGCTGGGGGGCGGGTGGGGGAGGGGGAGGCCTGGCTGTTTAAGGTGAGGCATCCATCTCCAAGAGACCCTTGTTGTTGCCTCTCCTGGAGCCATTTAATTAATTTATGATTGATGTTCCTGGACTTTCTCGAGGTTAATTTATTATTGATGCCCCTTCATTATATACAGTCCACCCTGCTCCTCCCAGCACATGGCTGCTCCCACTGGGCAGGCCTCACAGTGGGGTGAGCACTGTGGGGCTTCACCTCTGGCCCTCCCACACCCACACCCCCAGGACAGAGCTTTGCACTTGGCTTTTTGCCTCCCCTTTCCGGTAGGGGGATCTGGAAAGGCCCTGGGGTGTCTGTCTCCAGGAGGCTTTGCTCAGCCACAGAATAACAGTAACAACTCATTTTGTGAATGTGGAGGAACTAAACCCGCACAGTGTATAGAGGAGCTCCTTCCTTCCTCTCTCCCGTCCCTCCAGCTGTCTTACAGGAGGCTTAGAAAGGTTGAGTTACCTGCCCAAGGACACAGCAAGTAGGTGGGGCCTTCCTT
>CM053510.1:5526473-5561022 GCA_028627145.1 Eidolon dupreanum | reverse complement strand
CTGGGCTGGGCCTGGGGAGCGTGGTGTGCACTGCCAGAGTGCCCCCCTGAGCCCCGAAGAAGAGGGCAGAGGCCTCAGACTCTGGGTCGGGGTGAGGCATGCCTGGCATTGCCTTTGGAAATCTGGGGCCCGGCTGCCATGACGTTTTGTTTCATTTCCCAAGTTTCTGCCTTCCGCAAGAGGGGATTACATCAGGCTCCCCTGGCACGCCCTCTCGCCACCTCCCACTCCCTCCAAGCTCCTGCACTGGCCTGGGACCGCTGCCCACTGCAGTTTCCAGGCGGCCCTAGGCCCAGTGGCTGAGGGGACCGTCCTGACCTGTTCAGTCTCAGCCGCAGGGGCCAGTCATCCCCAGTGCACGACCTGTAGTCAGCACCTGCCCACCTCACCCACTCAGGACTGCCTGTCTCCAAGACTGTGCCACCCTCGAGTTCCTTAGATCATCCACTTCTGATTCATTCTCTCTTTAAATGCAGCATAGCACAGGCCTGCAAACACGGACTGTGACATAAAGATGGAGCTTCACCGGAGTCCACTACTACTTGGGCAAGTCACTTAACCTCTCCGAGCCTCGGTTTCCTCATCTCTAACACGGGCGAGCAGATGGAATGTGGCACACTGGCTACTGTTGGGGTCACGTGAGACGCCACCTCCGAAATTCCGCCCAGTGCCCAAAACACCGCAGGTTCTCAGGGCATGTTACCTGCTGTTATTAATGATCAGGATTATTTCTCTTGGCTCTTCTCTGTGAGCCCAGGTGGGTGCTAAACTGAGAGGACCCTCCCTCTCCTGAGCTGCCTGTCCTCTCTAGCTAGGCAGCCCCAGCACCGTTCCTGCGAGGCAGGCTGGTCCTTGGGCTCCCTTCACCCCCTCCAGCCCCTGGACCTCTCCGCAGAGTCCTTCCATCCCTTGTCCCTCTGGCATCGGACCCTGTCCCCGCCCTGCCCCCTCTGAGGCTGGCCCCCAGCCCCCGGCTTCTTTTCGTTCCTTTCCTATTTCACTTTCCTTCCCTTTGGCACCTCTTCCGTCCGGCTGCCTTTTCTTTGTCCACCTTTTCCTCCCCCGAGGCTGAGGGGGAAGGCAGTGCCTTGCCTTGGACTTGCTGGCTCTCCGGGTGCCAAGCAGCAGCCCCTTGGCCCCTCCAGCTCCTCTTGGCCATGGAAGGATGGCCCGTGGGTCAGACTGCGCATCGCCAGAGGGGGTCAGGACTTGTCCTTGCAGCCAGGGACACTGGCAACCTGGACAGATCGAGAGTCCTGCCCGTCGTGTCCTCTGCAGCCCTGGGAGCCTGCTGCTCAGGGCAGCCTCTCCAGTGACTGTGGAAGGAGGCCAGCCAGCACTTCCGAGGGGGGCCCGGCTGGCAGCCTTGGGGAACCCAGACTGTGGGGGCCACAAAGTCCCCACTGAGGCTCGAGGTCTCAGTCACACAGCACAGCCTCCTCAGTTCCAAGGACATCTAGAAGAAGGAGGCCAGCGTCAACCCCGGTGTCCCGGAGCCAGAAAAAACAGCCACATCTGGAGTCTCTTTCCTCCTAGGAAGTCAAGGGATTTTTCTCAAGAGGTTGTTTTGGTTTAATACCTTTGAAAAGAACTTGGTCTTCCTCCGACACCTTCCTTGGGACTGGGGCCAGATCGTGGAGCAAAGAACAGTCTTGCCACTTGTAATGTCTTGCTACTTGTAATGTCTTTTCTCAGGCAGTTTATCAAGCACAAACCGGGCACCAAGCTTAGTGCCTGGAGTTGGAATAAGAGAGAGGTTACCGCCTGATTCTCGGGGAGTTCGCACCTTAGTGACTGACATGTAACAGACAGTTTACAATGTAACAACAGCAACAGTAGCAGACGCTTTCCAGCTAGTTTCCTCTGCTATGCACCTCCTAAGTGCTTTACCTGTAGTAACTCATTTCATGCAAAGAATAGTGACAGTTCCTGCTCAGTGGGCACCCACCGGGTTCTAGGCTCTGTGCTTGGGGCGGCACCCACCCACCTCTAGGAGGGAGGCATTTGTGTTTTATAGCAGAGGGACAGTTCAGGACCTCCGCTTCCTTGGAGAATTAAAGGAACCTGCTAGAGATCACCTATTTGCAGCTGGCAGGTTGGGACTCAGGCCCCCAGCTGTCTGGCCTCTGTTCCTTCTTGTTCCTCCACCTTGCATTGGGTGTGGGGACCCTGTGAGCCATGGATAGAACAGGTTCTTCCAAAAGGAAGACCCCCTTTGGCCACCCTGTTGCTGAGAGGACCAGCCTCCCCCCTCCCAGGAAGTCTGTCATTCCCCATTTGTAGGCCTGTCTGTGGCTTGTGGCCACCACTTCAGACCCTGCACCTCGCTGGCCTTGGCAGGCAGCCTTTGGGCACACTCAGGATTGTTCCTCTCACCCCACATGCCCCCTGCCAGTAATGTTGAGCTGTTGCTGATTGTACTCCTTGCTGCCAGCCTGTTCTACTGTACAGTTTAATAAGCGGCTAATGGAGGGCCCCTATTCTCCAGAGCTGCCTTCTCTATTTCTTGGCCCCTTTAGAGAGCCTGCCCCCCTCCTTTCCCCAGGTGAACCCCATTCAGCAGGCTTCCGGCAGCGGTAACTAAGCCGGGCACCCAGCCCACTGTCTGCTCAGTACTTTATAAAACTTGAACCATAATGGGGTAATGAACTCCCATCATAAAGCAGCTGGAGCGGTGCATCCTGGGATGTATAAATTATAGGAACCCTCTGAAGTCGTAATTGCAAATGGCAGCAACTGGAAGGTTGAAAGAGGCCGGCCTCATTGGGCTGAGCCCAGCTATTCTCTGCTTCCTTTCAAAAGGCGTGCAGACCTGAGTCTGGCTGAGAAAAAAAGAATGTCCTCAGACCAAACTGAGCTCCTGGCTTCTCCGCCCCAGTTCCACTTCCTGCCCCCAACCGCGTCTGCAGAGCCTGCGGGCTTTGGAGGCGGGACCCCCATCCAGGCCCTGTGCTCTGGCTCCTCGCCTCAGACAAGCAGGCTGTGGGGGAATGAGCACGGGTGTGGACACGGCAAGCGGAGTCAGTGCTGGGTCCACCGATTCCTAGGGTGGGCGTCAGAGCGGTGGGCCCGACTCCCCATCTCTGAGGGCTCATCTGGAAAGTGGAGAGTGTGAGCCCACCTGGAGGAGTGGTCGCAGGGAGTGAGGAAGAAACTGCAGGGGGTGTTGTAATGTGGGGTTAGGTGCTCAGGCTTCGAGCTGGACCGACTGGCTTCCTGTGGCAGCTCCTGCTGGTGGCACCTGTGAGACCTTACCCAAGTCATTTAACCTCTCAGCTGCAGTTTCCACCTGAAACAGCAGAGGAATCATTGATCTGCCTCTGAGGAGCACTAGGAGGATGACAGGGGGTGACACTTGTCAAGGACTCAGCATAGTGCCTCTTTTAATGGGGACACAGATCACTTGCCAGTGCAGTTTCCCATTCAGGCTTGGGGGGGGGGCGCTCCAAATCTGCTTCTAGTGACATGGCTCCCAGACCACACTGCAAGTGGCCAGGACATAGGGTCTGAGCCATAGGACGTACTTATGAAGTTCTGTTGGCAACATACTCATCCCCTGCACCTGGCCGCACCTGCCCACAGCTGCCCATGGTGCCCATGTGGGTTTAGGTCAGTGCTCCTGAGTGTGGCCCATGAGCCAGCAGCAGCCGTGTCACCTGAGAACAGGTTAGAAATGCAGAGTCTCGATGTCTTCCCCGCCGCCCCCCCGCCCCCCATCCCCGACTTAGAATCTCTGCGAGGGGAGCCCAAGAATCTGCAGCGGAACCAGCTCTGAGGTGCTGCTTCTGCTCACTCAGGTGGGAGAAGCCCTGGCTGGGCTCTCTCTCCGGGGCAGGGCTTCTCTGAGTGTGGGGCGGGTATCCCCAGCTTCGCAGCCTCCTGAGGCTGGCTAGGGTGGGGCTTGCTCAGAACATAGATTCCGAGGCCTTACCTTGGACCAGCCCGTCCAGGATTTCCAGGTGGGGCCTGGGGCTCTGCATTTATTCATCTCCTCACTGCGTGTTCAAGTGTGAGAATCACTGGGAGTCACTGACTGCCTGAGAGCTGAGGGCAGGGCCCACTCCCTCCCCCTCCACCACCTGGTGCATCAGGCTTTGCCTCTGCAAGGATGGGGCGAGGGAGTCTGAGGGAGTCTGAGCCGACAGGGTACCCCCAGCTGCTGCATCCCAGCTGCTGGATTTTCTTAATGAGGAGAGGGAAACAGCCTAATGGCCACCAGAAGAGAACTGGTCAAATAAACTCACGTACACCATGCATGTGGACCACACTACGGTAACGAGGGAAGACCGGGCTGGGAAAAAGTCTTAATGAAGAGCAATGTTTACCTTCCTGCGCTCAGTGAGAAACGGTTGATGCAGAATGACCCCATATTTGGACAGAGAGGAAAGACTAGACAGATGTTAATAGTTAATAATTTTCCTAGAGGGATCATAGCTGTTTTCTATTTTCTTTCCCTTTCTCTCTCTCTTTTTTTTTTTTTTTTTTTTTTTTTTTTGAGTTTCTATTTTCTACAGAGAACGTGCACTTTGTAATAAGAAGAGAACAGTAGGCAGAGATGAGCATGTTTGGTCCAGGGTCCTCAGGTCACAGGTGCTAGTGACAGGCCCAGACTCCCAGGACAGTGCTCCTTTCACTTGACCTCCCTGCCGGGGTGACCTTTATCACAGCCCCCCTCACCCCCAGGCTGTGCCTGGTGCTCCCCAGCCCGTCACACTGTTTGCCCCACTTCCCTGCTTTGTGTTTTCCCTGGCGTTGGCAAGGGTACTTCCTCCACTTCACACGAGAGGAAGGAGTGGGGAGGGGGGAGCTGAGGAATAGCACAGTTTTCATCGGGTGTCACTTAGGCGCCTAAACCTGAGCTCCAGAGGCTGGCGCGTAGGATGTGCTCGGGAAGTAATGTCCAGAGGCTAGCGCGTAGGATGTGCTCGGGAAGTAATGGTTGAATGAATGAGGCTTAGAACGCAGCCAAGGACAGGGCAGGGGCCCACAGCTGTGTAACCTTGGCGAGTCCGTGCGCCTGTCTGGGCTTAGGGTCTTCATCTCTGAGACTCAGGGAACTCGGGGAGCCTTGAACTCCGGGCCCATCCAGCTTTAATCTCCGGGGAGTCACATACCTCCCCGTGCTGCCCCCTCGCCTGGTTTTCTAAGCTATTTCTGCTGCCCAAGAAGACCCCACCTGTCTGTTCCAGCTGCCCAGTGAGAGTTTGTGCAGAAGCAGCTGCTCAGGGCAGGGCCCTCCAGACAAGGGCGAAGGGAGGGGCGGGAGGAAGGAAGACCCGGGTACAGTTAGCGCTGATAGCAGCGGGCCCGAGGGCACCGTGTTCCTGGACCTGAAGTGGGCCTCCTTGAGCCCTTTGTGCCGCTTATTGTCGGGTGTCTGCTCTTCATCTTTCTCGCCCAAAGCTGCCTTCATCTCAGTGCTCCCCGCCTGCTTTGTGGCTAAAACCCCATTTCCATCAGGCCTCAGCAACCCTAAGTCCGCAAGCCCTTTGAGCTGCCGTTTTCCAGTGAGTGGCTCAGTGGGGAGAGAGGATGGCAGAAATCCATTCAGGCCGTTCGTTTTAAAGCCGTTTCAGTAAACCCATGGGATTTGTGTGGTCACATCTTTTCAGTCTTCTTTCAAAGAAATGGATGGGTTTCTGGGTCTCTTCCACCCCCACCTTCCCTGCCTGAACGTGGAGAGGGGAAAATCAAAGCTGGGGCTGAGGTGGCCTGAACTTGAGCTTCCATCTCCCCCGCCTGTGGAGGGGCTCTGGGTACCTCCCAGGTAACACCTGTGTGTCTTCCTGCACCCCCAAAAAGGCAGCCCGACAGCCCTCTGTACACTCACGAGTGTGTTTTTCCTGGCCCAGGGAGCCCACAGGAACCCTCGTTGCCAGCCACCACGAGGCAGGAGCTGGGGGGTAATGACAGTGCCCAGCACAGAGCCCTGGGAGGGCAGGGCGAGGGGCAGGCCTCCGGGAGGCTGGCATCGGGTCCATGCCCACGGTGCACTTGCCTCTGGGGTTCTGAGAGGCTTTTGTGAAGGAACGGGAGTTGCGGGGAGAGGAGGACAAATGAGCGTTGCCTTCCCCCGTTTTCTGCCTGGGGGTGAACTGCCGCCCAGCTGTCAGTGCCCTCCAAGAAGCCTCTGTGTGCCCGGGGCTGAGTAGCTGTCCCCTCTGTGGGGCCCCCAGCGTCGTAGCTCTGTATTTGGTGGTCAGAGTGTGGGTTTCGTTGCAATAATGCACTGTGAGCTCTTCCAGGCTGGGGCTTGGCACCTTCACGTTCACACCCCCAGGACGTCGTCCATAAGGTCCCACTGAGTCTGCCCCTCACCCCAGTCTTGGAGCCCACCTAAGGGTGGAGTGTGCTCAGAACATCACCCGGCCCTCACTCGTTTCACCTGCTCTGAGAAGGTGGCCCTACTGGGGCAGGAGTCAGGCTGGAAGGGAACAGGGTAATGGCGTGGGTGGCATCCAGCAGCGAGGCGCTGGCCAGAGTGTCCCGCAGGACAGACCAGCTGGCAGCGGCCGCAGTCAGGCTCTTGCAGGCCCCCTCCCCTGCACCCTCAGATAGCCCACAGCAGTGAGGTACTGCTAACTGCCAACCGGTCTAGCGGGTTTGTGGGCACCTGGCTGGGTGTTTTGAGGGACAGGATGTCCTGCTGGGAGCAGCCTTTGTACCTGTCCTTCCCGCCCCCTTTCCCTATTTGGGGCTGGTTCTCTCCTGGCCTTGGTTCCCCTTTGCCCCGGCTCTCTTCTCCTGGGGAGGACCTTGATCAGCCCTTTCTGGGGTCCAGGGCAGCATGTAGTGGGGGTGCCTGGGTGGGAGACAGGCCAGGGGTCCCTTAGAAACAACGTGCGGTGTTGACAGCCCGCCCCCGGAGGCCCTGGAGCGACTGAGGCCCTGGGAAGCAGAGCCGCCGGTGGCTGGGCTGGAGGTCCTGGGCAGGGGCTGGCAAGGGCCGTGGCAAACACTCTCCCACCTCCTCCCCTACGGACAGGGACAAGCGGCCAGAGGCCCCGGAGAGGCCACAGAAGCAAGGCCTGGGCCCGGGACCGCAGCCTCTCCTAGGGCACCCCCCACCCCCTCAGCCGGGCTCCCCTCTCGGAGAGCAGGAGATGGGGGTGCGGGAGCCTGGGTGTTCCTCTCACCCTCTCCGGGAGGGGCTGGGTGCCCTACTCCGTAGGTGTCAGCAGAACTGTCACCCAGCGGCAGGCGCCAGCACAGGGATTCCCCTCGCTGACTCACCCTGGCCTGGCTGTGCCTCAGCTGAGGCAGGAGTAGTCTGGGAAGGTGTCTGGGTGGTGACAGCGACTCACACAAAGGGAGTCCCAGGAACCCGGAAGGGGACCGGGAAGACCCAGGCTGGCCGCGGACAGGTCCCCCATGGAGCGCTCAGCTCCCCACCTCCCGCCCCTCCCCCTCGCTACCCCTGCTGCCTCCCCCCTCCGCTCCTGCCCCCCCCACTCCAGAGACCCCAGCCCTCGATCCAGCATAGCACGTCCACCTCCCTACGCAGGGGGAGCAGGGAGGCCTTCAGGGTCCCGAGCACAGCGGGGCTGCTCCCCGCCTCCCTGCAAGACACCCCCTCCCCCCACCCAGGGCGAAATGCCTGCCCTCCGGAGAACAGAGCAGCCATTGATTCCCTGATCCACAGACAGGGCAGCCGGGTCGCGGACTGCGAGAGGCAGGAAGCAGGGCCAGCACAGTGACCCAGCCAGGGGCCAGGGACCCTCGGGGAAAGGGAAAGCTGTAGGCTCTCCCCCCGGAAGAACATACACGAACGTCTGTATGCCTTTTGGGGGCCTGGAGCACATCTTGGGGCCCTCCCGGCCCCGGCCCCGGCCCCAGGCGCCCATACCACCCTCAGCTGAGCAGGCAGCAGGGTGGAGGTGTCCCAGTTACCGTGTGTGGGGGGCTGGGGGAGGGTGAGCAGACAAATGTGGAGTGCGCGCTTGCAAGCAGGCCTGTGGAGGCGTTGGCAGCAGAGGCGCGTGGGGAGAGCTGGGTGGGGGGTGGTGGGGTGGTACAGTTCTGGGTGATCGCCCCAGAGCCCCTGCCTTCCTGTCGTCGGAGGGAGGGAGAGCTTCCCCCTGACTTCTCCAGGCTGAAATGGCAGGGAACGGCAGCCCCTGGGGCCCAGGCTGCCAGGGCTGAAGGTCAGGGGTGACATTTGGAATCCTAGCCCGCCTCGATCTTGGCGGGCAGACTTCTCAGCCCCCTACCCACCCTCTCGGCCTGGTGAGAAACGCCGCGGTTTCTGTTGGCCAGGTGCCACGGGGCAGCTCCAGTGTCTCTGATCCCGAGGCTGCCTGACCCCCCTCCCACCCCCCCGAAAGCATGTCTGGCCCCGTTGGCCACACTGATCCCTCCATGAGCAGGGCAGGGCAGGGCAGGGCAGCTGGGGAAGGAATGTGACCTGTAGGCCCAGCCTCCTGAGTGACAGGGCTGGGGGCACGGTCAGGAGGGCAGGCTCTCCCTACCCGGCTTTCAGCTTGGCACACTGCTGCCGTCAGGATCCCTGAGGCTGGCTGGCCGCAGCCTGAGGGGGCGGCACCACAGGTGTGGCCCAGGGGAGGGAATGCACCCCTCCGCCCTCCAAGGGCAGCTGTCTTTAAGGGATGGAGGCTGGCCCTGCAGAGGGGCCTTCAGGGCACCCCAGGAGCTGGGCCTAGGGCCAGAGTTCTGGCTTCTGCTCTGGGCCTGCTGCTGACCTCGGTGTGGCCTGGGGCAGGTCTCTGCATCCTTGGCTTTTACTTTCTGCCCTAAAATGAGCACGTGTGACTCAGTGGCCCAGATGTTCTCCCGCTGTTTATTAAGTCCCAGCTTTGGAAAACGAAGGAGGACCCCCAGGACCTCCTCCTGATGGGCCTAGGTGGCCAGGTGCCTCTGCAAGTGAGAGGCGGGGGTCCCCTCTCGGACTCTCCGTTTTCTCCTCCCTCCTCCCTGGGGTGATGGGGCGATGGGAGACAATAGCCAGAAATTCCCAGTATGGGGCCTTCCGGCAGGCAGGTCATCAGTTACCTTTATTACCATTACGTTTGAGTCATCATCGTGATTGTGGAGTTGGCTCCGCAGAGCCTGTGGCGGGCTTCCTGGAAGAGGCAGTGCGGCTCGCCAGTCCGAGGCTGGCATCCTGGCTCCAGGCCTGCTCGAGAAGCGGGAGGTCAGACGGGGGCACAGAGGGTCTAGGTGGGCAGGAGCGGACCCTGACACTCTCAGGCTTGGCTGAGCCGCCGGCTCCCATCTGCAGAGGGGCGGCCCACCCTCCACAAGTTGGCTGGGAGACCTCAGCACTGAGGAGTGCGTGTTCTCCAGACATCTTGCTCACAGCAGATGGCAGCCACAACTCCCCTTCTCCCTGCAGTTCCGGTCGCACTTCCCTTCCATTTGCTTACCCCTCCTGTCAACTTTTGTGTCTGCTTTTGGAGATGGGGAGGCAGCCGGCAAGCCCCCCGAAGCCACCTGTGGCTGGCGAAACTCGGTGCTCAGATTGTGGGCAGTTTGCAAGGGAGAGGAGACCTGGATTCCCACTTGCCTCGTCAGGGAGGCTCAGGCCCGCCCAGTTCCCACAGGCGTCTGAGTCTCCTCGGCCAAACGGGCCTGCAGCATGATCTCAGAGGAGCAAGGGAGCTGGTCCCAGGGCCTGGTCTGACATTTCTTGAGCAGCTGCTAGGCACCAGGTGGTGTGCTGACTGCCAGGGACACAGGCGGAGGGTGCAGCCCTGCCCGCTGGGAGCTCCCAGCCCAGTGGGGAACCAGGGTACCTGGGGCAGGAATGAAGGAGCATGGATCAGGTCTGCCTCGGGGTTGGCGGGCTCCTGGAGGCTTCGCAGGGGAGATGGCACTTAGGCTAAGCCGTAGAAGGCTGAGGAGTTCCCAGGAGAGCAATCGGGAAGGGCTTTCTGTGCAAAGAGAGCAGCTCGTGCAAAGGCACCAAGGCATGAAGAGCTTTGACCCCGCAGAACATCGACTGTGGCGTGGCGAGTAGTAGAGCCGCAAAGGCCAAGCTGCCTCACCAGCGTGTGCTAATCACCCCCAGGGGGGCGTCTGCAAGGAGGAGGCGGCGCTCCTCTGGCCTCCTGTGGGGCCGGGCCAGCCTGAAGCAGTCGCTCTTCCATAGGGGACCTTTCTCAGCTAGAGGAACTCTAGGGTCTGGCTCATGGTTGCCTTAAGGTTGAGGTCAGCAAGGACAGCCCAAATAGCCCCTGCTGGTGCAGCTACAGGTCAAAAGTCTCCCCTGGGACTGAGGCTGGGAGACCATGGGGCAACCGAGTGAGTGAGCGTGCCCTCCAAGGGTGTGGTGCTCAGACTCACAGTGCTACCCCGTTTTGTGACCTGCCCTGGCTCCACCCCATATCCACGTGGCACTGGGCCGAGCATCCGTGTATCGAGATTGTCATCTGTGTCAAGCTCTGTGCTAAGTGTTCCCATACGGGCCTCTCGTCCCATTTACCTTCAGAAGGGCCGTGCACATGGGCATCACTGGCCCCAAGGTCCCAAGACTTGTTCATGGTCACCCAGCTAGGACATGGCCAAGCAGAAGCTGCAGGCCCAGGTCTGCATGTCTCTTGCTGAGCTGCTGTACCCCGTCCACACAGGCTCTGCGGTGCAGAGAGGGGGTGGCACCCATGCCTCAGAAGCCCAGCTTCCTGTGCACTCATGTCCTTCCCCTTCCTTCCTGTCGCTGCCTCCCCCTCACCTTACGCTCCTTTGGGTGGGTGGGGAGGGGCGAGTAGGAGGGGAAGGCCAAGTCATTCGCCCTGAGGGGCCCCAGTGGCCACAAACAAGGCCACCCCGAGCCGCTGCCGTCCTATAGGTCAGCAGCCTGGCAGAGCAGTGGCCGGCGGTGTTTGCTTTTCCCAGCCCTGCGCTTGCCGTGCGGCTCACTCCCACCTGGCTTGCTGTTTGCCCAAGGACCTGCACTCCAGGAGGAAGGGGCGGGGCGGGGCGGGGTGAGGGTGGCACACCCCGGTGGTGGCCCGCTGCTTCCAGGCTTCCAGCTTCTCTGCATAAGTGGAGGGCTGCCCTGCCCGTGAGCGCCACACCCCGTGGTCCCCAGCGCCGCCCCAGCAGTGCCAGGCCTCGCCCACGCAGGACATGTGACTCTGCAGTGCCGGGCCTGGCATGCCTGGCGTGCCAAGGCGGCAGCGAACCGTCGGCAAGGAGCAAGAGAGTCACCAGAGCCCTCGTGTCGGGAGCCAGCCCCGGGCCGTGGGGCAAGGGGCAGCGTCCGTGGGACTTCCGTGCGGCCAGGGGAAGGGGAGCACATGGCCGAAGCCAAGAGCGTCCTTCACAGGCACATCCGTCCCTTTCTTTCCTGGACCTGTCCGTGGCCCTGACCCTCCCTCCCAGCGAGGAGAGCCTGCCCGCCCTTCCCTTCACCCCCTTTCAGGTGGCTCAGCCCCAGGAATCTGACAAGTTCTCCGGCCCCTGAGGGAGGCCTTCCAGCATCCTCTTCCCGGTCTGCCTGAGTTCTCTGCTGCATGAGCAGTCAGTCACTGGCCTGGTCCTCAGGGCTGATAGGAACTGATTGGGTCAACAGAGGCCCAGTGGACCTGGTGTCCCAGGAAAGAGAGAGCCCTCTGTACCCCTCAGCTGGCACCTCAGGGAGAGGCCTGCGTTGGCTGGGCAGGAGGCCAGCACCGCCTTCCCTGCAGCCCCACTGTGGCCAGCCTCTCTGAGTGGTTCCAGGCCTGTGACGATGAGGACTCTCGGCACCTCCTTAGCGTGCCCACCCTGCCGTGCACTGTGGTCTTTAGCAAACCAGTGCCCTGGCGCATGGTCTCTCTCCATCCCTGCCACTCGCTACCTGTCAGCTAAGCTGTGAGGATGAGCAGGCCACCACCGAAAGGTCGTGCTGTGCCCTCCACAGGCAGAGCTCTACAAGGAGGCGGCAGCCTGGGGAGTGTCATCACTCAGCCTCGGGGCACCCTCCCAAGTGCGCGCAGCTGCAGGAGGTTCCCCGGCCACGCCCCTGCTGGCCCGTGGGGAGCCGGCCATGTGCTGGGGACAGCCTGACCTCGTGAGGTGGCCTTTGGCTCCTGGTTGTGGGGAGCCCAGGTTCTTCCACCACTTAGTCGGGCATAGGACAGATGTGGAAGGAGGGAGTGCTGGTCTCCTGAGGGTTGTAACTTGTTCAAGTCACCGTGGCCACCAGGCCCCACAGTCCTCTCTCCTGTGTCGGTCAGGGGTAGGTGCAGGCGTGGGGACAGACACCGAGCCCGCGAGCCTGGGCAGCGTCTCTGCTAAACCCATCCTTGGGCCTTCGGTCCCACAGCTCTCTACTCCCCAATAGCAATGACGACCCGTGCCAGGCACCCAGCCATTGCTCCTCACCATGACGCTGTGAGGCCGGTGCCCTCGTGGTCCCCATGTGCAGGTAAGGAGACTCCTGTCGCTCTGTCACCAGCGTCACTCAGCTACTATTTATCCACTTTCACAGGAGTCGGGGCTCCCAGAGGTTGTGGTTTGTCCACATCTGTTAGTGGTCAAGCCCAGTGCGAAGCCTGGGCTCCCTGACGCCAAGCCCACGCATCCCTACTCCGCCCTGCAGCAAACCGAGGTGCTTATAAATGAGCGCGTTGATTCATAATTGATCCCGCCTAGGGTCCCTCGGGCCTCTTCTCTCCAAGGAGCTCTGAGCAATTCCCAGACATGATCTCATGCATCCTCCAGAGCTCAGCTCGCTGAGAGGAAGCCCTGGCAGAGTGGGCGGCAGGGCCGGCAGGGAGCGGGTCACGGGTCTCAGGTCTGGAAACCAGCCGCTCACCGTCCAGCCCCCTTGGCCCTCCACCCCAGTCGGGGAGATGCTGGGGTGGGGGCACGCCTCTCGGTGCCCCTGCTCTGCTCTGGTCCCCGACTATGCAGGTGGACCAGGAGGAGGGAGGAAGCTGGGAGAATCCGGATGAGGCCCCCCCAAGGCGGGACCATGGAAGCCCAGGGCTCTGTTTCGAGGGAAGTAATCATATTGCCGAGGCTTTTTACAGTGCATTCCTTCTCAGAAGCCTCTGCTCTGTCTTGTTTATTCTCCCCACATTCCTAGGTAGTTGGCAGAGGCCACATCAGGATCACTGGGAGGGAGGACCTGGAGGGAGGACCTAGATGACAGGCCCTTTACCAAGTCCCCTGCCTTCCCCAGCAGCCCAGGAGGCAGTGACTGTTCCCGTCTCCGTTGTCCGGAGAGGAACCAAGGCTCAGAGACTCCCCGAGGTCCCTGATGGGTTAGGTTTTGAATTTGGTTCTGGCTGACTTCATAAATCGGTGCCTTTAAAACGCTGGGCAGTTTCCTGCCCATCTACCTCCCAGGGTGGCGTCAGTGCTACTGAACTTCATGGCAAATTCCCGAGGCCGAGATGCAGACCCTTAGGAATCATATATCCAGAGGGAATAAGAAAGTGGATCCTAGGGAAACTGGACGTCCCCCGGCGGAGCCCCGCGTTTGCGGATGGAGACACCGCGGCTGTGACGGGAGGTCATTCCCCCAGGTCCTCCCTGTTCTCGCTGGCAGCTGGGAGGGGGCGTGAGGGCCAGGGCTGCCCCCTGAGAGCACCGCCCTCTGCGGTCCCCACGGAGGGCCCCCCGCGTCAGCTGCGCACTTCTCAGAGGTGGATGCCCCCAGTCACCCTCCGGCAGACACGCAGGGCAGCCGGGGCGTGGGGCTGGGTGGTGACCGAAGCAGGTTTATGGGTGCCGCGGAGCCCCTCGGGCACAGGACCTCCCCGGATAACTGGTCTCGGACCTGGCTCTGCCACTCACTGTGTCGCCTCAGGCAAATCACCCAACACCCCCTCCCTGCCATAGTTTCCGCCTCAGTGGAGTGATGATGCCCCACTTCGCCCTGCCTCGCCCACAGCACGGTGGTCGGGCGCCGGCCAAGCCCCGTATGTGGTGCTTGCTGCTGGAGAGCAGAGCAGGCTGGGGCTGGGGTCGGGCATGGGCCAGCGGCGGGGTGGGACGAGCTCAGGACCAGGAGTCGGGGCCACTGGCCGGGCTCAGACACATGGCTCCCCCTCAGGCAGCAGGAGCTGATGGGCTCCTGCCACCTGCCAGAGCCTTTGCTGGGTGCTGGGGACACAGCAGGGAAGTAGACAGGCGGGGACCCCTGTCCTGGGAGCCACCCTGGGTGTGGGGGGGGCGATAGTAAATATATTGACAAACAAGCCAGAGAGTGTTCTGGGAAGTACAGAGCAGTGTGGTGGAGGGCCTGGGGGGCCTGAGGTCACGGTGGCAGGTCAGCTCGGAGGAGCTGCATCTGAGCCAGGAAATGAGTGACAGGAGAGCCAGCTACGCAGAGATGGGGGGTGAGGGACATGTCTGAGGGAGGCCCGAGGGTTTGAGTGTTAGGACAGGACCCGCTGGGCTGTTTGAGGGGCGCAGTGCCAGAGGCTGGTAAGCCAGGGCAGCATGGGAGGAGATGAGGCCTCCGAGTCGGCAGACGGGGGGGCGTGTTGTGTGGCAAGCTTTGTGGAATGACTGGAAACGGGGGAGGGGTGACAAGCAGACAGAGACCTCCTCTCTCCAAGCCTGCATCCCCGCGGGTTGCATCAGCTCTGAGGTCTCCTCCGCCTGGGGTTAAGGCGCCCTCCGTGTGGTCATATTTGTGGTCAGAGCCAGGTGGCAGGAAGCGTACGGAGTTGAATGTTCAGGGGAAATGCCTCCAGCCTCAAGCTCATTAGAGGACCCCTCAGCTGTGGGAGCAGAGCCCAGGGACCACCCTGCATGGCTGCCTGCCAGGCCGATGCCCCGGCCGGCTGCACACCAGAGGGCAGGACGGGGCTGAACCGAAACTCTGGGAAGCGCATCGCCGTTGGGGCGGACGGGCTGCCACGGTCCTCTGTTCTCATGGCGTTCCTCCAGGGCCGGGTGAACCAGGGCGACGCCCTTCCTGCCCTGC
Source organism: Eidolon dupreanum (assembly GCA_028627145.1). Classification (NCBI taxonomy): domain Eukaryota; kingdom Metazoa; phylum Chordata; class Mammalia; order Chiroptera; family Pteropodidae; genus Eidolon; species Eidolon dupreanum. The sequence continues at coordinate 5,546,141 of CM053510.1, read as the reverse complement.
TGGCAGGAAGTGCTCCAGGAGCGTGATGGCCCCTGGGCACCAGGGCACCAGGGAAGATGCCAGTACTGCCCCCTCTGCCTGTCCAGTTGCGTGGGCCACTAGACCAGAACGTCACGGACAACACCCTCTCCCTTACTGCCCTGTCCCATCTGTCACCGTAGTCTGCTGAATCTCCGTCTGGGCCCCTACTGTTCTCCACCCCGGTGTCCACCTTGGCCCCTAGTTTCCCACGGGTCTCAGGATGAAGCTCAGACTCCAGGCCTGGTGGCTCCCAGGGCCCCGCCAGCCTTTCCGCCTCAGCCCTCGTCGCCACTCCATCCAATGTGGTCCTCGCACCCGGGCCCTCGTGCCGAGGGACACCCTCCACGTGGTTCCTTGCTGCTCTCTCTCCTTTTTACTCCAGCTGATCTTTTGGGTCTCAGCCTCGGCTCCCCGTTCTTTGGGCAGCTGCCCCTCACCTCCCTACTCAGGCTCTGATGGGACCCCCACCCCTTCCAAGCACACGTCGCAGAATTTTTCGTTGTTGTCTCTGAAGATTAGCTTAAAGCCTCTCTTTCCTTCGGGCCTCTAAGCTCCGCGAGGGCTGCCCCATGTCTTTTATTTATTGCCAGGGCCCCTGGCACATAGTTGGCACTCTGATCATTTATTGGATGGATGGAAATGGCTGCATGCGTGAGCTAATTTTAACTGGACTTCCCCTGTGTTCACACCATCTAGTGCCGACCCCTAGAGCCATTTTCAGCCTTTTCTCCTCTCAGATTCTGGCCCTGCCCTAAGCCAGGGAGCTTGGTACCAAACCCTGGCCATGTGTGAGGGTTGGTATCCTCACACTGCCAGGCCCCAGACACCTCCTGCCCCGCACTCCTGGGTCAGACCAGCCTGAGCCTTGGGGCCTGGGCCTACTTGGGTCTCTCGAGGAGGCAAGGGCTCTCTCTAAGAAGCATGCTTCTAACGGAAGAGTGAACAGCTGCGGAACATTCTAACTGAGCCCATCAAAGTAGAGTGCATCCCAGGGAGGCTGCCCTGGAGATGATAAATTTGGAAACCAGGTCAAGTTGGAGGGACAGTGGGACCGAGAAGGTGGGGGAGGGGGATCAAATGGCTTTGGAGAATTTGCCCCTGAACTTGAGGTGGATGGTCTAGGCTGAGCCAGCAGCCGTGGGCTGCATGTCCCCTGCAGGCTGGCCAGGTTTTTGCCCTCCAGGGACCCAGCATCCTCGTCACTTGCTATGAAGCTGGTAGAATTGCCAGTTGCAGGAGACCCAGGGTCATGGAAGACTCAGGGTTTGGAAGCTGCAGCTGTCACCCTCAGTGCTGGGGTTTGCCTGCCCAAGGCCCTGCCCAGTGGAGATGGGCTTGCAGGCCGCAAAGGTGTGCTGGTCAGGCAGGGAGGGGCACCCAGAAGGCCCCAGAGCCCACAATTCTAGGACAGACACCTCCTGCAACATCTGGAGACAGAAGTGGTATTTATAGCCGCCAGAGGCCACCGAGGGTGGAGAAGTCCGCAGGAGCTATGGCACAGGCCGTCCCCCTCAGGTCCCCGAGCCCTCACTGGCTCCCTCATACCACCCCCCACTCCAGAGGCTGCCTGGGACCAGCAGTGAAGGGCTGGGCCTGTGGGGAGGGCAGGTGCTCTCACCCGGCCTCTCCACGCCCCAGAGGAGAGCAGGTGCCACTTTCTGCCTGGCAGGCGCCGCTGCCCCAGGCAGTCTGGCCAGGACCGTGTCTGTCCCCTCCGCCCCAGGTGGGCATCCCATCAGCACTCAGCGCACGGCCCTGCTGGTCTCTCGATGGCACTGTCGGATCTTGTTGAAAGGTTCATTCCCCAGAGTCACCAGCAACCTCGTCGGCCTCCCTGGGGCCGGCAGGGGTCAGTGAAAGGCCCGCTTCGTGCCTGCTACCAGCAGGCACTTAACGGGGCCACGGACACCTGCCCTAGGTTGACTAGGGAGGCCCAGGCAAATGCCTGTTACCGCGCTGCTGTGTGCCTGTTAAGTGGCAGCGGAGTGCAGCACGGGTCTGGAGGGCAGCAATCCCAACCCGTGGTCACCGGGGCTGTGCCAAGCCTGTGGCCTCGGCCCCACGTCCTGCCATACCCAGGGAGCAGGCCGGGAAGCAGAGGTAACAGAAGTGACAGTGTGACAAGACCGGGTCCCTGAGTAATGAGGGTGAATCTTCTGGATAGGAAGGTGATGCCAAACTCTTGAGTCCAAGGTCAGGCCTTCACCTACCCTCTCCCTCGGCCCCATCCAGGCCCCAACAGGCCAAGGTTGATGTTTGTCAGGTGCCCAGTGGGGTCATCCGCATCATGGAGGCCTGGGCTGCCCTCCTGAGTTCCCCTCATTTTCCATCTCTCTTCCTACCGCCACCCACCCTGGCCTTTCTCCTTGGGGCCTCCATGTAACAGGTGAGGCAGGTGTACCAGGAGACTGCAGGAAAGGAGGCTGATCAACCAGGGCGGGGATTGAAGGCCCACTGGCCCGAGCTGCGCCAGGGAAGAGCCCCTGGAGTGAGTGGGCCACCTGGAGAGGTGGAAGCCCCGGGCCCCAGGCTCGCTCTGAGTGAACAGGTGCGAGACCAGCTGGGAGCCGGAAGTGGGCTTGCCCGCCGGCAGGGCCGGAGGAGGGCAGTGGTTGGTGGAGAGCTTGACAGCCAACAGCTGGGAGTTTTAATCTTATGTGAAGGGCATTTAGGAGCCATAGTATGCTTTTGAGGAGGGGGTTTATTTAATTAAAATTGTGAACTGTGTGGACTTGGAGCTAATGCTTCTGAGCGCCCTGCCCCCCACCCCCGACCCCGGCTCTCGGCACTTGACAGCTTGGAACCCACTTTGTCCTCACAGCAGCCCCCGGTCATCACTATCTCGTTTTCTAGACAAGGAAGCAGTAGGTGATTCGTCCTGGAAAGCGGCCTCTGCATTGTCCTTGGCAGGTCGCGGCTCTGTGGACATGTGAGTGAACAGAGGCACTGAGACCAAAGCTGGGTCTGTACTGTCCTCCACCCAGTAGCCGAGGGCCTCTGAGCCCCCTTCCTGGAGGTCTGTGGTCACTTGTGCTTAGGTCCAGCTCTGTTATGCCCGGAGTTGGGTGGCCTGAGGGACAAAAGAGTCAGCTATGGGCCCGGTCTCCGAGCGCCTGGCTTCACGTTTTCTGTGACCCCTTCGCTCTTGTGGCTCAGGCCAGGGCAGGAGACATGTATGCTGGTTGAACTAGCTCCTGCCCAGAGCTCCAAGGTTCTCACCTCAGCCAACCTGAACCGGAACAGCAGGTAGAACTCTAAAAGTCAAGGCCAGAATGGACCCGAGAAGTCATCCTGTCCAGTATCTCTCAAACATTTTTGAGCACTGAAACTGTTTCGCTCAAACACAATGTTACCAGGAATCCAACGTGTAAAACAGCTGAAGGCTGCTCTACCTGGCATCGCCTGCCAGCCGCAGCCTGCTATGACTACTTCTCTCATCTGGGGATCCCCGAGAGTCCCCAGAAACCCACTTTGAAGAGCACTGACGCCCCCTCATTGGGCGCAGGAGAGGAGGGCCACAGTCGGGGGTGGCACATGCCAACCTCCCCCCGTGCTCTGTTGGGGCAGCGGATGTCGGCTCTTCCTGTCACATGCAGGAACTCTGCAGACCTCCCCTGGGAAAGAGCTCCTGTTACGTGGTCACTTGATCCCTGCCTGCTTCGGCGATGCCCAGGGAATGGTTGAAGTGAAACTCAATAGCGAGCGGCAGGCCTGTGCCCTAGATGACCACACTGCCTAGGGAGGTGGCCGCTTTGTGGACCCGGGGCCCAGGCAGCCTCCCAGAGTCGGCGGCGTTCCGCCTGGTGCAGGCCAGACCCTGAGGCCCGGCCCGCATCCTCAGGAGGCCCGACAGGACAGTACCTTGATGGCACAGGGTATAAGCCGGGCGTGGGGGTGGGGCTCCCAGAGGAGAGGTGTCAGGCTAGGTGTGCCCACTTAGCATCCTCATTAATGGCCTCATTAGGGGGCCCCTAATGAAGTGTAAGGTGCTAATTTCTCTAGGAGGTGTTGCCAGCACCAGGGCGGGAGCCTTTGCTGGGGAAGCTCTGAGAAGCTGTGGAGCATTGCAGACAAACTGCCTGGAGGGGGCTCCCAGCAAGTGGCGTGCAGGAGCGCGGAGGCCCTGGGGGAGGCTGGGGCTGGGGAGTGGGGGCAGGGTGGGGTGTAAGATGCACATGGACATGAGCCTGCAGTAGACACCCCAAAACTCCGAGACACAGATGGATGTGGGGCATTCCAGCAGGAGCACAGGTATGGCCTTGGGCTGAAGCTCCATAGTCCCAGCCGACCTGTGGGAAGGTGATTCCCATCTCGCTGGCTCATCCTGCATGAGGGAGGCAGGCTCCCAGGAGATGCTGCTACCCCTGCCTGAGAAGGTAGGTCAGGGCACTGTGCACTGGCCAGGGTGAGGGCAGGCGTGGGTCAGCCTGGTCAGCGGGGGTGGGGAGAAGGGCCTTTCTGTGTGAGAAGGTTGACTTAGATGACAGAGAGATTGGCGCCCCTGCCACACCTTGGGGGGCAGGGACTCGGTGCAGCAAGCAAATGATCCGAGCATCTCAGGAGAGGTGATTAATAAATAATAACGTTGGCACCTAATGCTTTCTGTGAGCCGAGTGTTCAGTGTGCATTGTTTCATTTACTTCCCGTGACTCTGTGAAGCGGGTACCTTCATCATCCCATTTCGCAGATGAGGGACCTAAGGCTCAGAGAAGTGAAGGTCACAGACAACAGGAAATGACAGAACCAAGATTCAAACCCAGAGTTGCCCCACTCCAGGGCCCAGGAAAGGCAGCGCTGGGCTCACTGGGTGGCCACCACCCCTGCGAGAATGGGGGTTCCTGGGCGGAACAGGGTAAGGATGTGTCGGAGCACGAGAGAACATGAGCACAGGGTGACAGAGAAGGACTCGGCCCAAACAGACGAACCCGGCATGGGTGATCGCCTGCCCGCCCGCCTTTGTCCTCCTCAGGCGGGCAGGACAAAAGGGCCCGGGGCTTGGAGACCCAGGCTGCTGGGCAGTGCCCATCAGGAGGCCAGCTGAGCCCGCCCCTCAGGGCTGCTCCAGGCACCAGAATGAGTGTGGAATAAGGGTCCATTCATAGTTTCAAGAAAATAAAGAGTCTGCAAGGAAGAGTTCGAAAACAAAACCTGGCCTGGCCAGAGCCTGGGGAACCCCTCCCGCTGTTGGAAACAGGTGCGTCCCAGGCCCAGTAGGTGAGCCCTAGTATGAACACCTTCCTCCCCAGGGAGGACCAAGGGAAGGGGTCCTGGCCTGGCTGCCAGGAAAGGTCCCTCGGCCCTGCAGCCACCCGCCCCCCGCTCCTGGTACAACTAGCAGGAAACGAAAGGCCCCAGTTGATTCCCAGGGAGCTGGCTGGTATCAGTGACAAGGGCCTGTGGCAGATGGCAAGTTCTGCCTGTCGTAGACGAGTGGAAAATAATTAGCGTGAGCAGAGAAGCTGGAGGCTCCATGATAAATGGAACCCCGACGAGTGCTCCTCGGGAGGGCCTGGGAGCCCCGACCTGGCCCTGCAGCTTACTTGCTGAGTGACCTTGGACAAGTCACTCAACTTCTCTGGACCTCGGTTTCCTCATCCATAAAATGGGGATAGGAATAGCACTTATCTCGTAGGGTTGATAGAAAGATTAAAGGCGGTGATATTCGTGAACTGCTTGATACAGTATCCGGCATGTAGTAAATGCTATATAAGAACTATTTAAAAATAAGCAGGTGACAGAATAACCGTAGGAGCTGTTTCCGGGTTTAGCCCAGGGTGGCCGTAGGCATGGCCCCCAGCCGTTGGCGCTGTTCCTTTTCACCCTCTTCCCTGAGGTTTACGCCCGGCCCCCAGGGTGCTCTTCTGTGGGGAGGGGGCTCCAGCCGGCAAGCACGCTGATGTGGAGAGAAATGGCAGAGACACCTGGCTTCAGAGCCTGCCTTGGTTAAATAACCTCTTGGAGCCTAGGTTTCCCCATCTGTAATGTGGGAACAGCCATATCCCCCAACCGGGGTTATCGTGAGGAGTGTAGGAGGCGTCTCCTCGGCCCTTCAAGGCCACCCTAATAGTATGGTGGGGAAAGTGCTTGTGAATCTAAGACCCTGGGGACAGTGGTGTCCCCCTCCGGCCCCCCCCCCCACCTCCCAGGCACGTCATTACAGTCCCAGGGCCTGGGCATGTGAGGACCCATCTCGAGCTGAAATCTGGCCTGGCCCTGGGCGGGCTCGGCTCTGCCTTCTGCTCCGGCACAGCTGATGTGAGAAAAGCAACAGCTTTCGGCCCCTAACTTGGGGGGTGCACGAGGCCCCCAGCCCACATGTGCTTTCTCTCCGTCGCCGCCCTCGCCGCCTTCCCCCACCCCGTGCTCCCAGAGCCCAGGCTCCTTGTGGGGCCGCACACCTGGGAGGGAGAAGGGCGCTCGGGGAGGAGGGAACACGTGGGGCTCGCGTCCGTGTGCGTGGGCTCGAGGAGTCGGCCTGACGGCAGACTTTTCTCCTTTCGAGTAACTCACGGAGGCCGCGTGAGATCCCAGCCCCGCCTCGTCCTTGTCGCGGGATCTTCGGGCAAATACCGCATCTCTCTGAGCCTCAGTTTCTTCATCCGTAAAGCTCTACTCCTGTGGCCCAATGAGGCTGTCATGAGATGACGCAGATTTTAGCTCTGGGCTCTCTCCTGGCTTGGCTCCACCGCCTGCTCACCTCGAGGCAGACGGTGGAGCAACCCTGGGCTCAGTTTTCCTCATCCACAGAGTGTGGCCGATCCCCTCGCTCCCACACGGTGTGACAAGGACCCAGAGAGCCATCTAGCTCTTCGTGGGCCCTGAGGCCCTGCCTCGCCACTCAACAGGGGACGTAGCTTCAGAAACAGGCCTCATCTGAATCCTGCTCCTCAGAAGCAACATGTAGCAGTTAAGACACAGGCCGTGTGATCTGGGGCAAGTCACTTCACCTCATCTGTAAAACACGGGTGACAGTTCCTATCTCACTAAGTGGGTCTTATGAGAAAGTTAATGTTTGTGAGGGGCTTAGACGTGGCCCAGGACGTGGTAATAAGCAAGTGACAAATGCTACAGGAAGCAAAAGGACTTTGTCCCCAACTTACAGGTGGGCTGAGCTCTCCCCGCCATCACCTTGGAACTCTGAAACTGCCCTGCAGCATCGAGAAATGATTCTAGTTACGATGCGTTGATCGCTCCGTCTGCCGGTGTTCTCAGCCTCAGAAGTGAGCAGAGTGACTGACCAGCTCCCTCACCAGCCCTGCACCAAAGGAGTGGAGGAGCTGGGAATGACCCCCAGCCCGGACACTGCTACACAGAGCAGGAGCCATCTGCCCACCCAGCTGGGCCGGAGGGGCCCGGTTGGTGAGCCTGCCCCAGCTAGGATGTCCTCCGAGGCCGACACACACCCTGCAGGCTGCCCGGGCCCAGCCGTACTGTGGTCAGTCCCCTTCTACCTGTTGGATGTGCCCCCTCTCCCCGGACTAGACAGGCTGCAGCACCCAGCGCAGAAACACCTGGAGTCAGACAGACCGAGAGGGCCTAGCAGGCAGCCGGTGCCCATCCCTGTCACCTTCTCTGGAGCACTTCCCAGTTTCAGAGCCTTTCCACGGAATGGTATTCATCCTGGGGTAGGAGCCCTGGGCCCTCCACCGGGGCACCAAGGACCCGAGCTCCCCGCAGAGCTGAAAGAGCCCTTGTGGACACCCCAGTTTCCCTTTTTGCTCTGGCCACCAGGGATTTTGGAGTCTGATGCCAGTTTTACATATAGCGACTCTGTGGGCCTTTATGTCTTGCACCTGTGCAATGATCCCCCCCCACCACCACCTTCTATCTTAATTTACTTATCTTTTGTTCTGAGGTTTGTTTTCAAATTTATACTCTACCTTTTCGTTGTTTGTGGTTCCTACAAGGCACACTAGCCATTTTTTTTATTTTTTTATTTTTTGTGAATACAGATAAATAGTAATATATATTAACTAACAGAAAGACAAGCCTCCCATTGGTCTCTGCTCCTGATTCTTTGGAAGAGGGCAGTGACTCTCTGGCCTGGGGACACTGCTCTTAGTCTGGAACTGGCAGCTCTAGGCTGTGGCTAGACCCGCCCTGGTCACCAGCCTCAGCAGGCAGAGGCCCAGGGAGGGTGGGCTTGAGTCTAAGACAAGCATGTCTCCTTTGCCAGCCGAGCTGCAGAGGGATGAGGACCCTGCCCGAGGCCGGCGGAGAACCAGCCCCAGGTGACTAAAAACCACACAAATGGCCACTGCCTTCTCGCAGATTGATCCCCAGTGAGGGTGCTCGTGTAGATTTTGCCAGCTTCCAAGAGGGTTATGCATCTTTAAGGGAGTGGAAGAGAGGATCTCAGCCCAGCCTCCCTGGGGTGACACTGTGTTAGTGGTGGTGTCTCTCGGGGAGTTTGAATGGGTGTGCCGGGAGGAAGGTGAAGGTGGTGGTGGGGGGGTGTGGATCAAGGACTCCTGGACTGTCAGCAGGGAAAGCTGGGAGCCTCTGAGGCCTTTCTCAACCTCAGTTTCCTCACCCATAAAAGGGGGTGACAGGACTGTTCCTGAGGCCCCTTCAATTGGCATTCCTACATCAGGCAGGCTTCGGATGGCAGCAGGAAGGACCTCTGTCGCCTGCCTGCTCAGCCTCCTGCTTCTCTGGAGGTATTGGGGCAGAGTCTCTGAGCCTCGGTCTCCTCATTCGTCAGTAGTAACAATAATGGAAGAAGCAGCATTTGCTGAGCACTTACTATGTGACAGGTGCTGTCTTGAGTGTATGACTCAACTCTCATGGCAGTTCTGAAGCAGGTTCTATTCTTAGCCTCCTTTTAGAAGTGAGGACCGAAGGCAGAGAGAGATTAAGTAACTTGACCAAGGTCACAGAGCCAGGGCTCAGGCATCATCCGTTTTTAGAGCATGTGGAGAGAGTGGTGCTGTCACCTGCATCACTGCTGTGGAGACGGAACGTGATTAGTCCAGGGCTTGGGACACAGGAGATGTGCAGCTGACGTCAGAAACATCCCTGTGGCCTGGACCTGGCTGTCATCCCTTCAGGCTCCATCTCCAGCCCATCCCTGGGCCCAGATACCAGAGGCTACCTCTGGCCAGGTGGGAAATCTCATGGGCTGACCTAGAAGCTGGAGGTGACACTGTTCAGGTCTCCCACAGCACATCATCCTATCCCCTGTGGGCACAAGTGTCAGCCCGACTCCGGTGACCTGGCCCGATTGCAGGCAACCAAGGTGACCTCACGTCTCCACATGGCTGGAACTCTGTGCTGGGCCATCCAGTCAGTGGACGCAGCAGCCCACATCCTCCTGCCTCCCACGGGAGCTCTTGGCACCTGTCAGCTGGGACCCATTGCCGGGGGACTCTTCCCTGAAACCTGCTCCCAGAGCCAAGCCCAAAGGGACTTTGGGATTAGGGGAGGAGTCTCAGCCTGGGGCACTTTAGGCAACAACCCCCTGAGGCCCACAGTGGGGCTCGTCACCCAGTCAGGGTTCGTATCTGCTCAGTCCAGCTCTTTCCCATCAGCCGCAGCCAGGGACGGGCAGCAGCGGCACCTGCAGACCCCAGCGCCCCGTCACGATCCCCCTGCCGAGACGTCTCCAGAAAGCCCCTCAGGAGCTCTGTGAATGTGAGGCCACCACGGGTAGAAGGGCCTGTGCAAACCCTCTCGTGATGTCATCCCAGTCTGTTCTCCGTACAGCCTTCTGAGGGGGTGGGGGGTCTTCCCGTTCTGCAGATGAAGACACGGAAGCCGAAGGACAGTTCAGATGGCCAGAGGAGGGGAGTTGGTTCCCTGAGCGGGCAGCTGAGGCACTGGGATGGGTCGTTTCCCAAAAAGCCAAGGGAGTGAGCTAAGAGAGCCCTTGTGACTGGGAGGGGCTTCCTCAGGGGAGCTGGGGCTGCCTCCAGGAGCAGGGTGGTGGTTCGGGGCAGCTGAGGCGGCTCATGAGGGGAGGGGCAGTGTTTGAGGTTGGATGTGCCCACGCTCCAGGGGCACGAGGGTGGTGTGAAGAGGAAGGACACTGCAAGGCCTGGCCCTCGGGGACTCTGGGTTGAGCTGGGGCAGGAACGGGCAGCAAGGAATCAGCTGGTTTACCGTAAGTGTGCCCAGGGCGACGCTGGAGTGAGGGGTCCCAGGCTCCCGTAAGGGGGCAGCATGGTCTGCCTGAGAAGGGTGGAGTGGCAGGGGCAGTCAGGGAGGGTTTCCAGGGAGGGCCTAGAAAGATGGGGAGGGTTGTGACTGGAAGAGGAACAAGGGTGAACAAAGCATGAACCTCCTCCCAATGAGGCGATTTTAGGGAGCAGCACGTTTGGGAGGAATCAAGAAATGAGGTGAGGCAGTGTGAGAAGGGGCCGGGACACCTCTCCAGCCAGAAGGAACTCGCTGGCGGGACACTGGAGTCTGTCCCCAGGGGTTGGGGAGTATCATCTGCTCGGGGACTCAGAGAGGGCTAGGCACCTGCCCAAGGTTGCACAGCCTGCCTGCTGCTGCTGCTGCTGATAATGATGATGACAACGGAGGTCCTTAGCCACTGCCTTGAGGGGCTTGGACTTCATCCTGCAGGCCACATGGAGCCAGGAAGATTTTTATAGTAGGTGACAGCATGTACATTCTTAAGAAGAGTTTCGCATTTTTAGAAAGAGGAACTCCCAGAATGATTAGTACTTAGCCCAGGGGCCTGAATCATCAGCAGGGAACTTGGGTTTTGTGGGTGAGGGAAGAAAGGGGCCCCCTAGGACCGCTCAAGTCTCCCCATCCATGTGAGGGGGTCCAGACACCTCATTCATTACTGCCTGGTCTAGGGACAGAGCCAGAGGCATGGGGAGTCCATTCCCCTGCCCCGCCCCCCCCTCCGCTGTGCCCGTTACCCCCTGCTGGAGAAGATGCCTTGCCCACTCTGGGCGGGTAAGGAGGGGGAGGCTGTGTGCCCCCTCCCCGTGGAGGTTGGAGGGCACCAACCCTGTGCCCTGGGGTAGGAGAGCCAGGGGAGGTGCTCTGTAACAGCCCCACACCAGGAAGCACCCTCTGCCCTCCCTCCTCCTGAGACATTTCCTCCAGATGAAATCACACCCGCATCAGGGAAACAGGCCCGCATTGTGAAGGGCTGGGGTCCTGAGAGAAAGGGCGTCTTTCAGGCCCTTAAAAATAGCAGCCCTGAGATTTATGAATCCGCAAGCACTGGAGTTGTCCCATCCTCCGCCCAGCACCAGCACAGGCTCTGTCACACGCACCCCAGACCGTGACCTGTTGGTGACCAGCTGGAGAACCCACCGGCCCAGGCGGGGAGGGGTTCATGAGCTTTCCCTCTGCGGAGACCCTAAGACTGGCACCGGTGTTAACCAGAACAACTAGGGCCTCTGAGAGTTCTCCCCCGTGGTCCTCGCCAGAGCTTTAGCGGATGGGGATAATCGACGTTTTACAGATGAGGAAACTGAGGCACAACTAGTAAGTCACACGTCACTGGATGGTGGATCCTGGGTTCAAAGCCAGGCAGCTTAGACTCCCAGCACTGTGCCTGGGGTTCTGCGTCCCAGGCCCAGGCTGGAGGGGCGCTGGGACCCCACTGGGGTCCACACGAGCTAGGTGGGCACCGGCACTGACTACGGCTGTCAGCCTCAGGCTCTGGGCAGAGGCTGCCACCGGCCACATCACTCCAGGGTCTTGACAGATCTTCAGCCACCTCTGACGGGTGGGGGCCGGGCTGGCCCCACTTCTCCAGCAGGGCCTTGTGCACGTGGGGGGCTGTGTGTGAGTTTGAGGAGGCTGCGTGAATGGTATGTGTTCACCATTCTAGACTCCAGGAGGCGGAGGGCGGGGCGAGAGGCGATGGGGAGGGCCTCCCCTGGGGCCCACCTGAGAACCAGACGTCCTGGGCTGCTGATGGGCAGAGTCCTTGCTCACCGAGGGGCTGGCGCTCCCCTTTCTCTGCCAGAGTCTGGCCTGGTGAGCGCGGGAGGTGGAGCCACAGCACCTGCTGGGACTGTGCTGGCCCCGGGACCTCTTAGTCATTTCTGTCATGAGAGGCGGCCCCCACGCCCCACCTTACCCTCCGAAAGCCACATGGAGACAGGGAGGGGCCGCAGGGAACGGGTGGCGGCGACACCCCAGCCGTTGGCAGCTCTGTCCTGCCCCAGCCCCCCTGCCCCCCACCGTGTCCCAGCCCCTCCCACCCCATCCTTTCTAGCTGAAGCTGGTGCTGTCAGTCACTTGTCAGACACACCCTCAGCCCTGGCCACCACACCACACGGCTCCCGTGCTCGCTATCCGTCCCCCTGCTTCCCGGATCCATGCTCCAACTCCTCCTTGGAGAGAGAGTGGGATGATGTCACTTCCTGAGGGTGGGGGGAGGAGGAGGCACGACCCCGGCAGGCTAGCCCGCCAGCCCGCCTGCCAGGCCGCCAGCTCGCCCGGAGCTGCCCGGCAGCGGCTAGATGAAGTGGCCGCAGCAGGGAAAGGGAGGTGGAGACAGGCCGGGCTGGGCATGCTGGCCGGCCCCTGGCCCACCCCGAGGGCCGTGCCCACCAGCGGGGGGAGCCTTGCCTGCTCCCTTCCCGAGTGATGCCGGTCTCCGCGGATACTCGTGTTCCCTGGAGCCATCACAGGGAGAGGAAGACTTGCCACCTGCCCCTGGACCAGGTGCCATGTAAGCCTCTGCCAGCCTGGGGAGAGCCACCCACCGGTGGGGCACCCAGCCCTCCACAGCGGGGTCTTCTATGCACAGTTCAGCGCAGGCCTGGCCCCAGAGCCCCTCACTGGGGTCTCTGGACCAAACCCCTGTGGGAGCCTCCCGGCCCGCTCCACTCCCCTTGTTCCCCGGGCTGTGGGGAGTGGGGCTCCCGATTCCTGGGCACTGCTCGCTGAGCTTGCCTGTGGCTGATTCGAACTCTGTGACTTCAGAGAGTTGGGAACTGGGCAGTGGAGGCTTCTTGGCTTAGGGTGGGCATGGGAGCTGTGGTTACCGGGAGGGTGGGCGAGGCTGCGGGGCTCGTCCACTGTCCTTCCAGCAGGGGGGCTGGGTACACCAGCCATGCTCTTGACCCCGGATGTCAGCCGTGTTCCTCCCTACCAAGAGGAGTAGCTGTGGCTGGGACTTCTGTCGGGTGGGTGCAAAACCAAGTCACAGAGCATGCTCTTCGGGTTCCAGCAAAGCGAGAGACTGCAGACCTAATTCGATAAATATTTACTAAGCACCTACTATGGGCTGGGCACTCTCTCCCCCCATGTGGGCCGTGCCCTCACCCCGCTGGCACCAGGCCTTCAGACTTCCAGCTGCTCTGCCCTGCTTGTGCCGGGGGTCAGGCTCATGCTCCGTCTGGGAAGCCCCCACCCCACCCCAAGGACTGTGTGTACGGGGCCAGGTCTCCTCCAGGAAAGGCAGAAGGAGGGCTGGGGGAGCTCCCCTGATCCCATTTGGGGAGGCAGGGGGTGAGCCCAGGCCTTCGGTGGAGCTGAGCAGTTACTGTTGGGGTAACTCCAGGCAGAGCCAATCCCAAGGGGCCAGTGCCAGTCTTAGGGGCAGGAGAAACCTCAAGGGTGAGGCCGAAGCCAGGGTCTCAGTGCCAAAGTCCTTTATGTGGGCTCTGGGAAGCGGATAGGGCAGAGGTGGATCCTGCCCAAGATTGGGTCAGCATTTCCGGTAGCCTGGAAGCCTCTGGGCTGTGTGGGCTGGGAGAGATGCCTGTGCTGCTGGGCACACCTGGCCAGGTGCGATGGCCCCGGGCGCCATGGTGGCCCAGCCAGCCACAGGGTTCTCTGCTTTTCTGCAGGAGGTGAGCGCCAGGCCCGCTGAGCCTCCGCAGAGCCGCCAGCCATGCCCGGGATCGTGGTGTTCCGGCGGCGCTGGTCTGTGGGCAGCGATGACCTCGTCCTGCCGGCCATCTTCCTCTTCCTCCTGCATACCACCTGGTGAGTCTTGGAGCCACGCCACCCGCCCGGGTTTGAGGAAAAAGAGCTAGAAGGAGTCTTTCCAGCCGTCTGTCCTGACCCTGTCATGCTCCCAGCTCCCAGCAGGCGGTGCCTGAAACATACAAAACCTTAGGCGATTCCCACGTGGAGCCCGGAGACCTCACCTGGCCGCTGCTGGGAACTGAGCCCAGCACTGGGCAAAGCTGCCGCCGCTGTCTCCCCACTGCCGGCGGCTGGGCTCCCAGCTCTTGCTTCCCATCCCTGGCCACCCGTGTCCTCGGAGGCACTCTCTGCCAGGTGGACAGTGGCCCCTGTACCCCTGGGTCCAGGCTGGGCCAGGCTGCAGGAGGAGCACAGGCGGCTGGCTCCTCTCACGTGCGTGTCCCCCCCTAGGTTTGTGATCCTGTCCGTGGTGCTCTTCGGCCTGGTCTACAACCCGCACGAGGCCTGCTCCCTGAACCTGGTGGACCACGGCCGCGGCTACCTGGGCATCCTGCTGAGCTGCATGATCGCCGAGATGGCCATCATCTGGCTGAGCATGCGGGGGGGCATCCTGTACACGGAGCCCCGCGAGTCCATGCAGTACGTGCTCTACGTGCGCCTGGGTAAGGGCCGCCCGCCTCGGGGGTCTGCTCAGGCCACGCCCACCCCGCCCTCCTCCTGGGCGCCCGTCGCTCCTTCCGCCAACATTCGGTGGGCGCGCGCAGCGGGCCAGGCCCCGAGCCAGCACCGCGGTCCAGCGGCGAACCAGCAGGCTTACTGGTTTACTTTCCAGACCGGCGGCAGGCAGACTGCGGCCCGGGGGTCCAAATCTAGCCCGATGCCTATTTTTGTAAATAAAGTTTGAATGGAGCCCGGCCACACTCATTCATTTACGTACGTCCCGTCTCTGGTTGCTTTTGTGTGACAAAAGCAGAGCTGAGTAGCTGTGACAGAGAGTGTGACCCGCAGAGTCTGAAATATTTACTCTGCGGCCTTCGCAGACACCTGTTCTGGGCCACGCGCACCTTTTCAGCTGCTTTGTGGCCCCTCACAAACAGCCCCGTCCTGGGAAGCCCTCAGGGACCTGGACCCGCTCCCAGGAGGGCCAGCCAGTGTCCTCCTGGGCTTCCCCGATGGATCCACCCGTGGTCCCTTGTGCGTCTATGGACGGCACTGAGCCCAGGGAGCCGAATCCGCGGCCTCAAGGTCACACAGCCAGTGTGCGAGTGTCAGAGCTGAGGTCTGAACCCAGGCTGTGTGGCTCTCAGCTGCCACCCTGTGCTGCCCATGGAGCAGGGAGGGGAGACGGAATCGCCACCCCATCCCGGCTCAGCCCCGAGCTCAGGGCTCTGTCCCCACTGAGCAAGGTGCTTGAGCAACAGGGCACTGGAGCACCCGGCCGAGGGCGGGGGGTGGGTGGGGGGGGCCTTCCTCCTGACTCAAGTGCCCGGAGCCCTGAAAGGAACACTCGCTCATCTGATTCTCGCACAGTAATGGAATGTAGACATTGTCACCCCATTTTACAGATGAGGAAACAGAGGCTCAGAGAGGTTAGCTAACTCGCCTAAGGTGCGTCTGATTCCACAGCCCGTGGGTATAACTCTAAAATCCTGAAAGGACAGGAAACGCCTGTTCGTCGTCAGCCTTTCCAGGCACCTTCTCAGGGAGGTTTCGGGGGTGGTGGGCGCATTAGGACAGGGTGGAGTTGGGGGGACAGCTGCACTCCCTGAGCCCTCTCCTCCGCGAGGCGGGTCTGATGCCCCTGCTGCTGAGCGGCGGAGGCCCTGCGGTAGGAGGGGCCGGGCCGAGGCCCTTCGCGGCGGCAGTCCACGGCCGTCCTTCAGCCAGCGTCCTCTCTCCTTACAGCCATCCTGGTGATTGAGTTCATCTATGCCATCGTGGGCATCGTCTGGCTCACTCAGTACTACACCTCCTGCAACGACCTCACTGCCAAGAACGTCACCCTCGGTATGTCGGCCAGCCCTTGGGGTAGAAGGGACGGGATTGGTTTCGAGAAGAGGCAGCTCAGGCACCACCAGAGGGAAAGTTTCTGTAAGGGCACCGGGCAGCGTGGCTGGCCTCCATCCTTGTGGTCTGCCACCTACCTCAGGGGACCCTGGACTGAGGGTGCAGCAGCAGGCACAGGGCTGTCCAGGGCAACAGTTGAGGGCCCCTCAGCATCTCATGGAAACCTACAGAGCCGCCTGCTCGGTGCCAAGGCTGGGCCTTGGCCAGGGTCATGGCTCAGGGAGGGGGCGGCCACGTGGTCGGAGACAGAGGCTGGGGGCGGCTGCACCCTGCTGTTGGGTGCCAGAAACAGTCACAAGCAGGGAGATTCCAGTGCCCCTTTCTTCAGGGCTGTTGAGCCAGGGAGGTGTCCCCAGGACCCCACCTCTCACTTCTGGCTGCCGCCCCTGCAGGGATGGTCGTCTGCAACTGGGTGGTCATCCTGAGCGTCTGCATCACCGTCCTCTGCGTCTTTGACCCCACTGGCCGCACCTTCGTCAAGCTGAGAGCCACCAAGAGGAGGCAGCGCAACCTGCGTACCTACAACCTGCGGTCAGTCGGCGGGGTGGTGGGTGGTCCCCCTGCGGGATTCACTAACAGGCAGGCAAGGCTGGCTGCGCACCGCCCAAACTACATCTCAGCCTGCGTGTGAGGCGTGGGCATTGGTCCAAGGCTTAGCCTCCCCCTGCCTCAGTTTCCTGGTCTGTAAAGTGGGAATAATGGCAAGTCCTGCCTCACGCTGCCATCATGAGATTTACCTGAGATAATACGGGCAAAGCGGTTAACACGACGCTCACACTTGGGTCGTGTTCAGTAACTAGTGGCCATCGCTATTGTCCTCATCTTCAAGGCCAGTGCCAGTAACGAGACAGTAATAGCGGGAGATGTGTGTTAGTTGAGCCAATCACTGTATATATTAACTAACAATAGTTCCATGAGGTAGCTGTTACCATCATCCCCATAATACAGATGAAGAAACGGGGGCCCAGAGAGGTTATGTGACTTGCCTGCGGTGACAGACACAGCTGGTACTTGACAGGGCAGGGTTCAAGGTAGTCTGGCTTTAGAGCCATTGCTCTTAATCACTAGGCTAGACTGACTCTAGGATTAAGGGGGCTGAGGAGGTTAATCAAGGAAGGCTTCCTGGAGGGGATAAGTTTTACGCAATGTTTTGAAGAAAGGGGAAGGCTGTGCCATGGCAGAGAAAATGTGGGAGGGCACTCAGGGTCATAGTAATTCCTGTTTATTGAAAAAAAGAGAGGGGGGTTTCCAGAGTGGTTCACAGTAACGCCCGTTGACTGAGCTGCTGAGAGGCCTTGCCCTGAGCGCCATCTCCCACTGATCCATTTAATCTTTCCGCCAGCCCTGCAGCCATGAGACCCATTCTGCAGATGAGAGTCAGCATCCCAGAGATGCAGGTCACTTGCCCTAGGTCAGGTTGGTGGGTCACGGAACTCCAGCCCAGGGCGGTAGGCTCAGGAACCCTCAGCCAGAGGAGTGGTCGCCCAGGCCCGCAGGCCCAGCAGGAATCTCCCCGCCCACCCAGCTTGGCCTCCCCCGATCTGCTCAGGCCCTCCACGTCAGCTCTGCACTGTGGCCAGAGCCACACCCACGCCTGGGCTGGCCACCTCCCAGCCTAAAATGCCAGGTCTTGGAGCCAAAGCCTGGGAGCCCATTCTTCCTCCTGGCACAGCCGGCTGCTACCACCCATCCCATGTGGCTTACTCTGAGCATGGGCCCCCACCTGACCTGGTTTCTGGGCTCCTGGGACCCTGGGGGAAAAAAAAATCTCCCCTCCCTGACTCTGGGTAATTGCCTTTGGGGCCCAGGGCAGCCAACGCCTTTGCAGCTGAGGGTTGGCAGTGGCTGTCATTTTAATTAGAAAGTCTTCCTGTGATTTCCGGGCATATGTGGGTAAGAGGCCTCCGAGCTCACAGGTCCTGACCTGTTAGGGTTTCTCCAGCTGCAGGGTGGGACTTGCAAGGGCTGCCCAGGCCACAGCTCCATGAGTGTGGCCCCCTCAAGGGCTATTCTCTACTCACCCTCCCTCCACTTGAAACCAACAGACAGTTTTTCTAACAAGGACATTTTGAAGTCAGCCGACCCTTCATCCACTTCCAGGTTTGGGGATGCATACAAGCCGTGCTGTGTCTCACTGACAGGCTAATTTAGTTTCTAGAAATCAGGGAGCTGTTTAAGTCCTTGGCCCATGTCTCCTTCCAGTGACATCTGGTGGAGGTTGGAAGGTGTGGGTTATTCCCAGCACTACTCCCTGAGAGTCTTGACCTTGGATCTTAGCAGAAGGAGTGTCCGCCCTCCCTTAGTGAGCCCCAGGGCAGAGGGGTGCTGACTCTGTGAACTTTTTCTGTCCAGATTTACTATTTCTCTCCGTTTTGGTCTCGTCTGGGTGACCTAACTTAAGTGTTAAGCCAAACCTGTTACTGTCTCCATCTGCCCCCTGGTGGGCACAATGGGTACTGCAGTACTGTATACAGTCTGCCCTTCCATCAGGCCAGGGGCCCAGTGGGAAATTCTCTTTGAACATTTGAGAACTCCATTAGGTTAGAAATGGTTAAAAAAAACCATGATGTCCTGGGAGCCCAGCTTGGCCAGCATGCTATCACTTCATCAAGCCCCCGGCAGGTGGGACTGTGGCTTAGGATGTAAGCCTGCCCAAGTCCCTTAGGGCTAGCAGGTCCGAGAAACAGCAGTTCCCTTGCGCCCTTTCCTAACTGCCTCCCGTAGCCCTGGAAGGCCCTGTGTCCTTCCCTGGCCTTGTGGAACCAGGGTTGGGAGCAGAAAGCGACCTTTACCAAGAGGCTCGGGAAGGAGGGCCCGGCCTGTCACCCCTGACAGATGCTAAGTGCCTTGCATGCATTTCAGGGCCACCCATGCCTTCCCCTCCTGACCACCCCGCCTCAGGCTCTGACAGGGCCAGCAGGAGGGCACATGTCACAAAACCACGCCAGCGCCTCTTGCTCAGTCTGGAAATGAACATTTTTAATGTTTGAGCTGTTATCTTGATGTTCAAAATACACCAGCTTCTGGGCACCCAGCATCAGAAGGGCCTCCATGGATAACTGGCCAATTGCTCAGCCTTGGGGTGCAGACTCTTGGATACCTGGCTCCCCATCGGAACAGCCAGACCCACAGGGGTTCGGTGTGGGGGTGGGAATGGCTAGGGGCCAGCCATACAGATGAAGCTGGGGACCCTCTCCCCTCTAATGTGACAGATCCAAGAGCTGGCAAAACCAGAGCCTCCTCGAGCCTTAAACTTCCCCCGGGTACAGAGAATGCGAGTATCTGAAGTCCTTTTGAGGGGAAGTAGCTCTGTGTGGCACGTTTGCCCCAGGCCTTGGAACAAGTTGGCAGAGGCCCAGGATTCTGCAGCCACGACCAGGGCTCTTGGTTTGAGCCCTTGGAACTCTGAGCCACCGAGGATCTTTGGGCTCCCAGCTCCAAATCCCCAAGGGCATGCTGATGTTCATTCTGCAAAAGCTGGGTGCCTGGGTCCTGGTCTTGGCAGCCAGGTCACTGGCCACCCAGCTTTGGCTGGGTCTGTTCTCCCCTGGACCTCCCCTCAGGGAGCCCTTTGGTGGGGTCCTGGGAACAGGCCGCCCTGTTTCCATAACATCTGGGCCCGGCTCTTCTGGTCCAGCCCCGTGACCTCACACATACCAACTCTTCCCTTTTCAGGCACCGCTTGGAGGAGGGTCAGGCCACCAGCTGGTCACGCCGGCTCAAGGT
>CM053510.1:5332762-5525973 GCA_028627145.1 Eidolon dupreanum | reverse complement strand
AAGCCCGGTCATCTGGAACTGAGCAGTGGCTGGCTCTGTTTGGCCCCATTAGGCATTTGAGTTTGCAACCCTTGTTGCTTCTTCTCTAACAAGTGCCAGACACACTCAAGGCTGAAACCCAGCAAGAGGATGAGTTGCCATGAGTTTGCTCCCACCACAGCCCCCCCTAAAAGGTTAGGGACCAGGGTCCAGATTCCAGCTCTGTGTGAGGCAGGGAGGACTCAGAGCACAGCGGGGCTGTCTTGAGGACAGGCTTTGCAGGAAAGCCAGAGGGTCCCCTGGCCCAGCATCACACCCTTCTCCAGGCACATGGTGGGCGTTTCTGAGCCCGCAGCTGTGGGCAGGAGGTGGGAAGAGACTCAGAGGGAGGAGGCGGCGGCCAGGAGCTTAGTTTTGGCTTCTCTGTTAGAGAGAGGCCAGAGAAGAGACCAGCGGGCTGAGCAGGCCTTGATGCCATTCCTAGTGTCTGGGGAAAAGAGCAGGAAATGGCTCCACTTGGCATCTGTGCGTGCTAGACGGTGAGTGCCCTAGGAGCTCCGAGGACAGAGGAGGGCCGGGAGGTGGAGATGGAGAAGGGTCAGTGGCTGCGACAGCTCCTGTCAGGTGTGCAGGGCCCAGGACCCAAGGACAAAGGCCCTCAGGCTCATGCTGCAGAGGGCTGCAGGGGGTTGGGCCAGGGTGCCCCTGGGCCCAGAGCAGACAGACACCCAGCCCCTGGGGATTCACACCCGGTCTCTCGTCCTCTCTTCCACTGCCTCCCACCACCTCCTGCCTCCCTGGACCTCACAGGACGCCTACTCGGAAATCGCCTACCTCTTCGCCGAGTTTTTCCGGGACCTGGACATCGTGCCATCTGACATCATCGCCGGCCTAGTGCTGCTCCGGCAGCGACAGCGGGCCAAACGCAACGCCGTGCTGGACGAGGTGGGCGCCCGGCCCTCCCCCAAGGCAGCTTCCCTGCAACCCTCTCTGCCCAGGCCTCTGGCTGCCGCCCCTGCTGCTGCTGCTGCTGCTGCTGCTGCCACTCCCAGCTCCTGGGGTTCCATACACCCTCTTGGGTCCTGGAGGCCACCCCTTGATGCTCACTCCACCCCTATTCCTGCAGCTACCACTGTGGCTCTTACTTGAGTGACTTCCATCTGCTAGGCCACATGTGCCTGCTTCCTGGGCTGCTTACAAGAGACTTCTAAGCACAGGGGCTAATGAATGAATGCCACAGCTCGGGCTTCAGCCTCGTGCACTTGCCTCTCCATCCCTCTCCCCCCCAGCCCCGCCCACACACCAGTCTCAGCTTGGGCATCCCAGCGTCTTCTGCAAGATGCGTTCCCCCCTCCCCCTCCCACCTCGGCCTGGGCTAGGAGCTTCCTGGGGTGATGCTCTGAGTAGAAGGGGAGCAACTGGAAATAAGAGGAGATCTTGGCTTTCGGGTCACGAAGAGCCAGAAGCCACTCACTCCTTTGGGCTCTCAGGCTTTCATGAAGCAGGTGGGGTGCAGAGCTGGGCGCCCAGACCCCCTTTCCCAGCCATGCAGCTAGGCCTGGGGCGGCCACCCTCACACGCCTGTTTTACAGGCCAACAACGACATCTTGGCCTTCTTGTCGGGCATGCCAGTGACGAGAAACACCAAGTACCTCGACCTCAAGAACTCGGTAAGTCAGAACCGCCCCCACCTCACTCCACTCCGTGCCTGGTCCCTCCCTCCTTCTGCTGGAATGACCTGAGCAAACCATCTGCTGCACCCTGAGTCCCCCACAGCTCTCCAGGCAGTCCCTCTTCTCGGGTCGCACCCCCTTCCTCCCGAGAACCCCACCACCACTCCGGGTCTACAGACGAACCCCCTGAATCTGTCTGACCACACTCGGGAGGTTTGGTCCTGGCCTCTAGAGTTTATAAAGTGCTTCCCCAGGGTGAGCCGCTACTGTCACTAGCTGTCTTTGTGATTGTCGTGCAAGGCAGTGGGACATAGCGCTTCGGTTCCCAGGCCTTTCTGAGGTGCAGGACCTCACCCCCAGCGCCTTCGGTAGAAATCCAGTGTGCGTGTCACAGGGGAATGTGGAGCCAGTCCCCTGCCACCCGGGCTGAGACTGCAGCCCACCCTGCCTCAGGAGCAAACTGATTTGGGTGTGCATCAGCTCCGTGCTGTCACTGTGACCTTGAGCAAGTCCCTGACGCCCCCCCCTCCAAGCCTGTTGCTGCCTGTGCGGATGGCACTGGGCACCCCTCCCATAAAGAGCTCTGGTGGGGAGGACATGAGCCATCTTGGGTCCAGTTCCCGGTGTGGCACGCACCAGAAGCAGTGGTACCAGTCCAGGCTGCTAGAAAGGGTCCATCCTTGGGTCTCAGTCTCCTGGGATAGCCTCGGGCCTCCATCTCCCCCCCCCCAAAGCAGGCCTTTGTATCACCTTCTGAAACAGCTGGTCTATGGCAGGTGCTCTCACCACGGAGGGGGAGGGGCAGGGACAGGCTGCTGCGCAGAGGTGCCGGGTCCCCCGCCTGCCACCTGGCAGAGGCTGCCAGCGCCCCGCCCGGCAGCCGGGAGCTCAGAGGGGTAATTATCTTCTCCAGCTCCTTCCTGAAGAGCAGACAGAGCGGCCAGGGTTCCACGCCTCTGGGCCCTGATTAAGGCGCTACCTTTTTCACTTTACAAGATGACTAATCACCCTCCTTAACTTTTACAAGGTGACTAATATGCCCTCTAAGTGCAGGAGTCCTCCAGTGCCTAGGGTACCAGGACACCGAAAGCGCTTTGCTGGGACACCTGTTCCTCCCTCCCTCCAGCCCTGCAGGCTGATAGCAACGACCCGTGGCCTCAGACACTGGGCTTCTAACTGGCGCCTTTCCCTAGCGAGATCCCAATCTGCCCAGACACCCCTGCCAGCCAGTGACTCAGTGTGTCAGGCTGCAGTCTCCCTGAATTTGCAGACAGAGAACCGGAGGACCTGCTCACCCAGCTTGTCCATGTCCCCAGGGCTGGCCTGCTTGTCCAGGCCTGGACACCCCAGCTGGAGGACCCTGGGCCTCTCAGGGTGAAGTGTCCCTTCCCAGGGCCTGATTGCCAAGGCGGAGTGATGGCCACTCATGCCCGCCTCTCTTCCGTTGTTGGGAAACCAGGCAAAGAGATCAATCCAGGACTCTCAGTGTTTTTCTGTCCCCAAATCTTTAATTGTGAGACCAGAGCAACAGGACAGGTCCCAGGAGGGTACATGCCCTGGTTACAGGGAGATAATTAGGGAAATGCAATTATCATCCGGAGGCGCAGTCCCTCCCCCAGGATGGGGTGGTGTCTGCGGCCTGTGGGGGCCCACGGGCCCTGAGGGCAGGAGGTGACCGCCCTCCGACTCCTCCCTTCCAGCAAGAGATGCTTCGCTACAAAGAGGTCTGCTACTACATGCTGTTTGCGCTGGCTGCCTACGGGTGGCCCATGTACCTGATGCGGAAGCCCGCCTGCGGCCTCTGCCAGCTGGCACGGTCCTGCTCGTGAGTACCGTCCCATCCTCCCCTCGGCCAGTGTGTGTGGAGGGGCCGACGCCATGACGCCCGCCTGCCGGCGCTGGCCATCGCTCGGCGGACTGCGCATGTGCGCTGGTCCGCCCTCTGCCCCCTCTTCCCCCCGCCCCCCGACCCCCCGCGCCCCGCAGCCTGCGTTGTTTCTCTGCTGCACCGCACCGTCTCTGGGCCTCGACTTCCCTGCCTCTGCCTCAGCCTTAGATGGGGAAGAGCGTGGGCTTTGGGATCACATAGTCTCGGGTTTGGATCTGGACTTTGTCACTTGCAGCCTTGGGCATGTGGGTCTCCCGCTGCCAGCCTGGGTTGCTATACCTGTAAAGTGGGGCTGGTGATGCGCACCTCCGGGAACGGTTTTGGGAGGATTAAATGAAGTGTTGCCAAGCATCTGGCACTGCTGGTTCCCATCCTTCCTGTCCTCCTCCCTGGCCCTCTCAGCCACTCCCTTCTACTCTCCTCTTCCCTTCTCCTTCTCCCTTCCTGCACTCTGCCTTTCTGAAAGAAAGGACTTCCCTGGTAAACAGGCCCAATCCATAGAGGCCTCTGGAAAGACATCGAGAAGGCCCTTCACAGGGTGCTGGCTCTTCACAGGGTGCTGGCACGGCCTCAGCCCCTCCCCCTACTCGGTGCCTCTGACGTCAGCCCAGGCCACACAGAAGGAGGACAGCTCCCTGGCTCCCTGCTCCAGAAGGGCTGACATGCTGGGCAGGGAGCTTCTGTCTGTGACACCCCTGCCCTCAGGGCCAGCAGCAGCCACACGCACCCCTCCTGTAGAGCCTTCCTTTCCACAGAAAGCTGGGTGGCTCTTGGGACCTTGTTCTCACCATCCCCCAAGAGAGTGACAGAGCGGACCAGGGCATCCCATGCCCCCTCCCGTCTTTGCCAGCCTGCACACGGCTCGGATTTCTCTCAGCATCCTTGGGAGCCCCTGCTGCAGCTGAGAGCTCCTTGAAACGAGTACCAGCCCAGGAGTCCCATGCCCAGGGCCCTGTTCCCTTACTCACTGGCAGAGTGGGGATGTCATTTGTATGGCAGTGCCTGTCTGGCCTGCCACAGGCTTTCTCAGAAGCCAGGTGTCACTGGCAGGCCAGGCATTTGAGGCATTCTGCATGCAGGAGGGATGTTGGCATTTGTATCAGCTTCTCAGTGCTCCAGGGAGAGAGAGCAGGTAGTCCTCAGACCCCATGAGGGCCCAGCTGGGTCCCTGCCTGGAAGAACAGGTATCTACGGGGTGGAGAAGGGGCAGCCCTGAAGGCCAGGCCTGCAGCCAAGGGTGTTGGGATAGAAGCCAGAGGGCTGGGACTCTTTCTCTGAGGGCCCGCCTGTCCATAGCAGCCCAGAGTCCCAGCGCCAGCCAGCAGAAGGAACTGCCGGCCTGCCTTAGGCCCCAGCCCTCCGCCTGGCTGCAGCTCTCCTGCCCTACACAGCATGGCCAGCCAGGAATGCTGGCCCCAAAAAGGCGGCAGACCCCTCCTAGGAGCCCGGGCTGCTGGCCCTGCTGCTCTCATCCGTTCCCCCGGCTCAGACCACTGCCTCAGGCGCAGTCCTCTCACTGGACGGAGGGAGAGCCACCATTTATGCTGGGCCCTTTCTGCGTCTTGGGCCTTTGATGTCACACTAGCCTCGTGAAGTAGCTGTCAGCACGCCACTCTTACAGAGGAGGAAACGGAGCCTTCGGGTGGCTGAGTGCCCCCCAGGCCCTCACAGTCACCAAGGGACACACCAGAGCAAAGACTCAAGCCCAGGTCTGTGGCTGAAGGCCACACTGTAGCAGCCACCTGCTCAGTGCTGGAGGCGGAGGCTGTCCTTGGAGAGAGCAGACAGCAGCCTGAGAACAGGAGCCCGGCCCCTAGATCTAGGCCCAGCCCCACGTGGCCTAGCATGGGGTGGGGGGCTCCCCAAGCATACACTGAAGTGGTCGCCCAGTGGCTTCTGAGATTGGCCCCGTCCTGAGTCTTCTCACTGAGTCCTCTCCCCCATTGTGAAGTGTGTAACAAGCCCTCCGGTGCTACTCAAGTGAAGATAAACCTCTCAGCATTCCTAAAATTCAAAATTATTAATAAAATCTCAGCTGTCATCTCAAGACAGGTGGCAGGGTGGGTCACATGCTCTCACAGTTCCCGGCTTGATCTGTTGGGTGCTGGCTCCCTCTGGTGGCCAGACAAGCAGCTGCACTCCTTGCTGGGTTCCCCACTCGGATGCTCACCCACTCAACTTGGGGAAGCCTACTCTGTGCCTGGTGCTGTTTTTGGTGCTGGGGACATAGCTGTTAACCAAGCAGAGCAAAACCTGCCCTGTGGAGCCCATCGCCTGGTGGGGAGGCTCAGACTGCAGAAACCTGGAGCAGATGGATGCTTCAGAGAAAAGTAGAGCTGGTGTGTCATCGGGGCTGGGGAACGCTGGCCGAGGGGCTGGTGATGTTAGATGAGGTGGCCAGGGTGGACCTCACTATAACATAACATTTCAGCAGAAGCCTGAAAGACATGAGTCCAGACACTCAACATCTGGAAGAGTGTTTCAGGCAGAGTGAGCCATGGGTGCAAAGATGCTGAGGCAGAAATACGGCCAGTGCATCTGAGGGAAGGCAGGAAGGTGTCTGTGAGCAGAGGGGAGTCGGAGAGAGCAGACCAGAGAGCCCGGGACAGGTGGGCAGGGCCAGAGGGGGCAGGGCCCTCGGCCCCTGAAAGGATCCGGCTTTTACACTGGGCAAGAAGGGCAATGTTGTAGGGTTTTGAGTGAAGTCACGCGGCTTGACATATCTTAAAAGGTCACTCTGGCTGCTGAGTCGAGAAGGTAGGGGGCCGGCAGAGACGAGGGAGACCTGTCAGGAGGCCACTGTGACCCTCACAGGCAGAGACGAGGGCGGCATGGAGTGGAGGG
Organism: Eidolon dupreanum; assembly: GCA_028627145.1. Classification (NCBI taxonomy): domain Eukaryota; kingdom Metazoa; phylum Chordata; class Mammalia; order Chiroptera; family Pteropodidae; genus Eidolon; species Eidolon dupreanum. The sequence goes on along the minus strand of CM053510.1, from coordinate 5,519,589 downwards.
GGTGCCGGCAAGGGAGAAGCAGTCAGGCTGGTTGTGGATTTGGAGGCAGAGCGAGTGGATGTGCTGACCCGCTGGACATGGGACGTGAGGTGGGGAGAGGACATGAAGATGGTGGCTCCAGCCTGGGACCGAGTGACGAGCGGCAGGCTGCGGAGGGCTGCGGGGAGCACGCAGGGTGGGCCGTCAGGGCCGGGACCTGTGGGGCGTCAGAGGAGGCGTAGCACGGGCAGTAGGAGGAGACCATCTGGAGGTCTGGGCGGTTCACTGCCCAGACAGGATGAGGCCCTGCAGGAGCGAGAGGAGCCCAACGGGAGAGGAGCCCAGAGCCGACCTCGGGGCCGAGGAGGCCGCGAGCGCAGGAGGCACAGCCCAGGAGAGAGGACGCCCCTGGCCCAGTGGGGAAAGCACCCCGAGGGGGAGGGAAAGACCCCCTGGGTCACGAGCTGCCCCGAGGCCACGTGAGACGAGGGCCGGGAACTGCCCCGTAGCGCTTTGCGAGGAGGTCCGGGGCTGCCCAGCGCGGGTTCCGGGGAGGGCGAGAGGGGCAGACGGCTCCTCAGTGGTCGCTGGCCCTGAGGCCCTGGCACCCCGCCCCAGGTGCTGCCTGTGTCCCACGCGGCCCCGCTTCGCCCCCGGCGTCACCATCGAGGAGGACAACTGCTGCGGCTGCAACGCCATTGCCATCCGCCGCCACTTCCTGGATGAGAACATGAGCGCGGTGGACATCGTCTACACCTCCTGCCACGACGCGGTGAGGGGCTGGGCGGGCTGGGCCGGACTGGCGTGCAGCACCCCCCCCCCCGGCTTTTGTCCCCTGCAGGCTGTGGAGGAGCAGGCGGGGCTGCAGCCCCGTGTCAGGAGCAGGTGGCCAAGGGCCCTGGGTGCCCGAGCCGTCCTCCCAGGCAGCGGGAGCCCTTGGCTCTGCTGGCTCTGCCAACGGCAGCCTCCAGGCGTCCCCTAGCTGGGCAGTCCAGGGGTGGGCCCTTCTCCCCACACCCTCTCCATATCTAGAAAGCGTACCCCAAACCCACACCCAGTCCTGGGGCTCCCTGGCTCCAATCTTTGGGGGAAGGAATTGTGGGAAGACGCAGTGAGGCCCTGGAGAGGGACAGTCGGCCCCCTGGACACGGCAGGCAGGGTGGCAGCACTTGGGGCTGAGCACGTGCAGGAGCTGGGGGATGGCAGCCTGGCCAGGGCCCGGGGGCTGGCAGAGGCAGATTCTCTGACCAGGAAGGAGGCCTGCTTAGGTCACTGGCCTGAGTGGGGCTCCATCCCCGGGCCACTGAGGCTCACCAGCCACCCCCCCTCCTAGGTGTACGAAACCCCCTTCTACGTGGCTGTGGACCACGACAAGAAGAAGGTGGTCATCAGTATTCGAGGAACCCTGTCTCCCAAGGTATGCCACCCAGGGCTCCTCGCCTGTCTCTGGGGACCCCCTCGCCGCCCTCGTGGGGTGCCACTTCCCTTTTCCTGTGCTCAGCCCCGCCCCTCACCTGTGCCTTCTCCCCACAAGGACGCCCTGACAGACCTGACCGGTGACGCTGAGCGCCTGCCCGTGGAGGGGCACCATGGCACATGGCTGGGGCACAAGGTACCCACCGCGTGGGCCCCTGAGGGCCCCTGGCCTTCCCTCCCCGCCAACAGCTCATGGACCTGCCCTGCTGGTCGGGTGGGGGTCCTGCCTGCTTGCCGGGCTCACCAGGAGAGGTTGGTCAGAGAGCTGTGGATGTGTCTGGAAGGTCCACCGTGGCCCATCCGCCAGGCCCCCAACCTGGCCCAGATCCTGACCCAGAAGGGCCTGAGGAGGCAGAGCTGGGAAGGGGGTCACACCGGTTTCTGTTAGACACACAACCCCTCTGCGCCTCAGTTTCCTCATCTGTGAAACGGAAACAATGTGATAAAGTATCCGTCAGCCCCCACAGGCCTGTTACGTGGACCAGAGGGGGAAGTGGGCGGGACAGGGGCGTGAGCTGCCGGTCACTGTGCTTTTGCTGGTCCCCGAGAGGCCTTCCTCGGTCTCGGCCCCTCTCCAAGCATCCACCTCTGTTCCCTCCCAACCCGCCCAGGGAATGGTCCTGTCGGCTGAGTACATCAAGAAGAAGCTGGAGCAGGAGATGGTCCTGTCCCAGGCCTTCGGGAGAGACCTGGTGAGCCGTGCTCCATGCCGCCGAGCCTCCACCATGCCCCGCCCCGCCCTCCCCCAACACAACAGATTGGTGAACGACGGAGCCACCCCTGAAGACCAGGCTCCTTCGCTTTCCTTTGACCCCTGGCTCCCGGCACCTTCACTTGCTCAGTCCCTCCTGCCCGCGCTGACACCTTCCTCTTTTGCACCTGCTCCTCTTGGGCACCCCTGCTCAGCCCCACCCAGTTATAAGCACCTGCTCCGTGCCAGGTACTAGAGGCACAAAGATGGTTTGGGCCGGGCGCTTCTAAAATATAGAGCAGAATGATAAAGAAAATAATTCCAGAGCAGATAGAAGGGGTACTTCTCTGGCCGGGAGCAATCTGGGCCCTGCCCACTGCCCACTCCCTATGCAGGCAGTTCCTGAGGTGCTACTGAGTGCCCTTCCCGAAGCCAAGCAGGCCCTGGGCTCAGGAGACCTGTCTAGTTGTTGAGACACAGGGATTGGGGCAGGTGACCAAATGATTATAATCGAGTATAATCGCCGTGTACGAAGGTCGTTCGCAGGTGTAGACACAATGTCTAGAAGGGAGTAAGCCTCTCCCGGAAGATCAGGAAGGGCTTCTCGGAGGAGGTAACTTCTGAGCAAGGTTTTGAAGGATGAGTAGGAGTTTGTTAGACTAGTCTCCCCCAAGAAGTCTCCCCGTGGGGGCCTGGCTTGGCCCTTCCTCTGCCCAGCACCCACACACCACAGACACGACCCCAGGACTCCGGGAAGACCCCTCTGCCTCTCCGGTGTCAGCTGAGACAGTCGGCTTGGGGGGCAGGGGCCGGGCTCTGAGGCTTCTCTCGGTCCCCAGGGCCGCGGAACTAAGCACTACGGCCTGATTGTGGTAGGCCACTCCCTGGGCGCGGGCACCGCCGCCATCCTCTCCTTCCTCCTGCGCCCCCAGTACCCGACCCTCAAGTGCTTTGCCTACTCCCCACCAGGGGGCCTGCTGAGGTGAGCCGCCTAGGGCCTCAGAGTTGGCTGGGGCTGGCTGGGGCTCGGGGTGGGACAGGGGCGGGGACTGGACTCGGCAGGTCTGGTTTCTGGTCAGTGGGAGCCTGGGAGTGGCCCGGTAAGTGGAGGGGGGCTTTGTCAAATGCCAGGAGGACCCCAGATCTACCTCCAGCAAAGTCCTCCTGGCAGGAAGGGCGGGGCAGGGGCAGGCACGTGCACGCTCCCCTGGGGGCCTCGAGCCTAGAAGCTAACCCCAGGAGAGCTGGACCAGGGTGCCCTCCCTCTCTGAGCCCCCGCTCTGCTTCCCTTGCAGTGAGGACGCCATGGAGTACTCCAAGGAGTTTGTGACAGCTGTCGTTCTGGGCAAAGACCTCGTCCCCAGGCAAGTCACAGCTGCTCCCTCTCTCTACTGTCCCAGCCTGTGCTGGTCCTGCCTCCTCGGGGCCTCGCCCGGCCTCCACGTCTCTCTCTCAGACCCCCACTCACCCAAAGGACCCCAGGGACCCCTGCATGCTCTCAGGCGCCCAAGCTGAGAGGACAAGGTGGACCTGCCCGGCCTGGCACCCTTTCCCTGGCTTGGCCCTGCCAAGCTGCAGACTCTCCTGCCCCAACTCGGTGACCCTGGCAGCCTGGTCTTCCTCTTCCTGGGGGCCGGGTGTGTGCCTGGCCCCACGACACCCTCACCCCGTACCTCCTCCGGTCCCTGGCTAGGCCAGGCTGATGCTCATTTCCCCCCCTCCCCCAGGATCGGCCTCTCTCAGCTGGAAGGCTTCCGCAGACAGCTCCTGGACGTGCTGCAGCGAAGCACCAAGCCCAAAGTGAGCCCCCACCTTATGCTGCCTGGCTGCCGCTCTGGGCGCCGCGTCTGTCTCGTGCCCTGCTTATGTCCCAGCCCAAAGCACAGCGGCCCCAGGCGCGTGAGGCCAGCCTGGGGTGTGGTTGGCGTCTTAAATCTCAGGCCGTCAGTCCCTCCGCATCTCTGAGCTCATCCCCCTGCCTGTCTTTGTACAGATGGGGAAACTGAGGCCCAAGTGGTCAAGGAGCTTGCTTTTGCTCACACAAGTTGTCACCGAGTCAGTTCTTAGCTGAGGGCTCCTGAGTCCTGGCTCCTGTCCCACAGAGCTGCCCAAATGCAGGAGAAGGTTGTCCTCGAGGCTCTGGGCTTCGAGGCTCTTCCAAAACCTGCTGCTGGCTCAGGGGGGCCTGGCCCTCACCTTGGGTGGATTGGGCTACAGCTTGGTCTGATCTTCCACTGCAGCGGAGAGGAAAGGACCAGCCCTTCCTAAACGTTCATCAAGTCTTTAAAGGCCCCTGGGGGATACATCCTGCGGCACGCTGGCCTTCAGCAGGCCAGGCCAAGGGGAGGCTGGCAGGCAGGAGGCGGCTGACCTGGACCAGCGGGTCCTCTGTGCCCCCAGCCCAACCCGAGGCTGGACTCTTCCCAGCCTCGGTGCCCCTGACCCTCTGGCAGGCAGTGCTCGAAGCCAGGTAGCAGGTAGCAGGTAGCAGGTATCGGGGCGGGCGGGGGGCAGTAAAGTCTTAGGGGATTGTGTCTGCCTGCAGGAGCCTGGTTCCCGTCAGGCCCAGTCCTGGGCTCTTGTCATTGTGATGTAGAGCAAGTTCCTTCCCCTCGCTGGGCCTGTTCCCCTGTCCACTAGATGAGGGCTCGACTGTCCCTCCAGCTTTCCAGCCCCGAAATACAAGAGTCCACGGCATCTATCCCTGGTGTCTTTTGGGCCATCATAGCCACTGTCCACCTCAGCAATGCCTCTCTGGGTGGGCACTGCCCTCTCCTCTACCTCATGGCCACCCCAACCCACCCACCCCCCGCCCTGTCACCTATGAACTCTCTGTCTGAGCACCTCTGCCCCGTCCACCCAGCCAGAGCTGCTCAGCTGTCCCCACCTCCCCCCTGCCCACACAGTGGCGGATCATCGTGGGGGCCACCAAATGCATCCCCAAGTCGGAGCTGCCGGAGGAGGTGGAAGTGGCCGCCCTGGCCAGCACACGGCTCTGGACCCACCCCAGCGACCTGACCATTGCCTTGTCGGCCAGCACCCCGCTTTACCCCCCTGGCCGCATCATCCACGTGGTCCACAACCACCCAGCGGAGCAGTGCTGGTAGGTGCTGCCTGCGACTCGGTCAGCTGGGAGGAGGCAGCAGCCGGAGCAGGGCCTGCAGCCTCCAGGGGACTGGGGATGAGCTAGCCTTCGCTCAGCCACCCCTCAGGGCTGGGGCCAGAGGCGGAGGGACAGTGGTCCAGGGCACCCACAGCTGGTGGGGTGGGGGTAGGGGGTTGCCCCAGACTTGGGCCCTAGAAATAGAACAAGACTAGCCCAGAGCAGCACCCCAGACTCCTCTCATGACAGTCCCTGTCTTTGTCCCCAGTCAGCCTTTCACTTGTGGTCCATTTAAAAGGGCAAGCCCTGGAGGGGTCACCCTAGGGCCCTGGCCAGCTGTACCTCCATTGTCACTTGGCATCACCTCTGGGATAGGTGGCAGACAGCTGTGAGCAAGGGCTGGGGTCCAGAAGAGAGGAAAAGATGGGCAAGTGTGTCTCCCCATCATGCTCGTTCAGAGGCTGGGCCTGGGACCCTCCTCCAGCGAGGACTGCCTCCCCTGACAAAAGACTTGTGAGCTGAGCCCTGCCCAGGGGGAACAGGCATGGCCCAGGCCGTGAGTATGGAGATGGCTGTGTAGGGACCATGGCTGAAGTTCACGATCAGCCTTTCTCAGCCTCTGTTCTTGACCAGACTGGGAAGGAGGGGTGGGGGTGGGAGCTGAAGATGAAGCAAGAGCAAGGAGCCCAGGGGTGCAGCCCAGCTGACCAGGCTGGACAGGGGGCCTCCAAGTTCACCTGACTCCTGCTAAGCCTGGGCAAAGCAGAGCCAGGGCCTGGGGGCCAAGGCCAAGCTGCTACCCACCCTCGGCTTCCCTCTGGCCTCCGTGTTTCCTCAGCTGCTGTGAGCAGGAGGAGCCCACGTACTTTGCCATCTGGGGTGACAACAAGGCCTTCAACGAGGTGATCATCTCCCCCGCCATGCTGCACGAGCATCTCCCCTACGTGGTCATGGAGGGCCTCAACAAGGTGAGCCGCCAGCCAGCCCTGTGCCCTAACGCCTTGTTAGAACCCGCGGTGCCTTGCGAGCCGTATCTCTGTCCCCATATTATAGGCAAGGGTGTGGACGCTCAGAGAAGTGAGCCGGAGTCCCCGGCTGGGCCGCAGTGGGGCCAGAGAGCCCACTCATGTCCCGACCTCCACACCCCTGCTCCATCCGCATCACCTCATGGCCCCGTGGTCGGGAGGAGTTTAGGAGACTCCCAGGGACCTGTGTCCAAGGCAGGCTGAACTCAGAGGGCCTGAAGGCCACCTGGCACTTGACAGATGCATGGCCAGGCAGGGCCAGTCTTTGGCCTTCCTGGAGAAGGGGTCTGAGGGGAGGAGAGTGGGGCCCAGCTGACCCATGCAGCTCTGTTTGGTCAGAGAGACCTGGCCTGCCGCCCTGCCCCTCCACGTGGCTGTCAGTCACCCCTCCACCCCCACCAGCTTCCGCGTCCTGTCCCCAGGTGCTGGAGAACTACAACAAGGGCAAGACAGCCTTGCTCTCTGCTGCTAAGGTCATGGTGAGCCCCACTGAGGTGGACCTGACTCCCGAGCTCATCTTCCAGCAGCAGCCACTGCCCACGGGGCCCCCCATGCCTGCTGGCCTCGCCCTGGAGCTGCCCACTGCAGACCACCGAAACAGCAGCGTCAGGTGAGCCCTGCCCGCCCCGGCGCACAGTGGCCGGGTGCGTAGTTTCAGAGCCCGTGGGCTCGCACACAAGCGCATTCCGTGCGTGGGCTGAGCCCGCATGTTCTCGCGGCTCTGCATACGTGTGCCGGAGAGGCGAACTTGCCCCCTCTGCTCTGCTCCCGTTGTCCCCCGGCCTACCATCAGTGAAACCGACATGGGCCCGTGGGCATCTAGACACACGGCCCCCAGGTCACAAACACATATAGTCACTCGTATCCATTTAGACCCAAACAGATGGACCCCCCCCGCCCTTCCACGCAGCCACACGTGTATTTAAGTATTTGTATTGAAACTTACACAAGCAGACGTGCCTCACAAGTGGCTCTAAGTGCAGACAGTCCCATATAGACATATGCCAAGACGGAGGCCACAGGAAGTGCACAAGGACCCGCTTGGGCAGGCAGCCCTGCGTGTGAACGAATGAATGCACCTGTACCCCATCCCGCCACACAGACACATCGCCAGCCGACATGCAGATGGCTCGTATGTACAGTGTATGCGTGAACCAGAGCTGTGCACACGTGCTCCCAGACACACACCCCACGTTCACAGCACTGTTTGTGGGGATCAGGCTCTTAAGGGGGATCCTCCTGCCCCTCCGGGACTCTTCCCACCCAGGAAGGGCACAGGTCTGGCCAAGAGACTGCTGAAGAGGCCCCCAGGGGGGCACCTAGACACCTCTCCCTACCTTTTGCACATTTCCTGTGGCAGCTGCATGACCAGAGGAGGGAGCCACTGTCCGTTCTCACCTGAGTAACTGCTGCACCCCGACTCCCAGGCCTTTCATTCGCTCCCAGCAGGTGGTGTGCAGCTGAGAGCCACCAGGGCCCCCCATCCAGCAGAGGGCTACACTCCATGAGGAGGTGGGAGGAACCCCAGCGTGAGGAAGGGAGGTCCAGAGCTCCGGGAGGGGCACAGAGGGCTGCTGGCCCTGCTTCCTCTCTCCTCTGACCTGTGGCCTCATGAGTGACCTGGGCAGCCAGTCTCTCTGGGCCTCGGTCTCCCATGGCCGCAGTGACAGGAGGACATGGGTGAGGGTGCTCTGGCAGTGCTCCTGGGGTCCTAGTGCCCCCAGCAGAGCCTCAGGCCCTCGAGGCCCCCACCCTGGCTCAACCCAGCATGGGCCCTTGGTCTTCTGTCTTGGGTTCTTGGGAGTCATTTTTTTTTTTAATGAAGGGTCCCTGCCCCAAATAGTTCAACAACCACTCAATGAACTTTCCCCTCCTCACCCTCCCCAAGTTCCTCCCAGCCAGGGAGCTGGTGTGGGGATCAGTCTCAGCACCCCTACTGAATCTCACCACCCTCACCGCCCCCCCTGCCCGCCCTGTCCTCTGCAGGAGCAAGTCCCAGTCTGAGATGAGCCTGGAGGGCTTCTCGGAGGGGCAGCTGCTGTCCCCAGTGGCCGCGGCTGCAGCAGCCCGCCAGGACCCCGTGGAGCTGCTGCTGCTGTCCACACAGGAGCGGCTGGCGGCAGAGCTGCAGGCACGGCGGGCGCCCCTGGCCACCATGGAGAGCCTCTCGGACACGGAGTCGCTGTACAGCTTCGACTCGCGCCGATCCTCGGGCTTCCGCAGCATCCGCGGCTCGCCCAGCCTCCACGCGGTGCTGGAGCGCGATGAGGGCCACCTCTTCTACATCGACCCCGCCATCCCCGAGGAGAACCCCTCCCTGAGCTCACGCACTGAGCTGCTGGCCGCGGACAGCCTATCCAAGCACTCGCAGGACACCCAGCCCCTGGAGGCGGCCCTGGGCAGTGGGGGCGCCACCCCCGAGCGGCCCCCCAGTGCGGCGGCCACCGACCAGGAGGAAGAGGGGGGCGGCGGGGCGGCCCCCCGCGGAGAGCTGGCGCTGCAGAACGGGCGCCTGGGCGACTCGCCCAGCCCTCAGGTGCTGGAGTTCGCCGAGTTCATCGACAGCCTCTTCAACCTGGACAGCAAAAGCAGCTCCCTCCAAGACCTCTACTGCATGGTGGTGCCCGAGAGCCCCACCAGCGACTACGCCGAGGGCCCCAAGTCCCCCAGCCAGCAAGAGATCCTGCTCCGAGCCCAGTTCGAGCCCAATCTGGTGCCCAAGCCCCCAAGGCGCTTTGCCGGCTCTGCCGACCCCTCCTCCGGCATCTCGCTGTCACCCTCCTTCCCACTCAGCTCCTCGGGTGAGCTCATGGACCTGACTCCCACGGGGCTCAGCAGCCAGGAGTGCCTGGCGGTGGACAAGATCCGGACTTCTACCCCCACCGGCCACGGGGCCAGCCCCGCCAAGCAGGATGACCTGGTCATCTCGGCTCGCTAGCACCCAGAGGGGCTGCCGGCGGAGGCCTAGGCCAGAGCAGGTGGCCCCTCGGGCTCCAGGTGGCTACCCCCAGAGCCGGGCAGCTTGAAGGAGTGGCACCGGCGGTCCAGTTCAGCCTCAGGCCTGGGGCACTGCTGCTGAGCTGGGGGTCCGTATCCCTACCTCAGCTTAGGACCCCTCAGAGCCAAGGCAGCTGGGATCTGGGCCCTCCAGATAGGGGAGGAGTAGGGAGTGGGGAGGAGCCTGGGGCAGCCTGCAGCCTGACCCCAGGGGCATCCTGGCACCCCCTATTCCAGGACAGGCCGTGGGCATACTGACTCCCCATCACTGCCCTCTGGCTGCTCTCCCAGGGCTGAGATGGAGAGCGGCCCCCTCCCCACATAGTCTCATCTGCGGTCTAGGCTGGCATCTGCCCTGGCCACTCCCCAGACCTGGTGCCTGCTAGCCAGCCCTTGGGGTGACCCCCCCCCACCAAGGTGGCCCGCAGTGCTGCGTGTGTTTACAGAAGCTGCTGGGCTGAGCTCAGGTTGCGTCCTGGGCTTACAAGCCCCCAGCCACAATCCTGTGTTCAGTAGCCTCCCTCTGAGCAGGGGCCTGGAGGGGCCTGGAGGAGGGTGGGGTCAGCACCGCCCCTTCTCTGCTTGGTGTCCCTCATAATGACCCCTCTGTCAATGGGTTATAAGCACCCAAGCCTGTCCCGCCTGCCCATTACTTCCAGGCTCACCTTCTATTCCCGGGGATTCTGGCCATTCAAAGGGTGGACGGCACAGATGTGAGCACCCCAGGCTGCAGAGTCAGTGCCCGGGGAGGAGGAGGGTACCCAAATCCCGCTTCCTTCGAGGGCCCCATGTAACCCCTTCCTATCATCTCCCCCCTGCCTAGGCAGCCCCAGGCCCTGGGATCTGAAACCAGACACCTCCACTCCCTCCTGGTTGGCCTGGGCTCTCAACCTGGGCCTTCTTCCCTCCCACCCATAATGTTACGTCGACAGGAAGTGGGGCCAAGAGTGGGGCATTGTGGGACCTGGCTAGAGACCCCCCTGCTCTCTGCTGCACGGGGTGTGGAGGGTCGGGCTCTGGGGCGGTCCTGGCTTAGCCAGAGGCCTCCGTATCCCCCACTTGAAGGATCCCTTCGCCGCTGGGCTGGGGGAGCAGTGGGGAGGTGGAGGCCAGGCCGTTCTCCAGAGGCCGAGGTGGGGAGGCCGTGCATGCTCACGTGGGGTGTGTGTGCATGTGCATGAGTGTGTGCCCATCCTGAGGAAGGGGCTGCTGGGGCACCCACCCCACCCGACCTGACCTGCTTGCCTACTGCCCCCCTCAACCTGTCAGGAAGACAGCCAGTGAGCGTGATGCAGCGGGGGGTCAGAGGGTGAGCTCAGTTTTGGACATCGCCTGTCCCCCGTGTCTCGACCTGCTGCTCTGACCCCTGGTTTGGAAAACGTGTATGCTGACTGTCCGCTTGTGCCTTCATCTCCTCAGAGGCATGCTCCCCAACTTCGAACCTGACCATGGCCTCCCTGGGCCATTTAGGCTCCCCTGACCAAGCCCCCTCATTTCACAATCACTGGTATCTGAGGCCTGTGCCCTGAGCCTGACCCCTAACATAGCTGGGACTGGCCCAGACCCCTTCCCTGGGACCCCTGCCCACCCTGACAGATGGGCACAGAGACCTGGGAGCTGGGCCTCCCTTACTCCGTGACTCCCACTCCTCACCAGGCTCCAGAATGCTGCCCCAGCTGAGGGCCCCGCTGCTGGCATAGCCCGGGCCCAGCACAGAAGCAAGACGAATCAGTGGCTCTTAGAGTTTAAAAAAAAAAGACAAATCATAAATCAGAGTAACGTTCCAATGAGCACCCCAACCAATAGCAGGGAGACTTGGGGGTCTAGCCTTTTAATTCCTCAATTGCCGAAGTGGGCTTGGGACCTCTAAGGGGGTGTGGCACCCACCCATGCCCAGGACTGAGCCATCAGGGACAGACTCCCCACCCCAAAGCTGCAGCCACACAAGGCTACAGGCTTGGGGCTGGGGCAGACTCAGACTCAGCCCTGGATGCCCCAGGGTCAGCCCACCCCTAACCTGCCCCCTCCCCACCTCGGCCCTGAAGGGCGGGCCTACTGCGTGTCTCTCCCTTCCTCCCACACCACACTTGGGGGGGTCTGAGCCACCCCCCTCAGCCCGGCTCGGCTCAGCCCGACCCCCTCTCTGTCCCCCAGACCTGCAGCACAAGCTCTCCCAGTCATGCGCTGGCCTGTCCTCCCCGGGGCCTGGGTGACCTCCATATGCAATCGGTAGAGAGCAGCCAGGCCCCACGGACACTCGTGCACTCTACATGCCATTCTCCCCTAACATTTTTGTACTTAATGTATGAAAGATCCAAACTAATATTGCTGTAAAAGGGAGAGACAAATTAATATAGCTTATTCTATAAATATATCTGTATATAAAGGTTTCTGTATATTGTATAGAGCTGTGTATAAACTGGATGTAGAAGCATGCTGGCTGCCTTGAGTGACCTCTCTTCCCAGTGGCTGGGGGTGGGGGGCTTGCTGCCGAGGTCAGCGGCAGAGAGGCGAGAGGGGACCTCTGAGACTGGCTCTCACGGCTGTCAAAGCTCTGACACAGGACCACACTTTGAGTCGCAGAGAGAGACCGGAAGACCCCTCGAAACCCCATTTGACTGGGGGCCCTGCCTGTGTCAGGTACTTGCCAGGGGATCTGTATGACCTCATTAGGGCCTTGGAAGATGCGGCTTGTTTGTGCCTTCCTCCTCCCTGAGGTGTCTGGGGCTCAGAAAGGGTACGTAAGTTGCCCAAGACCACAGAGCCAGCCCTTGGGCTGCCAGGCTGATCTGACAGGGCCCACTCCTTCCACCCAATAATGACAGCTAGGGCAGGGAGGGAGGACTCCTCTGAAGCCCCCAGCTGGGTCACACAGAAATTCAGAGTCCACTGGGAGTCTCTGCCAAGGGCTTCCCTAGGAGTATGCAAATGCCTGGCCAGGCCCAGGGCACCCCAGGGACCCCAGCCCAGCCTAGTCCCAAGGCGGCGAGACTTGGGGAGCAGCTGCAGGGCCAGGGTGGGCAGGATGCTGGGCCTCGAGTCAGCCCCATGCTGAGACCTGCCCTCTCCACACACCAGGTGGCGCTGTTCCTCCAGCCAGTCCCACTGTGACCTGCAGTCTAGCCTAGGCGCTGACCCAGCTGAGCTTTGACCTGACCTTAACCTTCCCCTTCCCTACACTTCTACCTTCCCACCCCTGAGTCCAAAGTGACCCTACTTGGCGAGGGTTTGGGAAAGGTGATAGAACAGCACCTATCTTTACCCAAGGCCTCTCTGAACAGAAGAGGAAACTGAGGCTAGATAAGGGTGAAGACCTACTCAAGGTCACTCCCGTGCTGGGAACAGATCTAGGACCAGAATCCAGGCCTCCAGCCTAGGACTCTGGCCTCCATCCTCACCTAATGGGTCCCAAAGGTTCTTCCACCCTATAGTCTCATTCAATTTGCAGATTATTCTATCCATTTAATGGAGCAGAGGAAACAACAGGGCCAGAGAGGTTCTGTGACTTGCCAAAAGTCACACAGCCAAGTGTGGAATGGGAAGGGGCTCTCATGGGGGGCAATTCTGGGAGGAGCTCGAGTGGCGTTCTGCTTCCCAGTGCCCATTCGGGACCCCAGGATGGTCCCTCCATCTCAGCTGGGAGGGAAGTGAGAGAGAAGTTACCCCAAAGGGTCCCCAGACCCAGTTACATCCTCTCACTCTAGTCAAGCGAAGCTGTTTCCCCAGCCTCATGGACTCTCTGGTTCTCACTCACCATCCTTTGGGCTTTCTCTGTGAAAAAGGTGGATGCTAGGACTGTGGAGGCCCTCGGAAGGCCAGGGTAGGGACACCTGGCCAGTGAGTCGAGCCCCACCCTCTCCTGGGGTGGCCTCCAGCCAGCTACTCATAACCATAAGTCCCTGCCCCACTTGATGATGTAAGATTTCCTGGGGCTCCCTCCCAGACCCAGCTTCTGCCTGGCGTGGGTGAGTTGGGGGTAGCAACCGTCGAGTCTGGAGCATTTCAGTTAACCCTTTCTCCCAAGCCCAGATATGAAAATGCCTGGGGACAGTTGTTCCTTTGCTCGGTGGCCTCAGGAAGTCAGGGGAGATGCTAGGGCCTGAACCCCCTAATTAGGCCAGCTCTCACGAGATTAACAGGATGCTCCATTCCACTTCGAGGTCACCCAAAGACTTAATAATCCTGAAGAGTTGGGGTGTTGGGGATAAAAGACACATATTTCTCCCCACCCCACCCTTGGATGACCTAGACAAGGGCAAGGCTTAGCTCATCAGGATGGCCCTCAAATGGTGGGCCATTCGAATATGGTGGAAAGACCTGTGAATAGGTGAGGCTTATAAAGGAGCTGGTTTTCCAGCCGGTCCCAGTCAACTCCCAAAATAAATTTATTTTTTAAAATCACACGGTGTAGGTGGGGGTCTACTTTGTTCACAGACAGGCCTGACCCGGGTGGGAGGAGAGGCAGAGCAGAGAATAACAATTGTCTTAGGGGAGGCTTCAGAGGGAGAAAAACCTCTGGGGTGTATCAGCTGGGAAAGAATAGGCTCCTCAGTGTGGCCCTCTCCCCCCTCTCAGCCCGGCCCCTGCTGGGGGGGAGTACGCACAGCTGGGCCCTCCAGCAAAATCCCATTCTATATATCTAAGAGCAACAGCTTGAGGTCCCTGGGGGACAAAACCTCATTGTGAGGCACCCTCCGGCCTGGGCACCCCCTCCCCCAGCTCCAGAACTGTTGTGGCATTGACCCTCTTCTCTGGGCCACTACGAGCCTGCTGACTGGGCCACATCTGGGGCTCAGGCACCAGCCACCCCTCCCCCATGACTGACCGCTGAGAAGGGGGAGGGCAGCCTGGGTAGGAGTAGCCTCCCAGGTTCCCACCCCGTCCCTACCCTGCAGCCCAGTTCGTTCCCACTCTCCTCTGCGGGGGCCACTGGCAGGCAGAGCTGAGAGCTCTAGGCTAGCTAGGCTGGCGTCTTGATCTGTCCGCTAATCTCCCCTCTCCTCTGGGCCTCATTTTTAGTTTTGTCACCTGTCAAACGGCCGCGAGGTGGAATAGGTTTTTCCAGCTCTGACTTGCTGTGTCCGAGGATCTGGGGAGGTAGTATGATTGATTCCCTGGGTCTAGGATTCCAAAATTCCCTGTTTCCAAAGTTTCAGAGGTCTAGGAATTTGCAGTTTGAAGATGCCATCGTCTATTCATTCAACACGTATTTATAGCACACCTACTGTATGCCAGGTAATGTTCTTGGTGCTGAAGCAACAGCAAGGACCAAGCCAGAAAAATCTCTTACCCTCATAGGGTTTCTGTTCTAGAGCGAGGAGGAGAGTAACAAAAACTAAATAAAACTCTTTATAGAGGAAAGGCCTAGGGAGGGGCAACCGCTTTAGGTAGGGCATCAGAGAGGTGATGTGAGCTGAGGCCTGACGGCAGAAAAGGAACCAGCCACATGGCAACGAGCATTGAGACCAATGGAATAGCATGTGCCCAGCCCCTGTGGCGGGTGTGGGCCTGGCATGTTTGAGTGATGGCAAGGAGGCCTTGGAGACTGTGGTTTGGTGAGCCATGGAGAGAAAAGTCGGAGCTGAGGTCAGCGGTCCAGGCAGGGCAGATTATATGAGGCCTCAGAACCAGAGCAGGAGGTTTAGATACCGTTCTGAGTGCAAACGGAAACTACAGGTTTTAGCAAAGGAATGACGTGTCTGATTTATATTTTTAAAATAGTGATTTGGGAGGATTATAGGGATCAGGAAGGAGAGAGGCTGTGCAGTTGGGCAGGGCAGAGATAAGGAGGTGCTCACAGGGAGGAGGCAGAGGGACGAGAGTGGGGGGTTTACCCAGGACACGTCTGGAGGTAGAACCTTCAGCTCTCACCCTACCACACAGCGAACCAGTGACTGGGAGGGCAGTTTCCCAGGTCTGCCGGGGTCTGGCTCTGAAGCCTGGCTTTGACCCTCATTACCTTGAAACTCTTAGAACTTTGCTGTCCAATACCATAACCACACGCTGCTATTTAAATCTGAACCAATTAAATTAAATTAAATATTAAATTGAAAAGTCAGTTCGTTATTCAATCGCCACATTTCAAGTGCTCAGCAGCCACATGTAGCTAGTGGCTACCAGACTGGGCAACACAGGGAACATTTCCATCATCACAGGAAGTTATAGAGAACTGCACTTCCTCCCAGTACATACGGTCACTGAGCCTCAGTTTCCATCTGCATGTCTAAAATTCATATAATAGTATCTCCTTGGTAGGGTATCTGTAAGGACTGAATGAGATAACCCCTGTAAAGTGCTCAGTGCAGGCCGGCACATAAGAAATGTTCATTAAATACAGGTTATTACTATTATTGCTGAGATGAGGGGTGGGTAAGGAGTGGAAATAGAGGATATATCTGAGGTTTGGTTCTGAACATTTAAGATTCAGAATCCTGTTATCTTCCCCAGTCCAAAGGGGGAAGAACTGCGAGGCAAGGAGAAGCCGATGACCCCAACCATAGCCACGGCGACCCCGGCCTGGCCTGCACGCCCTTCCCTCCCCACGCGAGGCCAGGCTGCCCTGCAGCCCCCAACCCAGGCAGGAGCCTGCGTCAGCGCCGCCTGGAGAGCGCGCGTCCTGTCCGCCGCGGGGCTGCGGCGCGGGCCGGCCGGCAGGGGGCGCCGAGCGCGGCGGGCGGGGCTCGTGGGGCGGGCGGGCGGGGGCCGGGCCAGGGCTGCGCTGGGGGCGAACGCGGCAGCGGACCGGCGGGACAGCAGCGGGAGCCGAGCCGGCACTGTCGCGCGGGCAGCGCCGGCGATGCCGCGCCCCCGGGCCGGGCTGTAGCGGGGCCGGGGCGGAGTGCACGCCGGGCAGGCGGGACGGGCCAGACATGGAGGTGGTGGACGAGACGGAGGCGCTGCAGCGCTTCTTCGAAGGTGAGGGACTGCGGGCCGGCAGGGCGGCCAACCTCTCGCGCTGGGTATCCCCCACGCCTATCTCCCCGGGGACTGGGACCCCCGACTCTGCTTTCACCACGCTGGGACCCCGGGGGTCGTCTCCTCCGGGTTGGGGACTTCCTGCAGGTTGGCACCAGCCGTCCAATGCTGGCTCCCAGGGCTGGGAGACTTCCTGAGGTCACTACGCACCTCCACTAAAGTTGGGCTCCCTTGTCTCCCAACACACAACTTCCTTGGAGCTGAGTCCCTTTCCACCCTTGGTCCTCCTTCATGCCTTCCAGGACCTGCAGCACACACCCCCCTAAATTCTGACACCTCCCACCCCCAGCACACTTCCTACAGCCCAGTCTGGGGATCTTATACTGTGCTTCTCTGGAACCCCATCCAGGCCCAGACCTCTTCCAGGCCCCGAACCCCAGCACGCTATCTTCCATGCTTCTTAGGCTGGCACCAGCCCCCAATGTGCCTCCCAGAGGCTAAGACTCAGGTACCCTGGTACCCAGGTACCCTGTGTGCCTTTCAAGTTGGCCCCCTCTCCCCATGCTGATGCCTAAAAGCTGAGACCTTCCCACTGTTCTTTCCTGAAACTGGGACCCGCTTCAAGACTGTCACCCACCTTCCACAAGGATGCTCCCCCCGCCCCAAGGCTGAAATTCTCCTTGAAGCAGCTACCCCTCCCTACTTGAGGCTGGGAACCCCTCCCCAGCATTCCTCTGTGGGCTGGGTCCCTCCACTCCTCCCCGCTACCCTCCGAATGCTCTCCTCAGCCTAGAACTTCCTTGAAGTTGGCATCCCTGCTGCCAGCCACCACTGTCTTTGCACTCGGAGGACCCTTCAAAAGTTGTGAGCTGCATCCTGCCAGCCCTCTGAGACTCCTCAGGGCTCTGTTGTCCACACCTGTTCCTGGAGCTTTGCCTCCTCTGGCGTTCTCCTCACCCCAGGGGTGACCTCACCCCTTCACCTTGACCCTAACAAGACCCTCCCCAGGGCTGGGATCTACACACAGCCTACAATATTTTCTTCTATACTTCCACCACGCCCCCCCCCCAACACACACACGCAATGGTTTTGGAGGTCTCCTCCTACATCTGACCAACTCCCATTCCATTTCCCGAATAGCCTCTGCCCCTCCCCCAGGGCTGTCCCCCTCATCCTGGGTGCTGGATTCTGGACGGACGGGACAGAGTGTGGGAGGGGGAGGCAGGGGCACAGGCTGACATCTCCCAGCCCACACTGCTGCTCAGACCCTCACTGGAGCATCTAGCCAGATCCTCTGACCCCTTTTGTGCTCCTTTCCACCGACTTAGGGTCCTCAGCCTGTGCCTTACCCTCTCCCGAGCCCGTAAGCCCACATGCTTCTCAGTGCATTCAGAACCCAGATCTCAGTGATTCAGAGCCTTCCTCCCTGGGGTGGGGGTTACCCATGGAGCACTGCGCTGGGACTGTTGAGCCACAGGGCTGGAATCAGGGCCCCAGTGTCCAGCCCAGGGCCCAGACCCCTTCGGAGTCCCATGAGGGAGAGAAGAAGGCCCTCTGCTTCAGTTACTCCCTCCCTGTGACTTGGGAGCGGGAGGCTCTGTCCACTCCTGCTTGCTGAGCAGCCCAAGTCAGGGCATCCCCAAGCTTCAGGCCTCCCCATGCCAGGATTCTGGACACCCCAACAGACCTAGGCCCCAAGAAGTCAGATCTGAGCTAGATTAAATGATTGATCCTGAGGTCTTTGGGCCATTTGAGGCTCCTAGGGCCTCTCGTTCTCCCCAGACACTTCCTCCTTTAGGAGCCCTCAAGGGGCCTTATGGGGGGGGGGGGGCTGGGGGCTCCTGGGGAGGTGGGAAAGGGACACTAGTCCTGGCTTGGGGTATGCTCTTTTGGGGTGCCCTGAGCCTGTTACTACCCAGGATGACCTGTGGGCCAGGCTCTCTTGCTTCCTGCAGATATCCCAACGCCTCCTCCCCCAGAACCCTGATCCCTGGCAGAGGGGCGGGCCCGGCTGGCCCAGGTTCCCCGTCTCCTGAGCCAAACCTTTCCTCCTGCCCGTGGGGGTGGGGGCTGACGCCACGGCTCAGCCATGCGGCTGGCCTGGCGGGGAGGCTGCGCTGCTCCCTTCAGAGAGATAAGAGGAGATTCAAGAATGTCTGTGGGGAGCAGGGGGGTGTGCGGCTGCCCGCCCGAGCGGGGCCGGGAGGGGACCAGCGTCTGAAGGAATCTTCCCGGAGCCTGAGATGGAGGGAAGGTGGGGTGGCTGCTAGGGCTGGGGTCTCCGGGGCCACGTGGGAGGGGATGGCCTGGCAGGGAGTCGGGCAGGCAGTGCTGTGTGGGACCCAGTGTGGGTGTTAGGAAGTGCCTTGGGGAGGCGAGGTCCGAGTGTGCTCATGAGTGTACGTGTGAAGTGCCGGGGGCAGGAAGCTGTGCTTTTCTGCATGTGGATGTGTTGTTCTTGAGGGTGTGGGAGCAGTGTGTGCTCTTGTACTTGGGGCTGGGGATACCTGAGTTCTCATCTGGTCCCCACTCTGCCTTGGTCATTCCCTCTGGACAGTGGGTACAGGAGGCAGGGTCTACGCTTTCCATTCTGGGGCTCATCGGGGCCCCTCATCTGATATGACATACTGTCTAGGCACACCAGGTATATATCCTGGTCCAGCCCTCTGCAGGTGGGCCAGGCTGTGCCCACCCCGGGGTGGTGGGCTGGGGGCTAAGGCGCTTTGGGGCTTGGGTGGGAGGCTGGGACAGGGCGGCCCCCTCGAGGCTGGTACAGCCGGGCCCCCGTGACTGCCCAGCTAATCCCCTGGAGGGAGGCTACAGCCGCCCAGCTCGGCAGGCACAGGGCCTGCAGAGAGGGGACCCTCCAGGCAGGATGCACTGGCTCCGAGCAGGTAACAGGGTCTCGGTGGCAGGTGTACTCCTCATCGCCTTCATGGGCTGGACTCCCAGAGCCTGGTCAGGGACGGGGCAGGGCAGTGTCAGAAGACCTTAGAGGTTCTGTGAAGGCTCAGACACCAAGAGCTGTGTGACCCTGTGCAGAGCCCTCGTCGCTCTGGACCCTTTTCCCTCACCTGCAAGACAGGAGGAGGTGGCAGAGGTCTGGATGATGCCATCAGCTCTGATGAGCCTTGTCTCAGCCTTGGGAAGGGGCATGGAAGGGGGAGAGGCTGGCCCCTGGCTCTGGGGGCACATGGGGCTTCAGTGAGCAGCCAGTGCCCCGCCCCCGCAGAAAGCAGGCAGGTATGGAGGAAGCTTTAGAGATCGAGGGGAACTGGGCTTCCAGCAGGTACTCGAAAGGCCACCGAAAAGCTGAAGGACCTCCACGCAGCCTCTAGAGTCCCGCCAGGGCTGGCAATGGGAAGCTGAGTTTTCACCCCCTCCAGAAGGGATGGGCAGTTTGGGCTGGTGACTTCCCTTCTCTGGCCTCATCTCCCCTCTTGAGCGAGCAGGTGCGTTGGACCAGCGATGGGGCTTCCCGTGTGATTTTTCACGCACAAAAAAAGACAAACTTGTGGCCTCCCGATGGGATATATACACTGGACACGGCGGGGGGGGGCTCCCCACAGTCCTCCAGAACACCAGGATCCTGGTTTGAAAGCCACCCCTCCCCCAGCTCTGGAATGGGAGCGGGGGTGGCACTGGCCCCCTTACCCAGGATCCAAGAGAAGGGTCTTAGCCAGTGTTTTCCAGAGCTGACACCCAGCCCCCTGCTGTCTCTCCTGCCACTGACGCCTGGGGGAAGGGAGGGTGGCCTCCCGATGGGGACTAGCATCTCTGCCTCCTAAGGGCAGGAAGGGGTCCCACCGACGACTGTGGAAGAAGACACCCACCCTGGACGGGAGGCTGGGGCTGGCTGGTGTGTGTGACGGATGGCACTGTGTCCTGTGTCAGCCTGTCTGTCTGACCCAGGGAGTAGGTAGGTGGGGGAGGCAGCCAGACCCCTGACTCCCAAGGAGATGAGATGGGGTGCCTCCTGGGTCCACCCAGAACCCTGGGGAGAACTCCTGTCTCACCCAGGTCCTGAGTCCAGCTAGGGAAATGGTAGTGGGGGGTCTGACTCATCCCCTTGTCCCCAACGCCCAGTGCAGGGCCATGGTGGGGAGGAGCAGGAAATGTTCTCAGGGTCGATGGAGGCAACAATAGTTATGTGAACAGAGGTGGGGGGCACCCCAGGAAGCTGGCCAGGGTGTCAGTGCCGGGGAAAGGAGCAGGCGATTTCCCACCTGCTGGCCTCAGGGACTTTCCTGAGTCTGGGGGCCTGGGCAGAGGGCCTCTTGGAAGCTTAAGCAGGGCCAAGCAGAATGTTTAGGGGGAAGACAGGTGCCTCTGGGCAGAATGGCCTCCTCCCGGGGACCTGGCCCCCACTCCCTGACTCCCAAGGGCTTACAGAGCTAGGAGGGCCCTGGCAGCAGAGGCTGCTGGGTAACAGCCCAGCGGGCCACTGATTGGCTGCTGCCCTTGGACTTTGCCCTTCTGATAAGGACGGCGAGCAGAAATCATTAACTGAATCTTTAATGGAGTGGCCCCGCCCCACCCAGGCCGTCTGCCCTTCCTTTCCACCTTCTTTCTCCTCATGGCTTTCCCTTCTGGGCCTCAGTTTCCCTCCCAGCCTGGATGTGTGTATGGGGGGGGAGGGGCGGTGCTCCTCTCCCACCTCAGAGTCTCCAGCCCCTGCTGCCAGTGGGTCCGGTAGCGCCTGGGTTGGCGGCAGGGGTCGGACGGTGTAGTGGTCGGATGTGTTCACTGGGTGTGCTGCCAGGGTCTGTCCCCAGGTCTGAGGCTCACCCACGGTCCTTCTCTGGGTCTGTCACTGCACCTCTTTGTGCCTCCGTTTTCCTCTCCGTGAAAAGGGAATACAGTTGTGGTCACAGTGCCTACCTCTCGGGGTTCCTAGGCGAACCGGGGCCTGCGAGGGGCCTCGGGGAGCACCTGGCTTCACAGGTGTCAGCCTGGGCTGTGGTTATGATCTGGGCGCACAGCCCAGATCTGCAGGGTCATAGCAGATATTATGCCCTCGCTTTGAGCATTTATTGGTCCTCGGGGTAGGTCAATGTCCCCAAGCTTGTTTTGGGGCCTGTGGCTGGTGCTGTGTGCCTTGGGAGAGGCCCTCGCTTTTTCTGGGCCACTTATTCTCGCGATGAGGGGAAACCGTTAGCCTTGTTGAGCATGCTCTCTGTTAGCACGGGCCCCCGCTCCATGACAGGTCTGGCCCTGCCGAGTCCTGTGCCGGCTCCTGGTTCCTGGTGCCTCCCACCCCCCCCCCCACCTCAGAGATTCCAAACTCGGGATTGGGCAGGCGGGCAAGGGGGAAAGGGCTTGACCGTCCTTGTCCTTTATCTGTACCTGCTGTACCCAGCCCAGAGGTTTTTGCACATGTTGTCTCCAGGGGTTCCTGCAGCTCAGTGGAGGTGCAGATGGTATCCCCTCATTTCCAAGAGGGGGTGCTGAGGCAGGAGAGGAAGGTGATGTGTCAGGCTCACTCAGGGGGGCCACGACAGAGCTGGGACAGGATCTGGGTCTCCTGACTTGAAGTTAGGCATGGGGGGTGCCAACCAGGAGTGGTGTGGGGAGGGGGGCTTCTCCTCCTTGCAAGCCTAGGGTCCTGATTCATCACTGGTGGCTGTGCTGTGTACTTCTGTCCAGCCCCTTCACCTCCGGATCTCAGAGCCCCCACTCAGATGGTCAAGATTGTGTAATGTAAGCAGTGAGACCCCAAGAGTGCCAAAGGCCTGGAGTGAGAGGGGAAGGAAGGGCTAAATGCCAGCTCGGGGGACAGTGGGGTCCAGAGCCTCCGCTGGCGTGGACTATGGACTGGGGGCTCAAGGGCTCCTCCTTGCCCCCCACCTCCAGTCTGCATCAGTGGTGGGAAAGTTCTCCCTCCATCTGACTTAGACCCCTCCAGCCCCCATGATGCACAACCATAGCCTCTGTCCGTCTGTGGAATTTGGGGCCCCTCCCTCCCTTACTCCCCTCTTCATCTCTCAGTCCCCTGTACTCTCTTCTCTCTGTGATTCTCCCTCCTGGGGCCTGGGGCCTAGCAGGGTGGAGGGGGATCCCCATCCCCAACCAGCTTGGAGGGGGCTGCCTTTGGGGCTGCCTTTGAACTTGGGGGTCTTGACAGAGTTTGCTCAGTTAGAGCTGTCTCCAGCTAGAGCCGATGGGGAGATGCATTGGCCTGGGCCTGCCTTTGGGTCAGTGGGAAGGGAAGGAAGGGCAAAATGTGAGTGTGTGAGTGTACAGGCGTGCGTGAGTGTACAAGTCTGTGTGCTGTGCTGAGATGTGGACATGCACAAGCATGCTCGTGCCTCAGGGCCTTTGCACTGGCTTCTCACTGCCTGGAATGCTCTTCCCAGATATCCGTGTGGCTCACCTCCTTCATGTCTTTGCTCATGAGACCTGGGCTGACCATCCTGCTTAGAATTGCAGTTCCTCCCCACTCTCTTTGCACCCCAACCTCCTCTCCCTGCTTTATTTTCTCCATAGCATTTGTCACCTTCTAAAATGCTATGGATTTTATCACTCTATCTTGCCCCCTGACTCTGCCCTCAGAATGTCAGCTCCATGTGGGCAGGAGGTTTTGTCTTTTTTGTCTTCTGCTGCATCATCAGAGCCCGGCATTGTCCCTGACACATAAGGATGCTCAGTAAATAATCATTTAAACAAATGAATACATGTGGAACATGCTCGCGTGTGTCAGTGTGGGAGGGGCGCGCCACTGTACATGTGTGTGTTTTCATGTACACAATCACACGTGTGTCAGTGGATACATGCCTGGGACAATGCCCTTGTGTACACACATGCGTGTGGGACATGCCCGTGTGTAAACACAGATGGGAATGCGTAAGCTTAGAGGACATTTGCCCCCACCCCAAGCTGCAGGGTCTTACTTGCCTGCCCTGGTCCCTGTGGGAGGGGACTGGGGGCGTCGGGTGGGCGCCAACTCGGCCCTACGGATCCCCAAGCAAAGCAGAGTTTCCTGGGGACTGATGTGGGTTCCCTAAGAACACATCGCAGCTGCCGTGGGACCTGGCCGGGGAGCATCTTGGGGCTGTGGGTTCAGTCTTGTGTCGACCTGAGGACCAGGTAGCCACCATGTGGGGACCAGAGGAGGACACAGCTATAACCCGGGGGTGTCTAGACCCAGGCTCCATGTAGGAGATGGGTCTCTGCAGGCAGGATGTGGGAATCGTCTGCATTTTTTAGCAAGAAGTTGAGAGGGAACAAAGATAACTGTGGGTCAGATTTAAGGCCTGATGGCAGTGACTGGAGAGCCACATCCCTGTCATTTAGCCCTAGGCTAACTTGGGGGTGGATTCGATGCAGAGATGCAAAAGGCTAGCTAACAAAAATCAAGCGTCTGATCTGAAGGCATTTTGAGTGAGAAGGCTCTGGACACAAGATGAAGCCTGAAGCAGGGACAGCTAGCAGTTATCATATTAACCAGAGATCATATTAATAAAGACAGAAAGCCAAACCAAAGGAGGTGAGAGCCCACAGTGCCCTGTCCCAGTGTGAACTAGTTTGGAGCATGTTGATTAGCTCAGTCAATACTGGGAGACAAGCCTCAGCACTGGGGGCCCTCTGTGACTGGGGCGATGGAGGAGGGGCTGCTGGGGCAGGCAGGCAGTCACAGAAGGCTTACCCACGGGCAGGAGGTGATGGCTAGAGCCAGGGCCTGGAGGCCAGACTATGCTGTTTATGAGCCAGAATAACAACAGCATGGTTCTGGTCATGCCTCAGAGGGGCTCAGACGAAGGCGCCAGGCCCTCTCAGAGGCTCCCTGGAGCTGATCTGCAGTAAGGTGGAGAAGCACGGGGGATGGTGGGGCAGGAAAGGAGAGAGGGGTCCCAGGAGAGACGGAAACGGTGATTCGCATCGATCGAGGAGTGGTCTCCCAGGGGTGAGGTGCTCTCCCGCCTTCTCACTGAAGATGCTGGGATCCCTGCCCCAGCGATGGGGAAGGAAGCCAGATCAAGGGAGGACAGGTCATTTGCTGAGGGTCACAGCAATGAACAGGGGACTTGCATTAGCACCTGGGCCTCTTTGACCCCAGCAGTCCCTTGGGGCATCGTGGGGGTGCCAAGGTGGACAGACCACTACCACCCTGACCCCCTGCCATTGCTTAGAATCAGGGTGCCCCTCATATTCCGATGGACGCTCGGGGCACTGGACAGAGAGGCTTGGGCCCCATGCCCTGTCGGCCCCAGGCTCACATCAGCTAGGCCTGGCCAGCACCCTTAGGCCCTGGCCTGCCCTGCCCACGGCCACGTGGCTGACGGGATTTCCGCCATGTTTGGGGCATGAATTGACAAGTGCCCCATTGACGGGCAGGGGGGAGGGTGTGGGCAGGGCACAAGCCACCCACTGTGCCGGGTCCCCACCCTCCCCCGTCCCCCAGGACAATGGCCTAGACTCAGCCAGTGGCCACAGCTGGTGGGGGGGTGATGGGCATGAGCAGGAGGAGGAGGGGAAGGGAGGAGTCCAGGGTAGAGGACCACCTGGGCCCCCACCCGCTCTCATCCCGCACCTGGCTCCTGTCCCCTTGGTTCCCCAGCCACCCAGCTGGGCAGAAGGGGAAGAGGAGAGAGGAGAGGAGGGGGCTTCCCTCCCCCAGCTTCGATCCCAGCCTGCCTGGGAAGGGCAGTGTCTGGCTCCTGTTAAAAGCAGGTAATAAAGGACCTAATTAATGAGGAGCAGCTGGGGCACATAGCTCAGCAGGGCAGGGATGGTACCTGGAGGGGCCCTGTCTAGCCCTGACCCCTGACCACAGCACAGCTTGGCTGACGTCCCCAGACCCAGGCAGGCCCAGGCCCAGTGTCCTGCTTGCCACTTTGCTCATTCATTTCATGAACGTTTATCGTGTGCCTACTGGAGGCTTGGATGCTTATGTGACAGAGAGACAGAGTTCTCCCCAGACAGCTCCGCATCTGCAAGCAATGGCAAGGCATGTGTCCTTTCTGAGCCTCAGTTTCCTCATCTGTAAAATGGAGAACAGGAAAACCACCTGCCCTGTAGGGTTGTGGTGAGAATTAAATATGAGCCATAGAAAGTGTGTGGCGTGGGGCTGGGCACAGAGTGATTACCTGGCGAGTGTGAGCCGTGGAGGGTGGGCAGGCGTTAGACAGACCCTTCACCTACCTGTGAGGTCTGTGCCAGGCAGGAGAGCAGGGAGCCTGATGAGAAAGTAGAAAAGAGGCTGCCACTCAAGAGGACGGAAGAGTAAGAGATGGCGTCTTGGAGGAATTTACATTTAAGCCAACACCTAAAGAACGAGCAGGAATGGGCTTTCTCTGGCAGAGGGAGGAGGACGTGCAAAGGCCCTGGTGTGCAGGGGAGGCGGGGTTTGACCCGGGCTGGAATGAGGCCGGGGCTGGACCATGGAGAGTTTCAGGGAGAAGAACTAGGGCAAGAGAGGAGGCCGTGGGGGAAGGCGGGGGCTGACCATGCCAGGCCTTGGACCGAGGAGGGCTCTGTCAGCCTGAGCAGTGGGCAGCTGTTGAAGGGTTTGTGGATGGGGAGGGCAGGCATGCTGGTTTGTGACCTGGTGGTGCCATGTTCTGGTTGTGGGAACATGGGCAGCCTCTCCACCTCCCAGGGAGGTCTTGAGGATCAGCAGGAGGCACACTTAGCTTCCTGCTCACAGGTATCTGTTGGCTCAGCAATGTTCCAGGGCTCTTTTGGGAAAGGTGGGGGAGGGGAACCCCCAAGAGCGTGTCAAGGGGCCCTACCTTCCTCCTGGGTTCCTGGGGGCTCTGCCCCAGCCTCAGGAATCCCTGGGCTCCCACGACCCCCTACCCTCACCTTAGAATGTTTGGTTAGAAATCTCCAGTGTGGCACCTGGGGCAGGCTGGTGGCATATCTGCCTGGGGCTGGACCCTTTAGGCCAGGCTGTGTGGGGCAAAAAACAGGCAAGCCTCGAGGGCTCCCAAAGAAGACGTGGTCAGTGTTCCTCAGGAGGCCCCCAGCCCCCAAACCTCAAACCTCTCTCCCACCAGTGGCCCACCCCCACCCTGCCCCGGTGGCTCCCTCCTCCCTCCTGCATCCTCCCGTCCACCCGGCCCCTGGCACGGGAGGGTCTCTCCTCCCCCCAACCACATCTGGTTCTCGTTAGGGTCTCCCAGGATGCCTCTGCCTGAGGCCTCGTATCCCAGGGGAGGTGGGCAGGAGGATTAGGGGTGATTAGGAACACTCCTGGCCAGGGGAGGAGGAGGAGGAGGAGGAGGGGAGGAGGGGGCCTGGCCTGTTATAAATAGCAACACCATGACTCCATCACCCCATCATTCACTGGAGATTCCAAGTTCAGTCTCAAAAACTTGCAGCCTCAGCGGCCAGGGTGGGGTGATACTCCAGTTCCCCCTCCCTGCTCATCTCCCATGTTGGATCCTCCCTCGGGAACCTCCCCCAGCCCATCAGGCGGGGCTGCCCAGGACGGCAGGGAAGTCTCAGTGGCCACCAGTTACACCTTACCCCTTGCAGTCAGGCCCCCGCGCCTGGGTTCGACTCCGTGCCGTGTTGCCTTGAGAGACGGGGTGATTGATGCTAACGACACCAAGTCTGCAGGCGTGATCGGGAGGTAAACCCGCAAAGCACTTAGAGTAGTGCGGGGCCTGGCGGGGAGTCAGTATGATACGCTGTCACTGTTACCGTCCCCGTCACAGGTTGGGAGGATTAAGTGTCACACTGCACATGAAGAGCCTGCAGGATACCTCGCATATAACAAACCATGATTTATTCATGTACTTGGCCCCAAAAGTGCCAGGCACGCAGTAGGTGCTCAGTAAATGGGATCTTTGGTTAACAGCCAGGGACGTGGGCAGAGCCAGAGCTGGAGAGTTCTAGAACCTCAGCAGGCAGACTGGTGAGCCCCGGCCTGAGAAGCTTCTCTCACCCTGGCCATACGGGGCCCTGGATGGCCATTGGTGGTGCTTGGTGGGTGTCCCTTGTTCCCGGCTGGGTGAGCCAGGGGTGGGGGCAGCAGGAGGGCCTGTCTCGGGCAGCGCGTGACTCCTAGGAGGGCTTAGCCACTCATTAATCACCTAAGCGGGGCTCAGCATTCTTGAAATGCCAGCTGAGGCCAGGGAGGGGCCTGGGTGGGGGGCTCTTGGGGACCCCAGCGCTCCTGGGACTGGAAAGTGAGGACAGCCATTCTGTTGGCTGAGCACCCACGCTGTGCCGGGCACCTTACATACCTTAACTTGTTCCATACTCACAACGACCCTGTAAAGCGTTACCCCTTCACGTCCCCATTTTACTAATGAGGAGACTGAGGTTCAGAGAGGGTACGTGACCTGCCCAGTGTCACACAGCAGGGAGGAGGTGAGCCAGGGTTTGTTCCTGGACCTGACTGAGCGCTGTTCCCAGGGCTCGCCAGGGGAGGGGGCATGAAGTACAGACCCCAGGCTCCAGGGACTTGTGGGAGGGCACCTTCTGCCTCGGGGGGGCTGGCAAGCCCTGGTCAGCAGTGGGTGGGGCTGTCCTCCATTATCGGGGTTGACGCATCTCCCACGTCAGCCCCCTTATCACCCCACCCTCCGGCTCCCCCCGCAAGGTGACCTTGGGAGGGGAAAGGTTAGCACCTCCCTGCAGAAGAGGCCTTTTCTGTGAGCCCCTCCTCTCCCTAGGGCAGGGGCCAGTGAGGAGGGCCCAGGAGAGGCTGGGAGGAGGAGCAGATACCAGGCCGCCATCACTTCCCTCCTGTGAGGCCAGGCCGAGCCCTTACCTCTCTGGCCCTCTCGCCTCTGCAAAACCAGGGCTAGGCACCCCAACCCCATTATGAGGTGATGGGCATATGGATGAGGGTAGGCTGGGCTGGGCACTCCTAATTCTGATCTCCACTCCCTCTCGGTCTGCAGTTGGGGCCTGGGGTGCAGCCCGTGGGCACCCCCAGGATGTGTGGTTCAGCCAGCCAGGCCACGTGCTCCTAGGCACCCTCCAGCGGGGCCCTCTGAAACTGACTGCGTCCTAGAGGACAGGGCAGGACTGAGTCACCGAGGGGGACGGGCATCCGCATCCATCGGGCACTAGACTCAATAAAGCTCCTTGTTTGCTCCTCAGAGCACCCCATAAGACAGGGGATGATCACCCCATTGTATAGATGCGAGGAAGGGACTAGCTCATGTCAGGAGCTAGAACAGGGTACGGGAGGCAGGAATCAGCTTGTCTGTCCCAGATCCGCACTCTGGACCCTTCCTCTCCTTGGAGACTCCAGGTGGCTTTGTGGGCTGAGGGAGGTCAGTGCCTTCTGGGGGGGGGTGTCAGGTGAGAGAAGATGAAGGTGTCTGTCTCCCCAACAGAGATGGACGCACAGGTGGGGAGGAGCCTGGGGTGTAGGTCTTAGAGGGCCCAGAGGCCTAGGAGCCACGCCTCTCCCCAGCTCACATCTGTCCCTCCCCTGCAGGCCACGACATCAACGGCGCCCTGGAGCCCTCCAACATAGACACCAGCATCCTGGAGGAGTACATCAGCAAGGAGGATGCCTCGGAACTGTGAGTGGCCCTAGGACAGCCGAGGCTCCACCCCCAGCCCCTCTGGCTGCGGCCTTTCACCTGGGAGGTGTGACAGGGCCCCACCTCCGAAAGCTGCAGCTGGGCCTTCCCCAGCAGCTGACCCCTCTGCAGTCTTCGCGCTGGCCTGCGGGTGGGGGCCCCGGGAGGGGCTGGGGTCCTGGCTGGCGCTGAGCTTCCTCCCTTCTCCGCAGCTGCTTCCCTGACATCTCTGCTCCAGCCAGTGCGGCCTCCTACCCCCACGGGCAGCCAGTGATCCCCGGCTCCAGCGGGGTCCACCACCTGAGCCCCCCTGGGGGTGGACCCTCCCCGGGGCGCCACGGCCCCCTCCCACCCCCGAGCTACAGCACCCCACTCAACTGCAACAACAACAATGGCTTGGGCATCGCTCCCAAGCCCTTCCTGGGGGGCTCTGGGCCCCCCATCAAGGCTGAGCCCAAGGCTCCCTATGCCCCAGGGTGAGTGAGGGCAGGGAGCATGGCAGGGGAGGGGGGTTTAGAAGCAGAGGCCCAGGGGGCAGGCAGGGTGTGGGGCCAGTGACCCGGGCTTGGGAGGAGCTGGCCAAGGCCTGGCCGTGGTGACCGGGCTGCCCTGTAAGGTGGGTAGGACCGAGGGCCAGGCTGAGGAGGGACTCTTGGCTTTGTTCTGAGGCAGTGGGCAGCAGGGAGGGTTCTCAGCAGGGGAGTGATGAGGGCGGACATGAGTGCTAGAAAAATCTCTGAGCGCTGTGTGGAGACCAGACAGGAAGCGGTGAGACTGGAGGCCGTGACTTTACCTTCACAGGAACACCACCACGTGCATGCACAGCTGCACACATGTACGCACCTATACACGTGTGCACACACAGAGGCATACACACTGCCCTCACTGTGCCAGCCCCATCCGCTCACCTGTGCATTTAGCCGCTATTTACTGTGGCCGCAGGGAGTTGGCCGAGGGCACAGATGTGGCGCTTGAAGTTCCCCACATCCAAGCCAGCCTCCCAGGCCCTCCTCCCAACACACATCAGAGAAGTCCACACTGGCTGCCTGATTCCGGGGCTCTTGCTGGACCTGGCTGTGACCAGAGGTTCTAGGCGGCCACCAGCCCAGCCAGACTCCAGGACAGCCCACAGACACGTGCTGATGAGGAGAGGCAGGGGACACGGGCTCAGAGAAAGTTCTGGGCTCCCCAGCCAGGGGCAGAGACCCTGTCTCTGGGTGGAAGAATAATCAATTCGTGCTGGGAGCATGACACCATTCCCTCCTGGCTCCACCATGGCCAGGCTGCTGGCTTGGGGAGGGGCCTCCTCGGTCAGGGCTTCAGCATCCTCTCTGTAAAGTCAGCCCCAAATGCTTCCCCCTCCAGGGGACCGTGGGAATAAAGTGAGGTAGCACAGAGGAGGAGCTGGGGTGGGGGAAGGAAGCTGTTTCCTGGCTTACAAGGGTTGAGCAGAGAGGCAAACCGGGGTGCCAGGGTGAGCTGCAAAAGGCAGACATCCGCTTGAGGGTTGAGGCCGAGAGGCCGTCTCTAATTTACAGACCCTGAAAGGAGGGGAGAGAACTAACGTATAATAAGCACCTGCTAGGGGCCCGCTGCTGTACCCCATGCTTTTGTGTGTGCTCATCAGTCATCCCGGTAATCTGCTCC
Source organism: Eidolon dupreanum (assembly GCA_028627145.1). NCBI lineage: Eukaryota > Metazoa > Chordata > Mammalia > Chiroptera > Pteropodidae > Eidolon > Eidolon dupreanum. The sequence goes on along the minus strand of CM053510.1, from coordinate 5,489,268 downwards.
TGGGGGACCCCAAAACCACCCTTCGAGGAAAGGTCTGCTTCTGCTCATAGCAGGATTCTAATGGCATTCATTCTGGGGCCATCTCTCAGGGAGAGGGCTTGTCCAGAGCTACACAGGGACTCTGGCCTGGACCTTTCACAACCCCGTGCCTGCCAGACCCTGTTCTAGGTGGCAAACAAGATGGACACGTCCCTCCTGCTGTGGGTCCTGCGATCTAGCCAGGGAGGGAGTTATCAATCAATAAATCACCACACTGAGGAGTGTGAGGAGCTACAAAGAAAGAACATGAGGCCTTATGAACTTGGGACATTTGATTGCAGGGACCTGAGGCTGTGAAAGACCTTGACACACTAGGGAAACCCAAGGCCACTGTCAGGGAAGTGCAGGGAGCAGATGAGAGATGGTAGATGTGGAGCTAGAGAGGCCGGGTCAACGCGAGGGTCCTTGAGGGCCAAAGTGAGGGTTCGGTCCCCAACACTTATCATTTTTTCTGTCATCCTCACAGAGCCTGCAGGGTTGGGCGGGTGGTTTGTCCATGGGAGCACTGGGATCAGCTCCTGGCTGTGTGCACGATGGCTCGGCCACCTGGGGCAGCTGCCTAGGCATAGCGGTGGGCAGGGTCTCCACATGTGGGGACCAGGGATGGCCAAAGAGCTGGATCCCCATGTGAGCACAGCCTACCCCTCAGTGGACGAGCACAGGGTTCATGCAGGACGTTTTGACCTCTCAGGGTTGAGTTTGTCTTTCACTGGAACCACTGATAAAACCTGCAAGAAAAAAATAAACCCGGGCCCAGGGGAGCTGGCTCCCTGCCCAGCCCACACCTGCTTCTGGTGGGGCAGCCCCCAGTGACGTACTGAGGCTCCCCAGGCCCAGTCCCCCAGGAGCCCACGTTTCTAGGAAGTGAAGGCTTCAGTGGGTACGAGAAGGGAGGAGCAGGCCTGGCCCCTTAGACTGGGGACAGAGCCCTTGAATGCTTACGCCATCATCAGGGGCACTGGTTACTGGCCCCCAAGCTCCCGGTAGACCTGAGGGGACGCTGGGCAGGAGAGCCCCTGTAGCCCTGTCAGGCACCTCAAGGTGGCTGCTACAGAGAAATGCCCCTAAGGGTGTCTCCAGCCTCTGGGGTCTCTGGGACCCTGCCTCATAGAGGAGCCGCCCGGCTTAAAGGCAGGGGCTCTGCGGCCCTCCCAACAGCCCCTTCCTCCTCTCCCGCAGCACACTGCCGGACTCCCCCCCAGACTCGGGCTCCGAGGCCTACTCCCCGCAGCAGGTGAATGGTGAGTCCAGCGGGCACCGCCCTCCCCCTCCGGGGTTTGGGCAAGTGGTTGGGGCGGCCTTATCGGGGAGGGAGGGAGCACGGGAGGGAGGGGGCCAGCGGCTGCCCAACAGGCCCAGATTATCGCTGGTCAAATACTCCCTGGCGCTGGCTATTGTTTCCCGGCGGGCGGGAGGGGAGCCCGGCCCTGCCTCTGAGCAAGTGTCCCTGCCGGCGATGCCACCCGCCTGCCCTCCTGCGCCATCATGGACGTGCCCTTCGGTGGTAAGTGGACGGCTGCGGAAGGCCCCATCTGCAGCCTGAGCACAGGCCTTACCGGCTTACCAGCTGCCGGGCCCACCTCACCTTGAGGGGTGCTCCAGGGTGCTGTGGCCCCCAGGTGGCCAAGAGCAGAAGGATCATGGGCAGGCAGCTGTCTCCCCACAGCCCAGAGAGGGGTCAAGAGTTCTGTTTATCTTACCAAAAACATCTCTGGAATGCCTCCTGGGGAACAAAGGGAGCTGGGGCCTCCCCCCTCAGGCTGGGGGGCTGGCCCCTGGAAGCCCGGTAGAGGGGCTGCTGGAGGGAGGAGGCTGCCTCAGGCCTGTGCTGGGGGTCCAGGAGCCGCCTTCCTGAAGCCCAGGGGAGGGTCAGGCCTGAGAAGAGCTTCGGGAGAGCCTGGGGGTTCGGGACCTCCCTCGCATAGCAGGGCTAGCCCAGCCTAGGGGAAGGAGCTGACGAGGAGGGGGTAAAAGGCCACCCACCCCTGGACCGGGACTTGCCTCCCTGCCCAGGCCTCTAGTGGCCAGGTCCTAGGCTGCCCAACTCCCCTCCCACGTGGGGCTGGCGGGAGGGCAGCCCCCAGGCTTGGCCTAGGGCGGGGTGGGAATTGGGAGACGCTGCAGAGGTCGTGCCCGGGGCCCCAAGTGAGGTAGGTCCCTGACACCAGCCCCACTTCTCTCCTGCAGACCCCCACCTCCTGCGCACCATAACCCCCGAGACCCTGTGCCATGTGGGACTGCCCTCCCGCCTGGAGCACCCGCCCCCACCTCCAGCCCACCTGCCAGGCCCCCCGCCACCCCCACCTCACTACCCCGTCCTGCAGCGGGACCTGTACATGAAGGCTGAGCCCCCGATGCCCCCCTATGCGGCCATGGGGCAGGGGCTGGTGCCCACCGATCTCCACCACACCCAGCAATCCCAGATGCTGCATCAGCTGCTGCAGCAACATGGAGCTGAGTAAGATGTGGGCAGCCGCCCCTGGGGTGGGGAAATGGGGTGGAGGGGGGGTCAGGGCAGCAGCAGGCGGGACAGAAGTAGAGGTGGGGATAGGGATGAACCCAGGAAGGGCAGAAGGCCTTGACCCCAGGGGAAGAGGTCGGCATATGTGTCTGCACGTGCCCAGCAAGGTGGCCTGAATTTCCAGCCATGGCCAAATGCTCAGCCCTGTTGCCCACATAGGTAAACGAGGGCTCCGAGAGGGGGACGTGCTTGTCGAGGCATGGAACTAGGAGGGGCAGTGTCAGGGCTTGAACCCCGACACCAGCGACTCTCCAGCTGTCTCACGGAGTCCCTGGGTTTCTGGGGAGGCTCCCGATGGAGAGCCGAGCCCCCCACCCTGACGACTCCAACCCACAGAGTCGTCCGTCTGTGTTTCCCACATTGAGATTTTTGTGAAAGACGTAGTTCAGGGAAAGATTCCACTGCCGAAACGTTTTGTCAATAAAAGGGGTACAGTCCAGCCCCCCCCCCCCAATCTTCAGCCGCCTTCCCAAGAAACTCTCCTTCCTGCCGTTGTGGCCCAGGCCCTCTGCCCTCTGTGGCTCGTTTCTAACCACGCGGGCTGCTGTCCAGAGAGTTTTCACTGACACCAGAGGGCAGGGGCCAACTCGTTCATTCCACAAACGATGCTGAGGGCTCCATGTGCCAGGCCCGTTGTCGGGCGTGATGCGGACTCACAGACAAGTCGGGTGTGGCTTCTGCCCTCCTGGATTCCACATTTTGGGGGGCAGGGAGGAGAGACAGAAATAGGGAATGACAACACGGACTGAAGGGGGAGCACTGAGGAGGCAAAGCCCACGGGCTTCCTGTAGGAAGTGTCCTCTGCTTTGGGCATATCCTGCGGGAACAGGGTGGCGAGGGGAGGAAGGTGCTATCCGGGGGAGCGGGCTCAGGGAGAGCCAGCCCCCCGTGACACACACCGCTGTCCCCCCAGGCTCCCCACACACCCCTCCAAGAAGAGGAAACACTCTGAATCGCCCCCCAACACCCTCAACGCCCAGATGCTGAATGGAATGATCAAGCAGGAGCCTGGGACTGTGACAGCCCTCCCTCCGCACCCCGCACGAGCCCCATCCCCACCCTGGCCTCCCCAGGGCCCACTCTCGCCAGGCCCTGGCTCCTTGCCTCTCAGCATTGCCCGGGTCCAGACGCCGCCTTGGCACCCACCGGGTGCACCCTCACCAGGTACATGGCTGGCCTGCTGGACCCCGCTGGGGGCCAACCCTTCAAGTTGGGGAGTGGGGCCCAGGGCCCACACAGGTGGTCCTTCCCTCCAGGTCTCCTGCAGGACAATGACAGCCTCAGTGGCTCCTACCTGGACCCCAACTACCAGTCCATCAAATGGCAACCACATCAGCAGAACAAGTGGGCGACACTATACGATGCAAACTACAAGGAGCTGTGAGTGATCAGTGCCTCTCCCCACACCTCCTGGCCACCCCCTCAGGGGCCCCTAGTCCTGGTGTCATGGTCCTAGAGCAGAGCCTAGGGGTCTACTGGGTGCCAGATGGTCCATTTTACAGCCAAGCAGACAGGCTCAGGACGGAGCTAGGACTGGCGACCAAGGTTCCTGACTCCTGGACTAGCCTGAGGCCCCCTTAAGAAGGTGGTGTCTGCCACAGAGGGGCCATTGGGGGCCGAGTCAGGAAGACATGGTGGATGGGTGTTTTCTGGCTCCTCCTTCCCCTCCACCCGCTCCTGCTGCATTCCAGGAAGGTAGCAGGAAGCAGAGTGTTGGCGGGGCCCTTCCAGCAGCCCCCTCCTAGGTGGGAGGCCCGGTGGGTGGGGGAGGGCCAGGTCAGCGGCTGCCTGGCTTTCCTCACCCTTCCTCAGCATCTACCAGGACTGGCTGCCTGGCCTGGCCAGGAGCACTGTGGGACCACTACCCTCCCTTCTAAGGAAGGCCGGTGAGGGGTGTGGCTCTCCTCAGCTCACCTTGGACATTGCCCGGCCTGGGGAGTGTGGCTGGACTTGGGTCCTCTCACAGGGGAGACCAGCCTTCTAGATTTGGGCATCCCAGGCTCTATAGGATTCTTGGGTTGGCGGGGGAGAGGTTGTGTGTGTGTGTGTGTGTGTGTGTCTCCAGCTGCTGTGGTGGCTGAAGGGTCCCTTGAAATCCTGCCAGGGTCGAGTGGAGGTCTTTGGGGATCTAGTCCCTATGGCCTGATGAGGGCTCCCCAGCCTTACTTCTACCCCTCTTGGGCCAGCCCTGCCAAGGCCAGGAAGCTGGCACTTCCTGGGTGTTCCCCTGGGGCGGGCAGGTGGGTGGAGCCCCGGAAGGGAGAAGTGGAGAGCCCCGGCCTTCCTGTAGACGTTAGCCAGGCCCGAAGTCCTTTTTCCACAAGTTTGGAAACATGCTCCCTGCCCAGCGTTGTCCAGGCAGGCACTGGACGCTGGGGGCACTGCTCGTGCCTGGGGACCTGGGGGAGGGCCGGCCAAGCTGTAGGCCAGTGATTGCTCCCTTTCCTGACACCTGGAGGTCCCCCAAAGGATCCAGACTTGGAATACTTTCCCAGAAGCAGATGGGAAAACAGGTCGAGTTTAGCTGCCCACAGTGCCCCTGTTCCCACCCGGGGTGGAGTCAGAATGAGGATGTTTGGGGGCTTGAGTGAGCTGGTGGGCAGAGGCTGGGCCAGCTCAGAGCCGGCGCCTGGTTCCACCGTTTCCATGGCAACCAGCTGTCAGGCTCAGTGAGGCTCCACAGACCATCTCCTTTAACCCCATCCCCCATAAGGGAGGGGGCTTCGGGCAGCATTCTGGGAAAGAGCAAGAGTGCTGAGGGGCTGTCAAGCCCCCCTCCCACTGCCAAGAGTTCCCTCCCACCTGGTGGGCCTCAAGTCTTTTGCCCACCCTCCCACATCCCCAGGGCAGAGTGGTCCCAGGAAAGAATAGGGGCTGGAGAGAGCAGACCTGAGCCCAAATCCTCCAGGGACTCAGTTTCCATTTCTGAGAAGTGGGGGCAGTGCTGTGAACGGGGGGTTCAGGGTAGGAAATGGGCACACAGACATATGGGGTGTGACCAGCATTCCAGACCCGGCTTTGGGGACTCCGGTGAGTACCCTCCCCTCCCTCCAGGCCCATGCTCACCTACCGTGTGGACGCCGACAAGGGTTTCAACTTTTCGGTGGGCGATGACGCCTTCGTGTGCCAAAAGAAGAACCACTTCCAGGTGACAGTGTACATCGGCATGCTGGGCGAGCCCAAGTACGTCAAGACGCCCGAAGGCCTCAAGCCTCTTGACTGTTTCTACCTGAAGCTGCACGGAGTCAAGGCAGGTTTAGGGGCTCGGCGAGGAGGGGCAGCTGGGGGAGCATCGAAACACCCCCAGGTGGAGTGAGTGTGTCTTGAGGAAACTCCTCATGGCCAAGTCCACCCCCTTTCCCACCCTTCCTGCCTTTTCTCCCATGCCGCCCCTTAGCTGCAGGCCCCTGAGCACTCTTCTCACTTATGCTCCTTGTTTCCTTCTCCAGCCCGTGACCCCAAGTCTGCACACCTAGCCAAACCCCATCCTCTGAGAGCTCTGGCAGCCACCTCAGCTCCATATTCCCAAATGAACTCCCTGCAAACTTGCCCCACCCCCTGGGCTCCCCTCTCAGGAATGGGGCTCCAGGGCCCTGGTTGATAAAGCCGGGGCCCACTTGCCCATACCTCATCATGCACCAGGACACGCTGTCCCCTCCTCCCCTTTCCTCTGCCTCTCCCCAGACCAGGCCATTCTCCTTGTCTGAATGTCCACAGCAGCTTTCGCTCTGGCTCCTGACTCAAGCTCCCCATGAGACATGGGTGGGCATGACACTCCCCATTCTCCCAGAGCCCCCAGTGCCCTCCTGGCAAAGCCCCATCTTATAAGCTTAGCCCACCAAAGCCTTAGCCTTCGAGGTCCAGCCCTTCACTCCAGCCCTGCCATTCGCTGTGCCCCAGACCGCTTGTGCCCATTACAGTGCCTGCCTGCCCTCAACACCTTCCTTTCTCTGGGACTCCCTCTGACCCTCCTGTCCTGGTCGACTGCTCCTTGACCTTCACCATTTGCTCTGCTGCAGTCCTTGGCCCTCGGGACACCTGCCATGAGGCCCATCTTGACTTAGAGGCCCCTCCCTTAAAACACCGCCCCGCTAGTACAACCTTCATGGATGTTGATTTTGAGCTCGTGAGCTCCCTGGGGCCTGGCTGGGTGTGTCTGCTTCGGTATCACGAGCTGGGCTTGGTGCCTTGGCATGGCTCAGACAGTGCCCGCGGAGGGGTTAAGGGAACATGCGCGTGGGAGGAGGGCCGGGAGTGAGTGGGTTTGGGTGTGAGTGGGTGTTTGTGGAGGTCAGTTGGGGGTATGTGTCCTGGGTGGGGGGGACTGTGGTATGGATTGGGGGCTGTGAGGGTGACTGGAGTGTGTGCATGCTCGCTCATGCACGCAGAGGTGAGGGCAGTGGTGTGGGTGTGAGTCTGTGGGGTGCGCGGCTGCGTAGGAGAAGGCACCCGAGTTTATGCGAGAGTGAGGCTGAGGGGAGGGCGGTGCCTCTGTTTCCTCTTGAGCTCCAGCTGGGCCAGGCCTGGGCTGAGAAGCCGAAGGAGGGGCAGGACCAGGGGGCGAGCCAGGCCCTGAGGTACCTGTGGGCTCCGCTCTTCCCACAGCTGGAGGCCCTGAACCAATCCATCAACATCGAGCAGTCTCAATCCGACCGAAGCAAGCGGCCCTTCAACCCTGTCACGTGAGTGTCTGTCCCTTGTGGGGGTGGTACCTGGGAGGACTCACCCTGGAGTTGGCTTGGGAGCTGAGGGGGAGGGCAAGTAGGCACCCATAATGTCCACCTCCCAAACCTCCTGCCACCCTCTAGCCTGGTTCTTCACAGCCCTCGTCCCTGCCCCTGAGGACCTTCCCCTGCCCTTCCCCTGTAGGGTCAATCTGCCCCCTGAGCAAGTCACAAAGGTGACCGTGGGACGCTTGCACTTCAGCGAGACCACCGCCAACAACATGCGCAAGAAAGGCAAGCCCAATCCCGACCAGAGGTGAGCCGGCTGGACCCCTGCCCCAGTGTCCCTCCACTTCTGAGGAGGAGGGGCGGGAAGGTGCCACCCCGTGTAGCACGCCAGGCATATGGTCCCATAGGCTGACCCACTTTACAGGTGAGGAACCTGGCTTAAGGATGCGAGAGCAGAAGCCTGGCTTCTGGGTTCTTCAGCAGCTGTGCGGCTGCCTAGCTGTGGGCCCTGGGGAACTTCTGCCCCCTAGTGGAGACTCAAGTTCCTGCTCTGTAGGACGGAATGTTCATGCCCACTTCCTGGGGGTGCTGGGAACCTGGGGGAGATGACCAAGTGGTCATCAGTTTTGTACAGTGTGCGTCTGACCTGGGAAGGGTGGCGGCGTCGGGGATGGGCGGGCAGTGGCAGGTGGGGCAGGACCTTGTGCCTCTAAGACCCCTGTGTGCCCCAGGTACTTTATGCTGGTGGTGGCACTTCAGGCCCATGCACAGAACCAGAACTACACGCTGGCCGCCCAGATCTCAGAGCGCATCATCGTGCGGGTGAGGGCCATCTTCCCCCAGGGACTTGAGAGTCCTCCCCAGAGCTGGGAGGAATACCAGGGCACTGGGGAGCCCGGGGCTGGAGTGCTGATCCTGCCGGGCACTGTCTGTGTGGCTTTGGGCAAGGCTCGCACCCTCTCTGGGTGTCACTGTCTCCTTCGCAGTAAAGCGTGGAGATGGACAGGACTTGGGAGCCTTGAGATCCCACAAGTGACTGAAAGTTGCCACAGTGGGAGGGACAGTTTAAATTGGGCATGTTGGGGTGAGGATATCTGGCTGGAGATGGAGGGGCAGCTGCAGGACCCCACACCCCAAAACCGATCCATCCAACCCCAACTCCGTGCTAGGCCTCCAACCCAGGCCAGTTTGAGAGCGACAGTGACGTGCTGTGGCAGCGGGCTCAGGTGCCAGATACTGTCTTCCACCATGGCCGTGTGGGCATCAACACTGACAGGCCCGACGAGGCGCTCGTCGTGCACGGCAACGTCAAGGTCATGGGCTCACTCATGCACCCTTCCGACCTGCGGGCCAAGGAGCACGTGCAGGAGGTGGGGTTGGGGCTATGGGTGGGGACAACTGAGCTATGCACGGGAGGGGCTCGCAGCAGGGGTGAGCCGGGGGTGGGGTTGCTTATGTGGGCGGGGCTCGCGGAGGGGCGGGCACAGACGGAAAAGCGGGGCTTGAGGGGAAAGAGGACTGGGAGGCCGGCTCTGGATCAAGGGATTCTGATAGTAAGGTCTCCCCTCTACACTGCACCCTCTGGGCTGTCGCCCTTCTGGGCTTCGGGGCCCGCTTTGGATGGTCCATGAGAGGAGGGCTTCAGCCTTGGCCGTGGCTCCTGCGCAGGTGGACACCACGGAGCAGCTGAAGAGGATCTCGCGCATGCGGCTGGTGCACTACAGATACAAACCCGAGTTTGCCGCCACCGCCGGCATCGAGGCGGCGGCGCCAGAGACGGGTAGGCACCGGCCTGGGGTTACTGGGGTCCGGGAACCCAGTAACCGCGGCCCTCAGTAACCCCACCCCAGTCCCGGTCCTCTGGCAACTCTGTCCCTGTCCTCTGGAAACCGTCCTCCCAGGAAGCCCCTCCCCAGGAATCCTGCCCTCTGCAAATCCCACCACTCAGCTCCTTTCCTGGTCCCAGGTCCCTCGCCCCTGGAGTCCGGGATTCTCATGGCCCCGGATCCCAGCCCCTCTGTCCCTTGGATAAATTCTGCCTTCATCCTCCTGGATCCCTGCCGCCTTCCCCTGGGGTCCTTACTCCCAGGAATCCGCCCCTCCCCCATCCAGAAGAACCCCATATCTTGACTCCTGGAACTGTGACCCCGTGAACACTTGTCTGTGGGAGCCCCCGGTTTCAAGGCTCCTTGGAATTAAAATCTCTAGCCCCCAGAACTTTGCCCTCTCCAGCCCCGGCCCCATGAGTGGTCACCTCCCCGCAACAATACACACACGACTCGGCTTGACCCTCCCCAGGTGTCATCGCCCAGGAGGTGAAGGAGATCCTGCCTGAAGCCGTGAAGGACACCGGAGATGTGGTCTTTGCCAACGGGAAAACCATAGAGAACTTCCTGGTGGTGAACAAGGTCTGAGCTGAGAAGGAGCGGGGTGGGCGGGCCAGAGGGGCAGGCCAGCTGGAGGGCATCCACCGCCCCCCCATAGAGGCTGGGGGCACTGAAGTGCAGAGGTAGCCCCATCTTTTCTCATGCTGCCTCTAGAGCCCCCTCCCCAAGCCACAGGGAAGAGGGTGGGCATTCAAGGCAGAGGTGGAGACTGGGCCACTCCATGGCTGTGTGATCATGGGCAAGATCTTCGAGGGGTTATTTTCCTTCCTTGCAAAATGAGGGTAACAATAGTAACCGCTCAGACATCCTCACGTGGTTATTGCAAAGCTTAAACACGTGGCTTATTGTGAAGTTGGTGTTTGTAATTTACCTGGCGTGAGGCTGGGCTCCAAGGAGCATGTAATGTCTTTGGGCCTCAGCTGAGTAGTGAAGTGCTGAAGTCTGAGACACGGTGTTCATGAGGGAAGGGAGACCGGAGGGTGGGAGCCCCCTGAGAGAGGCAAGACATTCTGACCGGGGCTGAGAAGGGCCGTTCAGACAGACGGGATGGCCTGAGCCAAGGTGCAGGGGTGGAGACACTCTGCGGAGACCGGCACAGGGAGCCAGCCGTGTGTGGGTGCTGCGGCTGGACTGGAGGAGAGACTGGCCTGGGTAGGGAGGCATCAAGGGGTTCCCCTCCTGCTCCCCGACGGGGCTGTAGCCTGGGGCTCCCAGGGGTGGACCGTGCCCTCAACATCGGCCCGTTGCCCGAGGCAGGAGCGCATCTTCATGGAGAATGTGGGTGCTGTGAAGGAGCTGTGCAAGCTGACCGACAACCTGGAGACGCGGATCGATGAGCTGGAGCGCTGGAGCCACAAGCTGGCCAAACTGCGGCGACTGGACAGCCTCAAGTCCACCGGCAGCTCGGGCGCCTTCAGGTGGGGGTGTGGGGCGGGGGAGGGCGAGACCCCCTTCCCAGAGGCACCTCTGACCCTGGCCTTCTTGCTGCTGCAGCCACGCAGGGAGCCAGTTCAGCCGGGCTGGCAGTGTCCCACACAAGAAGAGGCCCCCCAAGTTGGCTAGCAAGGTGAGGGTGGGCGGGGGCAGGAGGCAGGTTGACCACGGGCCGCCCCATCCCCATGGCTCCCCTTTCCAGCTTGCCCCTCTCCAGGCTCACTTCAAGCGCTTCCCTTCTCATCCTGACACTCCAGCCCTCCTGGCCCCGTTCCTCCTTCCTTGTCCTCTGCCCACCACGGGAATGAGGAGACCTTAGCACCCCCACCTCCAGCAGAGCCCACAGTGGGTAAGGCCATGGGGCTCCCTAAGTCTGGGCTTCTTCCTTTCCTCTCGGTCCTCAGCCATCATCTGTGGTCCCAGACCAGGCCTGCATCAGCCAGCGCTTCCTGCAGGGAACCATCATTGCTCTGGTGGTGGTCATGGCCTTCAGGTGACTTGTCCCGCAGGCTCTGGGGTGGCCGGCTGGGGGAGCTGAGCTGCCCACGCACCCAGGCCTGGAGGGAGAGGACGATGTGGCCTGGGGGAGCCCCTGAAGTCTTGGGAGAAGGAGGGAGGCTGCTTCATCCTGTCTCATTCCCCTGCGGCTGGGAGACCAGTTACAGGCATCAACTGGGAGCCCAGGCCCTGCCCTTGAGAGAGAGAGAGAGCTGGGTGGTGGCTCCAGCTCTAACCGTGGCCCTTTTCTGTGGTTCTCAGTGTGGTGTCCATGTCTACACTGTACGTACTGAGCCTGCGCACCGAGGAGGACCTGGTGGAGACAGATGGGTATGTCCTTGGAGGCCTGGCTGCCAGCTGAGCCACTAGGCCAGGTGGGGCTTTAATGGACAGCCCAGGATCAGAGCAGTCCCGTCTAAAGGGGGTTCCACCTCAGGCTTTCGGCCTGCTGGGGGCTCATAGGGGTAGGTGGGAGGGTCTCCCTGGAGTGGGGCAGCCGTTTTTCAGTCCCTGCAGAAGCCAGTGTTTTTCTCTGGCCTACTCAGTGCTCCTCCAGCTATCTGGGCCTCTGAGAGTCAGGGGCATCTGAGGGGTGCGGGCTGGGGAAGGAGGGCCACGGTGGGACCTCGGGCACTGTCTGCCCACCATCACCCTCAGCATCTGGGGCCATCTCTGACTGTGTCTTCTCTCTTTCCTTCCCTGCGCCTGTCCCCCTGCCCCTTCCCTCTCTGCTGCCCCTTAGCTCTTTTGCCGTGTCCACTTCCTGTCTGCTGGCCCTGCTCCGGTCCCAGAACCCTGGGGGGAGCGAGGCCATGTGCCCATGGTACGTGTCTGGACCAAGCCCCGTCCCTCCTGCCTCTGGCTCCTGCCATCCTTCTTCCTGCCTCCTTTCCACCTCCCCTGTCCACCTCCGCCTGCCCCTCCTGCTTCTCCAGGACTCCCAGGCTTCCCCACTCAGACCCCTCCAGCCCCTCTGAGCTCAGCCTACCCTTCCCCAGCAGGTCCAGCCAGAGCTTTGGGACCACTCAGCTCCGACAGTCCCCTGTGACCACTGGGCTGCCAGGCACACAGCCCTCTTTGCTGCTGGGTGCGTGCCTGGGGTGGGTCTGGATGGATGGGGTGGGGGAGAGGTGGCCGGGTGCCGGGTGGCGGGCTCTGCTGCCCTGCTCCGGCTCACGCAGCCTCTGGCTTCCTCAGTGACTACCGGCCTGACCAGCTTGGTCCCAGGTCCTGTCATCCGCGCCTTAGACCTGTGTTCCAGCCACCCCTGCCCAGTCGTTTGCTGCTCCTCACCCACGCCAGGCCCTACCATTGACCCTAGTCTTGGCCCCAGCTTTAACCCCAGCCACGGTCTCAGCCCCAGTCCCTCCACCAACCATTCAGGTATGGCTATTTCAGGGCCAGGGTTTGGGTCGGGGGTTTTTATTCGAGTCCAGAGAAAGGCCCCCAAAGACGCATCGCCGGTCTCTTGGAGCAAGAGAGATGGGGGTCACCCAGAATCCAGTGGGGCCCTAGAGATAGCTGGGCAGGAGACAGCCAGTTTCCTCCTCTCAGCCTGTCCCTGATTCTATCCACAGGTCCCAGCCAGATGGCCCTGCTGCCAGTCACCAACATCAGAGCCAAGTCCTGGGGCCTGTCAGCCAATGGCATTGGTCACTTCAAGCATCCAAAGAGCTTGGAGCCTGTGGCCAGCCCTGTAGTCCCCTTCCCTGGGGGACAGGGCAAAACCAAGAACAGCCCCAGCCTTGGTCTCCATGGCCGGGCCCGCCGAGGGGCCCCGCAGCCTGGCCTGGGCCCTGCCCAGCCCACTGAGGCCCGGGGCCAGCCAGGTACTTGTCCTACCCCCTGTACCTCTCAGCCCAGCTGGCCAGGCTCACTGGCCAGGATCCCTTTCAGCCCAGTCACCTGAGTGCACAACTACCAATCAGCAGCCATGTGCCAAGCAGTACTCCAGGACATGGGCCAGGAGCCTTATGCAGATCACCTGATTCAATCCTCACGACACTTTCAAGAAAGGAATTGTCCCCGTTATTCAGATGAGGAAACGGAGGTGCAGACAAGTGAAGGGACTTTCCCAGAGTCACACGACCCATCAGTAGCAGTGCTGGAATGTGATTCCAAGTCTGTCTGGCTCCTTTTGTGTCACCATGCCAGGGCAAGGAGGGTGCTGCACAGGGTCAGTCCCCTCAGGTTTCCCAAACTTCAAACCCTTGGTTTTAACAAAGAGAACGAACCCTTCGTTGCAGAAGTTTTCAAACTGGGTGTCTCCAAGGTGCCCCATGGAGGCTGAGGGGGAGGCCAGGGCCTGCCTGGCTTCAACCAGACACCTCCGCTCTAGTTATTGGTCTTCCTCATAAACTTTCATTTGATGGTTTTTGTGGCTTAGAGGAAGAAAAAAGCTTACAAACTGTGGCTTTCAGAGATTCAAGTTGGAGGTGATGGGGAAACCCCACAGGCTAGGTGCTCACCAGGCAGCCGTTTCCTGGGTGTTGCTGTGTGGCTGTTCTGTACAGGGCACTGGGGGTGACGAAGACATGCCCTGCTCCCGGAGATCTCAGAGATGCGAAAACAGCAGTGTGATGAGGCTCTGAGGTGACACACAGGCAGCCTGATGGCGAAGGTGGGGACGCGATCAGGGAAGGATCAGGAAGGTGACATTGGAGCTGAGTCTCTGAAGGACAGTGGGAGTTTGCCCAGAAGAGAGGTAGAAAGGTGTCTTCCATAATGTCTGTCTGATACCTGTCCATGGCCCCATGGAGAATTCTGTGTCCCATTGTTGTCCTTGGGTGAAAATGTCCCAGGTCCAGCAAATGTTTAGTGGCTGGTGGCCCCAGCTTCCCCTTCCTGGGTGGATGGTCAGGCTGAGCGCCAAGCCTGCAGGTGAACTGAGAGGTTAAGAAAACCTTGTCTCCCCGACCTCTCCTGTCACACTTCAGTCCCACCCCCACCCAGCCAGCCTGTCCCTGGTGGCTTAGTTGAGAGGGCCACAAGCAGTGGTGTGCCGGCAGATGTTTAACAACTGGCTGTGTGTGTGTGTGTGTGTGTGTGTGTGTGTGTGTGTGTGGCAGGGGAAGGGTGTGTGGGGGGTGCTGATTTGCATGTGTGAGTACTCCCACCCACGGGCTGATGGCTTGCTGCCTGCTTGAAGTCACTGAACCCAGAGTGGGGAAGAGGTGTGTGCGATCAGGAACAGAGGCCTGAAGGGCGGGCTCCTGTACCACCCTGGCGAAGGAGACAGAGGACCATCCCTGCTCCTGGGTGTGCTAGTTCTGTCAGGGAGACAAACCTCAGGCTCATGGGACCTGGCTGGTCCTAGGGCTGCTGGGGAAGAGGACGGAGTGTCCCGCACCCCCACCACCCCCACTATTGTGGGGATCTGGAAAGAACATGAAATTACTCATACTAAGGTGTGAGTGATTGATCCCAGTCTGGCAGGGAAAGGCTTGGCTGCTCCTGATTTGTGTCCTGCCTTGTCACCCTCCTCCCTGCCCTAACAGCCTCTCTCCTTGCAGACCCAGTGCCCTCCCTCACCTCCATCCAGGTGCTGGAGAATTCGATGCCCATCACCTCCCAGTACTGCGCTCCAGGAGATGCCTGCAGGTGGGTTTGGCTCCCTTCACCCCAAGGACAGGTTCCCTCAGGTGACATGAGCCTAGCAGTACTGATGCCCAGAACTTGCCCCGCCCCCCGCCCCCAGGGAGGAAGGCGGGGCAGTCCCTTCCTAGGCCCCTGTAAGGCTCAGTATAGATGGGGCTGAGGAGTCCGTTGGAGCGGACGTCTGTGGGGGTGGCCTTGGGCTGAGGAGCTGGTGTTGCCCTTTCAGGCCTGGGAACTTCACCTACCACATCCCTGTCAGCAGCAGCACCCCATTGCACCTCAGCCTGACCCTGCAGATGAAGTGAGTGCGCTGTGGGGTAGTGGAGAGATGCCGTGGTCCCCGGCAACTTGGGGAAGGGGGCTGAGGACGCATGCGAACTCTGCCTGCTCCGTACTTAACTGACCGTGTGACCCCGGCTGTCTCTGGGCTTCAGTTCCTCATCTGTAAAACGGGCGACTGCCTCACAGGGGCTGCGAGGATCCTGCAGGATGGTGGATGGGAAATGGTTTAGAGCGGTTCTAGGGCCTTGACTATCAGGCATCATTTTCAGGCTGTGTGAGGGTTCAGTGGCTTGTGTCAGCGGGGCAGGAGACGTAGAATGGAGGGCTGGCTGGGAGGGAGCTGGGGTGGAGGAGCTCGGAACCCCATTTCCTTGCTAACTGGGCCTTCCCCAGCTCCTCGTTCCCCGTGTCCGTGGTGCTGTGCAGCCTGATGTCCAAGGCGGAGCCGTGTGAGGAAGGGGACTTTCCACAGAGCCTCCACACCCACCAGGACACCCAGGTAGGGGGCAACTGGGAAGCTGTGGTCCAGCCAGGCCCCCGAGCACAGCTGGGCCCCAAAGCAGGTGAGAGGGAGCCAGGTCAGAGTGAAGGTATCTCCACAGGGGACACTTTGGTACCTGTCCGGGGAGGGTCGGACGTGTGTGCACTACTCACTGTTGAGCATCTCCTGGTCCTGTCCCTATACAGACAGAGCCCTGGGGAGACAGTTCCATAGGACTAACCTGGGACCAGTACAATGGTGGGGACGAGGAGGGAGTCCTGAGCCCATGGCAGGGAGGACTAACCTTGTCTTGACTCTGGGTCAGGACAGCCGCCCCCCAAAAGTCATGTTTAATTGAGATGACACCTGACGGACGATTTGGGGACAGTGTCCCAGGAGTAGGGGAAGAGAGAGAGCATGGTGTGCCAGCAGGGCTGGGAACATGGTGCAGGCAGTGGGTCGGGGGGCCTGGACCTCAAGCTCAAGCTAGAGAGGTGGCACGGCTCCATTTGGAAGGTCCGAGGGTCACACGCAGAGGGCTACCTCTTGCCCTGATAACCAAATGGCTGGGACCCTGTCACTGTCCAGTTTCTCACTGGCTGTGTGACCCAAAGTTTTGACTCTCAGCACAAATTAAGAGAACTTCTCACCCTTCCCGTGTTCAGTCAACAAGTATTCATTACAGCTTCCGCTGTCTCAGACCCCGTGCTGGGCCCAGCTTTGCGGAGACAGAGGTGGGGTACGCACAGGCCTTGCCTTCCGACAGTGCATGAGCCAGGGAGAAAGGGCATGCAGAAAATAACTTGAGTAGAGGATGAAGTGGGAAGGGGGGACTCCCAGAGGTCCAGGCCCTGAGGCTCAAAAGAGAGGGGAGAGCACCCGAAAGTGGATGGCGATCCCCGTGACACGCTTATTAGACCTGGAGCTCAGGCCCAAACCTACACTCTACGGAGGCAAAGCCAAATTCGTAGGTAGGAGGCGGGTGAGCGGCCTGTGGCCGGGCTCCACGCTGGCCTGCCAGGGACAGAGCACGACAGACCTGGGTTCGAAGTCCAGCTCTGCCTCACGTCACCATGGGGTTTTAGGCAGGTAACTCAGTTTCCTCATCTATAAGCGGTTACCTCACCGGGTTGCAGTGAAATACTTCGACGTGCCTGAGGCATAGTGGGTGAGAGGGAAGGTAGACAAGACAGGGAGGAGAGGCAGGGGCCAAGTGAGGGACTTGTGCCTGGCAAAGTCTGCCATGAGGGTGGCTGCCATTGCTCCCCGAAGCAGAACGTGCCCCCTCTGACCTGTCTTCAGAGCTTTCTGCCCAGAGCTACGATGGCCGTGTGAGAGGGATGCTGGCTGGGAGAGGAGCCGAGGGCTGTGCTGACCCCTTTCTCCTCTCTCCAGGGCACGTCCCACCAGTGGCCAGTAACCATCCTTTCCTTCCGCGAATTCACTTACCACTTCCGGGTGGCACTGCTGGTGAGCACGGGCACCCCATCCGTCCCTGGGGATCCAGTATCTGTATGGAGCTTGGGAGGAGAGATGGGAAGTTTGTAGAGCACACAGCAGGACTTGGGACAGCGTCAGGCAATGTCAGCAGAGGGAGTGCCTCCTGCCTTGCACCCCCCAGGGCCACCTCACCCATTCCCCCTGCCCTTCCACCCAGGGTCAGGCCAACTGCAGCTTGGAGGCCCTGGTCCAGCCAGCCACGGACTACTACTTCCGCTTCTACCGCCTGTGTGACTGAGCTGCCCTCCCCGCGGCAGCGCCACACCAGGGGGCCCTGGCTGCCCCTTCCACACTGGATGCGGTGGTGTTACACTGGAGCCCACTACCCACCAGCTCTCCACTGTTCACTGGCACGTCCTCGGAGAGACTGAGCTGGGCTTGGCCCTCCCCTCGACTGGTGAAACTGGAAGTCCTCACACTGGAGCTGCTGTTCCTGCTGGTTGCCCCCCTCACACCCCACAGAGACCTCCTGGGACCAGGACAGGACCGGTTGACACCTGTCCAGATGTGGCGGTTAGAGGGCTGGCTTCAGGTGCCCCGGAGGCAAGGGGAAGCCTGCGAGAGTCCAGGGCCCACCATCCCGGCCTCCCTGCCCACCTCTGCGACCAGCAGGGGTTCGGATCGAGCCCTGAGACTTGGCTGGACCCACACATCAGTGGAGGGCTGACGGCCCTCGCCCTCGAAGCTGCTCTCTGGGGGATGGCTAGGTGGTATAGACTTTTTGGGGTTTGACTGTTACGCTGGACTTGGACTTTAAAGTTTTGTGTGGCCCAGGAGGTCTCCTGTCCCTGGGAGAGATTGGCTCCAAGAACTCTCAGGGCAACTGAGGCCAGCCCTGGATGAGTCAGAGAGACCGACTACATGCCTTATGTACACTTTGTACTTCGTAGAACCAGTGGGGCCAGTGGGCCAGCTAAGCCTCGGCCCCTTGAACCTGGAGTATTCTGGAAGGGAAATTCCCCGTGAGCCTCTAGGAGGTGGCCAGGCCCCAGGGCCTGGGCTCCTGGGAGCTGCCAGAGCTCTCAGTGGTGTCGGTGACCCATCATTCTCTCTGAGCAGAGGAGCGGGAACCCCTGCAAGGCAGCAGGCCGTCTTGGCTGGTGGGTGGACACAAATAGCTTTTGCTGTTATTAATGAAGTAATTACTAAAATGCACTTAAACTGGGGCAGGAGTGGAAGGATGGAGATGGAAGGCCCAGAGTGGGCCAGAGTCCCCGGGGTTCACTTGCAAAGACAGGACCCTGGCTCCCTCTGTCGCAGGAGCCTCAAGACACCCATCCCACTCCCAACCACCAAGACTCTGGCCTCTTTCTCCACTCTTTGTTGGTGGCCTTGTCTCCCCAAACCAAGGGCTCCTGTACTGGCCTCGGACAGCCAAGCTGAGGGAACCCATGCTCAGCGCAGGCCCAATCTCTGCCCGCTTCTCCCAGGAGCAGAGCGGGCAGCTCGGGTTAGGGCTGCAGTCTTAAGTGCCAACGTGAGTCCTCTCTCAGTGGTGCCTGCAGCATTCTGCGGCCGCATCCAGGCTCATGGAAGGAGTGTGGAAATCATTTAGCCATGTCTGCTATGGGCTCAGACTTGGGGACAGGACATGACATCCGTCCTTGCCCTGTGATAGTCTGCCACCTCTCTGGGAAGCAGGCCTTGCTCCTCTTCTCTCATTCCAGTTTTGAACAGGAAGCCGAGTTGGGGGGCCTGAATCCTGAAGCCTATGAACTGCCGATCCCTTTCTGCCATGGATCTCAAAGCACTTATTCTCAGGATGGGGAGACACTGGAGGGTGGGGTGTAGGGGGCTAGTGGGGATACCTGGCCTCCCAACCCCCTCCCCAAGAGGGCTCCATTCCCTCATTCTGACATAGGAATTACATGGCTCCCCATACCATGTGGGGAGCCCAGCCTTACTTAAGACTACTCTGTTCTCCCTCTTCTCACTGGGGGAACCTCCCTAAATGACTTAAAACTGCCAAGCCCTGTCCCCTGTAATAGGATTCTGGGGTTTCTTTCATGGGGTCCGTGTTCTTAGGCCAAGGCCCTTCAGTCCTTAACTGGAAAGCGACTCTCCACTGCCCCCTGGAGCCCATCTGGACACAACATGGCCCCAATCTGGTTAGCAGCTGGCTGTTTCCATGGCTGGGGAGGGGGTCCTCAGTGCACCTGTTGGGGCCAAGTAGGGGCTCCAAGCTGCTCAAGGGGCGGGGGGCGGGGGACGGTCAACCTTGGACCAAAGTTGCCTTAAACCCAATAAGGTGAAAGGGCATAAGGGAAGGTGAGTGGGCCCCTGCTGGAGGCTGACAACTGCCTGGCTGGTGCTAGCGAGTAGGTGTCTTGGCTCCGTGCCCTTACCCAGGGCTGGCAGCCATCCCTCCCTTTCTCCCTTTTGGCATTTATTCCTGTAGCCACTGGGCTAATCTTCCTCAAGCTTCAAGCTGTACATAGGGCCTCTCGACACCCAAATCCCTGCTCACACATCTCCCGTAAGAGCCTGCGTGTGCATAGAGCACCCCTCCCTCCCAGTTAACTCCCAGTTCCCATCCCTGAGCTTTGACTCATATTTATCATTTACCAACTCTGACTCTGGAGAAGGCAAAGGGAAGCAGCCCCGGGCCCGCTTGCTTCCCGTCCCCTGAACTGTTCTTTTCTTCTGAAGTAAATATACGTATATAAATAAATGTATAAATATGGCTTTGTATCTGAGCTTGCCTCCCAATCTTCTTGAGATTGTTCTGGTGGGAGATGGAGTCACCTGTGGGGCTAGGACCAACTGCCATCTCTGGGGCCCCTGAGCCAGATAGATGTTTTGTATCCCATTATTCTGCTTAGCTTCATGCTAGATGTGGGCACAGGATTCAGCAGCCCCCGCCCCTGACCGTACCCCATGGACCCACTGCTGCCCCACCTGGGTTAAAAATAGTCATCCTAGGAAAATGTCTTCTTAGAGGACAAACTGAGCCTTGTGAAGGTCCCCAGCCATGGAGGGTGGCTGCATTTAGAGCAGGGGACTGGACCAGGGCAGACCTGATTGGTGTGGATTCCTAGAGAAGTCTGTAGAAATAGAAGAGGGCAGGCCGGCCACTTCCTATCCACAGGTAAGCCTTCAATTCCAAGGACAGGACACCCCTCCTACACCCCCCTTTCCCCTCATAGGTAGAGAGCAGGGCACCCCAGCAGCAGGAACCAGCTTAAAGGTGGAAGAGAAACAGGAAGGACTGGGACTGGGGAAGTCATGTAGGTCCCAGCACCAGCACCACCCCCCACACACACACAGAATGGGCACCAGACAGGACAGTCACATATCTACCTTTATTGTGAACTGCATTTAGAGCAACTGGAACACTTCCAGCAATAGTAAAAAAGAATTAATTTACAAAAGCAGGATTCTGGTGAAGCTGCCTGGATGGAACCTAAAAGAAGAGAGGGTATCAGGATGAGACCAGTGATCCTTCTTTGCACCAACTTTTCTCACCGAACTCCTATGCTACAGGGGCAGGGCTTACAGGCACAGTTCTTTGAAGCTAAGCCACCAGAACCATTTCTGTGACGTTTGCTGGATTATCTGCAGCAAGTTATTCTTTCTTTTTTGGTTTTCATCACTTAGCTGAGATTTAGTTTAATGCCTGAAAACATCCAGACTAACCAAAGCAGTACTCCTTGCAGCAAATTTTAAGTCCCAGACCCTGACCCCTTCTGGCCCACTCCCCAGCAGCCTCTCCAATTCACTGGTGTTATGACATTTTGAAATGCAGATGTATAACCATGGGTAGCTTGTGCCCACAGCCCTATGTAGGACATCCCAAAGCCAGATTGACACCCTGGGCAGCAGGCAGAACTCAGAACCGACAACGTAGTCACACTTGGCTCAAAGCCCCATTAGGAACAGAGAAAGAGGCACATGTGTCTGGTGTCACTATCGATTCTGAGTCCATCTCCATTAACCAAGGGATGTACAGGCCTGAGGACCCTGCTGATGTGAGTGTGGACTTCTCCAGTGTCCCACCCTGTCACGGCTCTTACCTTGGGGACTCATACATAGATGCCGACCCAGAGCAGCAGGAAGAGGACTCCAAAGCCCATGAAGAGTGAGGCCACCAAGGAGATGAGGAGCTCTTTGTAGATGTCCCGAGTGTACTTGGTGGAGGTGACCTCATAACTCGCAGGATGGTTAAGGAGAAGCAACAGGATGGGCTGCACAGGGCAGGAAGCCTGGCCAATACAGCTCTGGGAGAAAGGTATGGGCTCCTGGCTTTCTGGGAGGCTTGTCTGGCTCAGTGTAGCCAGGCAGAGGGGCCCAAGAGATGACCTAGACTCTGGTACTCCACACCACCCCTCTACCACCCAAGAAGAAAATGAGGCCCATAGGGGTTAGGTCACTCGCCCCAGGTCGCACAGCTAATGCATAGTAGAACTGGACTAGTCAGATCTCTTGACACCTGAGGGTACCCCTCCTTATACCACTCTTCCAACTTCATATCTCCTAGGCCTAGCCTCTAGTCCAGCCAAGCCCTGTGCTATCTTAGAAATCTGAAGAGCAAACTGAACTCACCCTGAACTTGGAAAATAAGGCCACAACCTGACCTTGGGCATCAAGAATCTTCCCTCGACCTCCTTACCTCCTTCCATCCCCACACCAGAACAAAACTGGCAGGGTGCATGTACCCAGCATGGTTTTTGTCTCGGTTTCCCACATCACTAATTCTGTCCCACTGGCTGTGCAGTGGAAGGATACACGAAGAACCAGGCGGTGAAGAACATGCCAATGGCCAAGAGCACCACGGTCAGATGGGGAAAGACAGCCGGGTTCACTGGGCTGGTATATCTGCTCATGGCCTCGAGCTCCTAGGGGAGGGTAGGAGATCAGAGCAGTGAAAGAATGCCATGACTTCAACCTGGGGAGGGGGGTCTATGGGGTCATCAATGAGCCTCGTGCTGCTGTGACTGCTAAAGGCCTATTGCCACCTTGGAAACATGGAAATCCTCAGAACCAATATCAAGTGATTTAGCTGGGAAATGACAACAATTACATCTTAAACTAAGGTGGCACTTTGACTTTTCAGTATGAAACAAGAAGGGTGGCTGCGAGTCAGAGGCTAAGACACAGAAGGTGACTGGCTAGCTATAGATCAATGGCCCTTAACGTTTTGAGGCACTAACCAGTATGAAAAAAATGTGATGAAAGTCATGGACTCTCTGCCTGTGAAAAACCACATATAAGGAAAAGTCTATGATTTTAGGAGCTTTATGTTCCCATGTCAGTAGATACAGAACCAGTACCCAGATCTCAAATTCTAATTCTGTATTTTATTATGGAATCTCAGGATCTACAGGCAAGATATCAGTTAAAATTCTGGTTTTACTGAATAATGAGTCTCAGTCAAGGAGTTACAGTACCTATGTCATAGGGTTAATGTATGATTTAAGAAAGACAATGAACGTCAAAGCATCTGGCTACTGCCTGGCATAGAGTAATTGCTCAATTGGTGTTTGTTTCCTTCCCAAAGTTTAGGGAAGATTATGAGATAATGCCTGTGAATGAGGGCTGTAAACATACAATTCTGTACGAATGTTAACTTCCATTGTCATCCGCCAGCCAACGTTTCTAAAATCCAGAACATAACAACTCTAGAGAAGTAAACTGACTCCATTGTTCTAAGAGACACTGGAATTCAATTCAATAAACATTTATGCCCCCCTAAAAATGGCAAAGACAATCGCTGCCATTTATTGAGCCTCCAGTTGCAGGCCCTGTGTTTGGCATTGGGAGTACAAAGATGAATAGACATCATCAGAGGGATAGAGACACGTCAGACGGTGGTCACCAAGAGGCGTCGCAGATAACAAAGAAGACCAGGACACGTGGCAAGAGATCAGTAACAGAGGTTGTGGGAGCTCCCAGAAGAATGCTGCTAAATGCCTGAGGGTACTGGAAATGCTTCACCAGGAAGGAGACATTTGTCTTGTTGGATGAGTACGAGTTCGACAGGTGGAAGAACTTTCCCAATATAGAGAAAAGCTTGATCATAGGTAACAGTGGCAAAAGCTAGAAGAAATTAAAATGCGCCTCATGCCCCTCACCCTTAAAACTCACGAAGTCAAAACCTCAGCCTGGGGAGTCCCTGGCAAAGGGCTTCCCTTCCCCGCCCGTCAGCCCAAGCCCGAGGATATAGAAGCCTTCGGCTCTATGGATCTCGGGCGACTGAGGGCTCTGCGAGAGAAACGGGATATAAGGACGGGATCCTCACAACCCTGCTCCGAACTCCCCTCATCCCGCTCACCATTTTGCCCGGCGCTAGGTAATCCGCCGCTCCGCCACCGGAAAAACGCGTCAGCACAGCAGGCGCGGGGTACTGCCGGAAAAGGAAGTGCGCCTGCGCAAGTGGCATTGTGGGATTTGTAGTCCCGTTATTTATTTATTTATTTTTGGCGGGGGCTGAGTGGTGTAGCTGGGGCTGGAGCCTGCTGGGCTCTAGGGCGGAGTAGGGGAAGCGGTGGAGAAGGGTAGGGTAGGGTCTCTGAGCGAATTCATTCACCTCGGTCTGACTCTGTCGTGAGAGAAGCTGGCCAAGAGGGCCGGAGCTCGCACTACACTTCCCGGGAGGCTGTGCGCAGCGGCGCGTCACGTGACGGGAGCGCGGGCTTTGGAAGGCTGCGGAGCGAGAGGTGACCTCCGGCTGAGCTGAAGTGGTAGCGGGGCTGAGGACTGCCCTGGGCGACACTGGACCAAGCGCTAGCTGCCGAGGCCTCGTGCCCCTAAGCTAGGTGAGATGCCATGGGAAGCTTCCCCCAAGAGCGGCGGGGTTCGATTTGCGTTCGATGCTATGATGGGCCGGCTGCCGCTCAGGGCGGAAGCGCGAGCGCCGTCCCGCCACTTTCCCATTGTGGTTCTTGGGCCAGTCGCGTAACCTCCGAGCCTCTGTGTTCATTTGTAGAAAGGATAGTAACTTGTGTATTTTGACTAAGATCCTGGGTGACAGTTTTAAACTTCATTCGTTTAGAGCCGTCTGTTGGTTGCTGATGCAAGATGACCGGCTAACAAGGCATCACCTTCCCAGTAGACGGTCAAGCAAAGGAGCCAACTTGAGGCATGAGCCAGAGCATTTGTGGGGTCTGGAGGGAGAGGGAGAGGAGGAACAGGAACAGGGAGAGCATGTCGACAGTTTTTCACCTGTTATCTCAGTTTGCCCTGGCAGTAATTCTGCAAGACAGGCATGGCGTTAATCTTATTTTATGGATGAGAAAACCAAACTTAAATGGCTTGGTATTGTCACACTAGGTGACTTAATGATGCTGCACAGATGCTGGCGCCCAGATTCAAGGCCACAGCCATTTACGGGGGAACTAAAATGAGACCTTGAAGAAGGTGGTCGAGGGTGGCAGGTAGAGGGCACAGTTGAGCAAGTGAGAAAAGGCTGGCCTTATCCTAACCTTTCTACTGGGTCCCAAACTATAAAGATAGGTTGAGAACCAGAGCATAGAAGATCTTGATGTCATGCAGAGGTGTTTGGACTTTCTTGGAAGAAGGAATGTCACAGGGCTGTTTATGCTTTATTTAGAAAAAGAACCCTGTGAAGGAAAGGTGGGAACAATTAGAAGGTCTAATATGATATTTCTTAAAGTGTAGACACATACCACCAGTGGGTACACGATGACTAAGTTTCACCCAAACAAATCTTTTTTAATAGTTATGCATTATATTAAAATGTAACTGATAACATATCACTTAAGATGAGTTCTCTCTTTTAACTTATCTTAGTTTTTAAACAATGGTATCCATTTAAGGAAGATATTAAGTGAATGAAAGTACAGGCATTAATTGGAAATGGCAAAAAATTGTGAGGGCAGTTTGGGCCTGACTGAATTATGGAAACTACCATTCTAGGAAATATTTGTTAAGGGGCCTGACCCCTAGAAATGCAGTACTGGGCTGAGTGACTAGATCAGAACTTGGGGTGGCATAGGAGCCACGGGGTCCACATCTCAGTCCTGGTGGTGGAGGGGAAATACAAAGGAAAAGACTTAAAACTCCTAGCAACATCATGGTAGAAGTAGAAACTCTCAAGTGCTGTAGGGACACTGAGGGAGATTAGTGCAGTGTGTGACAAAGCCACATTAAAGAGACTTTAAATTATTATTAAAAATTTGGGGGTGACATTGATCAACAAAATCCAAAAACAGACTTATTTTAAAGAATTGGCTCAGATGATTGTAGGGATTGGCATGTTTGAAAATTATAGGACAGGTCAGCAGGCTGGAAACTCAGGCGGGAATTGATGCAATCTTGAGGCAGAATTTCTTCGTGAAACCTCAGTTTTTGCTCGTAAGATCATTCATATGATTTGGATGCCCCCCCCCCCCCATTTGGAGAGCTACCTCCTTTACTTAAAGTAAACTGATCATAGATGTTAGCCAGATCTACAAAATATGGCCATGGCAATACCTAGATTGGTGTTTGATTAAAGAATTGAATGTGATAGCCTAGACAAGTTAACATGTAAAACTAATCATCACAACTGCTAAATGGAGGGAGCGGAGGAGTGAGTTGGAGATGTTTGATGACTGGTATAAAGGTACAAAGGAGGAATAAATGTGTTGTTCAGGAATTGGCAAGAAGATGGAAACTTAAATGTTTGCTTCACCACTTGACACATTCAGCCAGTGTATTATGGTTGCTTTTGTATTTGTCTCATCTCACTTTCATTGTCTAACCAATATTTGCCTGCCTTCCAGGACTCAGTTCTGCCTTTATGATCCCTGGACTCCTCAGGATGGGCCAGGCACTCTGGATTTGTGTGATCCTTGATGCAGACATCTGTTGTAGCCCTTATTGCACGCTAGCCCTATTGCTGCCTTAGCCACAAAATTTTAATTCCCTCAATGACATCAGTAGCGTCTTATTCTGCTTAGCACCCAGTTTAGTTCCTGATACTCAGAAAGCCTTAGTATTAACTGAGTGAACTTATTTGCTAGACTGGAAGTTTCTTGACAGTGAGAACATTGTCTTGTTCATCTTTTCATCTTCTGCAGGGCTGACTTGGTGTCCTTTTTGTTGCACTAAATTTTTTTACCTGAAGGCATGAAGTTGGTGAGATAGCACCAGTTATAACCCTTGCCCTTTTTTGCACCCTTAAGTTTCTTCTTGTTTCACTTGCCTCTCTTTTTTTAGCTGTTCCTCCTCCGTGTTGCTATGGGTATTCAAGGCCTGGCCAAACTGATTGCTGATGTGGCCCCCAGTGCCATCCGGGAGAATGACATCAAGAGCTACTTCGGCCGCAAGGTGGCCATCGATGCCTCCATGAGCATTTATCAGTTCCTGATTGCCGTCCGCCAGGGTGGGGATGTGCTACAGAATGAGGAGGGTGAGACCACCAGCCACCTAATGGGCATGTTCTACCGCACCATCCGCATGATGGAGAACGGCATCAAGCCCGTGTATGTCTTCGATGGCAAGCCGCCACAGCTCAAATCAGGTGAGCTGGCCAAACGCAGTGAGCGGCGGGCTGAGGCTGAGAAGCAGCTACAGCAGGCTCAGGATGTTGGGACCGAGGAGGACGTGGAGAAGTTTACTAAGCGACTGGTGAAGGTCACCAAGCAACACAATGATGAGTGCAAGCATCTACTGAGCCTCATGGGCATCCCGTACCTCGACGCGCCCAGTGAGGCAGAGGCCAGCTGTGCAGCCCTGGTGAAGGCTGGCAAAGTCTATGCTGCGGCCACGGAGGACATGGATTGCCTGACCTTTGGCAGCCCTGTGCTAATGCGGCACCTGACTGCCAGCGAGGCCAAGAAGCTACCCATCCAGGAGTTCCACCTGAGCCGGATTCTTCAGGAGCTGGGCCTGAACCAGGAGCAGTTTGTGGACCTGTGCATCCTACTGGGCAGCGACTACTGTGAGAGCATTCGAGGCATTGGGCCCAAGCGGGCTGTGGACCTCATCCAGAAGCACAAGAGCATCGAGGAGATCGTGCGTCGACTTGACCCCAGCAAGTACCCCGTGCCGGAAAACTGGCTCCACAAAGAGGCCCAGCAGCTCTTCCTAGAGCCTGAGGTGCTGGACCCGGAGTCCGTGGAGCTGAAGTGGAGTGAACCAAACGAAGAAGAGCTCGTCAGGTTCATGTGTGGCGAAAAGCAGTTCTCCGAGGAGCGAATCCGCAGTGGGGTCCGGCGGCTGAGCAAGAGCCGCCAGGGCAGCACGCAGGGCCGCCTGGATGATTTCTTCAAGGTGACCGGTTCACTCTCGTCAGCGAAGCGCAAGGAGCCTGAACCCAAGGGATCCGCGAAGAAGAAGGCAAAGACTGGGGCGGCAGCCGGGAAGTTTAAGAGGGGAAAATAAACGAGTTCCCCTTCCGTACACCTCCGTGCCCAGAGTATCTGCCCTGTCCCCTTGAGGGCTGGCACTGGAGAATCCTCCCCTGGGGCAGGGATGGGACTGCGCTGCTTCTGTGGCATGCGCCTTCTCAGTAGTGCAGTTCCCTTTTTTACTTGATGTTATGGCAGGAAAGCCGCTGAGGTATTTTGTTTTCTTTTTTAGCTCAGGAAAGTATGTCAGCCTCAAACCACCTTTCACTTTAATGGACACTGAATTCATTGTTATGTAAAAGTGATAGCAACAGGTTTTGAAGAAGGGAGAGGGAGAAAAATGGTGGAGACAAAAGACTTTACGGAAGTGATTTCCTGGCTGGCCAGCCGGTGGCCGGTGATGGTGGAACCAGGCCACCGTGAAGGACAGCCAGCAGGAAGACCCGGTCTTAGGAAATAGGAAGAGCTATTAAGAAATAAAACAGGCAGAGAGCTGGAGTACATGGAGTTGGCAACAAGGGTTTGATTACTGGCTGTGTGTCCTGGGGTGGGCAGAAACTTGAACTTGCTGTGTAACTTGAGTCTTTAGTCATTATTTAGAGGCATAAGGTGGTGAAGTTCTCATGGCCTTTCTGAGGCAATCAACTGAGTTGAGACTTTGGGATAAGATGCCGTTGTCATGTGCTGTTTTTGTTTTAAAGTTATGAGAAAAGAGTCAATAAAATTATAAAAGTAACCAGAATTTCATGTTCTTTGAAAACATCTCTGGTATCCCAGGCTTCAGCCAGAATGTCCTGTTCTCTTCCTCCCAAGATAGCATGCTGCAATCGTACCCTATTAACAGGTGGTTTGAGAAGTAGCCACAAGGTGGCGCCATTTGCCATAGACCGGCCAAAGCAGCTTGAGTGCTACTTCAGCCATTTGGAGGATACTGAGTTCATCTTGCTAGAAAAGTTTTAATAAATTGAGTAGGTTTTTAGTTTTCCACCTGTGTGAGTTACCTCCTTTCTCAAGGAACTCCTTTGAGGAAGCCTCACAATTTAAATCAACTACTAGGTAGCATCCAAGCATTTACAGTACCCGTTTGTAAATTGTGAAAGCTGCCACTCAAAAATCACCTCATTCCTTTTGTGATGTCAAATTCAGGTTACTGTTTCTTGTAGAGATGGTGTTTTTGTGCTTTGAAAGTTTTAAAATCCTGATAAAATTTAGTAGGGAGCTGTCCTGTTTAACTTTTTAGCATTACTATCACTCATTTGAAGTTAACAAGGACACTTATGTAAGAGGTCTGAAATTTTAAATTAATTGTGAGATTAAGCGGGGGAAGACTAAAAATCAGTAGTTTTCAAGATTGTTAACAGAGCAGCCTATCTTGTAAATAAAATCTTGTGGAATCTCGGGATACGAGCTCTTGGTGGAAGCTTAAATGGTGGGTTAGTCTTTCCAGCATAGCCCTCATATCTAAGGGACTCTGAAAAACCACTGGTGTCGACAGAAAGTTCTACGTTGAGGGCAGGAATCTCTTGTTCATTGCTGTCTCCAGCAGTTGATAAATAAAGCAAATTTTCCCAGATTGAGTGGAGCCACACACCTATGGAAGCTCCATTTTCTAATTTGAGTAATCCGATTCTAAGGCTGCAGTAATGCTCCTGGGTCCCAGAGGTGGTAAGACCTCAGGGAGCTATCACCTCAGTGCAGTAGCTGTAGTTAAGGGCCTATACCCTGTGCTAAACAAGCATGTAGTGGTTTGTTTTCCTCTTTTTGAACTTGACTTGCCTAGTCTTTTCTAGATGTTTATTGCACATTGCAGGGAAAATCAATTCTGCAAATTTTTACTTAGCAGATTCTTGCTCAGGTTGCTGTTCTGGTTAGGTTAAAAAGGCATTGCTTTACGTAGTCCAGCTCTGAGACATTGTGCACACAAAGATTTAGGCAAAAAGGGGACTATCTATACTGAGACTAAAGTTTAAAAGGGTGAGGACATTGCCTCACAATAGGAGGAAGCAGCACACATAAAACCTACCTGTGCATCTAGGTAATTTAGCATTTGAACATGAAGGTATCCTAGGAAGGGGTTGGCTTTTCTTTTCCTTGCCATATTCCACCTGTGCTTTAGTGTTTTCTGAGGTCTTGATATTCCTTTTTCTGCCCAAGGGGCTTATGCAAAGGGGAGGCTGTGCAGGAACCCATTCGGAAAGTGTTAGAGCCACAGAGGTGGATAGTAACTTACAGGAGAGGCAAAGGTGGTCCTATTGACACATGCAGAAGAGTACTGTGGATTACAATAGCCTTCATTTGGTCAAAATTCGTTTTATTTTCAGATTTACTTCATTGGGATGTGGTAACAAAATTGGCACATACAAAAAGGATATTGATAATGGGCCTGATTAAGAAAATGGCTCCAGATAAGTAAGTGGTTGAAAGATGAAAGTAACAGAGACAAACCATTGGAGTTTTTAGGAGTTCAAACGTTAGTTCTGCCACAATCTGTGACTGGAGGTGACTTGTCCTATCTAAGCCTGTTTTTTCATCTGTCATTGGATTTGAGATCACTCGTGTTTCCACTGTAACTGTCTGGACCTTTTGTCACTGGTATGTCCCTTTTTG
The DNA here is from genome assembly GCA_028627145.1 of Eidolon dupreanum. Taxonomy (NCBI): domain Eukaryota; kingdom Metazoa; phylum Chordata; class Mammalia; order Chiroptera; family Pteropodidae; genus Eidolon; species Eidolon dupreanum. Next base: position 5,459,458 of record CM053510.1, on the reverse strand, counting down.
GCCATGAGGCCACACTGGTCTGGGTTAAGGAGGGAAGGCCACAGTGGTTGAGGTGCTTTGAGGATCTGGACTCGGCTCAATAAGCTCCACTTGGTTTGCTCAGATCAGGCTGCCTGAGGCCAAAAGCCAGATGGCCGGATAGGCTGGTGACACCACACCCAAACCTCAGGTAGCAGGGAACAGGGATGGGGAAGGATCAGCACCTATGGAGTGAGGAAGCCAATGAAAATAGGACGCTTCAGTTCTGCCGCTCAGTTTTCTATCCAGGCCGTTTTAAACCAGATTCTACCCACTTGGAAAAGATCTGACCTCTTCTGCAACCTGCTCTCCTCCACGTTTGTTTTTTAAATCTTTTTGTCTTTGTTTTGACAAACCTCTAAGAAATCAAGACAGCCTTTCTATGGGTGGCGTCTCTAGTCTCTCATCCCAACATGCTTCCTTTCCTTGACTGCATTTAGTTTTAAGAGAATGGCTAACTCTCCCAGGGCTGGGCTTTGTCTTTCTAGTTTGAGGTTCCCTCCTCCCATTGTCCCAGATGCTCAATGTGCTTAGAGTAGATGCTATTGAACAGGCGAACAATCCCCTCACCTGGACTGAAAGGCCGTGGTGTGGGGAGGGAAGAGAGTGTGAATGCTGGTGACAAGCCCTGGAATTAAGGTGAGATCCGGGGAGGGGGTAGGGAAGACACGTGACATTCCTATGTCTGCTCTCTAGAGATGGGTTAAACTGTTTTTATGTTTTAAAAACCCCGAGATTAAAAAAATTGCATTTCAGTAGTAGACTGATATGCTCAAGAGATTAATCTAAATTCCTACCTGGTCTCCAGCGGAGAAAGACACTTGGCATGAAGTTGACAGAGTTAATCAAGATGCCTAAATGACAGCAACGATGATCACAAACTTCTGTTTTTATCTTCCTATTTCTGGTTTAGAACTATGAAGTCATGACATTTAAACCCACTGCTCCTGCTCAAAAGTAATGCTGTAACAATTTAGGTTATAGAAAATTTCTTACAGCTTTTATATTCTTCCTGACTGAAACCTGTGTTTTCCTCATGACTGGTAGGTAATTCAGCATCTCCTAGCTCGGTAGCTTGCGCTCACTGCCATTGTATTGAACTTGGACTTATAGGTAGGGAAGCAAAGAGAAACCATTAGGAGCCCCATTTGTTTCTTAGAAGAAGAGGATTAAGTTGTCCCATCTGCTCACTTGTATATAGAGCAAGAAGTGGACTCCCTGTCCTAAGAGTGTTTTGTTCCTTGAGTGCTGGTTAGAAGAGGTGAATCGAAAGCTGAAGGGATTTTTAATGGCCAGCAATTCTCTCTGCTAGCCATTTTGGCAAGACCTTGGACCTTGGTACCCTGGATGGCACTAAGACCAAAATCAGTAGGGGAAGCATCCTTCAGGGCCAGTTGTCTCTAATACCACGCCCTGGCCTTTGCCCTGCCCGCTTCTAAAAGTGGAGAGAGTGCTTCTCCTGGAGCCTGAGGCAGACATAAATCACACCCAGCCCAGGGTGAGCTGAGCTCCCAGGCCCTGCGTTTGGCCAGGTCTCGGAATTCTCAGTGCTAATGCTGCCTTTCTAGATCTCGCTCACAAGGTTCAGCTGCTCCCTCTCCCTCCGGCCTGCGAACCTCTGAGGCTTGCAGGCGAGGGCGGAGAAGGCACTGAAATGGACAGGTGCGATGAGCTCACCCCTTTCCTGGGTGGAATTTTAGTGGTAAATCTTCCTGATTTCTGGGCTTAGTAGGTCCTCCCTATTCTAACACCTTCCTGATTCCCTCTTTGTTCGCTGACCATCTGCATCTGACAAACAAGAAAAAGGAAACAACAAAAGTCACATCCCTGCCCCAACAGCACCATCCCTGCTTGGGGGTGGGGGGAGGGAGGAGGGGGCTGTGTGTTCCCATAGATCTGCCTAGAAAATAAAGGGGAGGGGTTTGAGCCAGAGCCTTTCTCTCCTCAAACCCTCTCCCTCTGCACGTAGAACTGTAGTGGCATCATCCCTCACGCTCCCCTCTACTTCCGTATGGGGGGTGGGGGGCAGCTGTTGTTATTGGTGGAGATAGGCATCTAGCCAGAGCTGCCCGGACTCCTTCAGTGAGCTGTGGGGACAAGATGGAAGCAGGCAGTGAGGGGGACGGAGTGGAGCCAAGCCCAAAAGCCAGACCACCCACTGGGAATGTAGTGGTGCTTACAGAGGTGGGCGGCCCGTGTCCATGACCCTTCCGTGTGAATGCTTTCCTCCCCTCTGCCTGAGAAAGACCTTGGGCCATGGCACCGAGAGCAAAGGACCGACCTCGCCACAAGACAGAGTGCCCCGCTTTTGCCTTGGTGACCTCCCTTCCAGACAACTGGGGAAAACTTCTACTGCTCCCACCCCACACTTCACCACCCCTCTGCCCTGCCCTCTCTCTGCCCTACCAGCCGTCTTCCCAGACTCAGATACTCACTGCACAATGTCAGCAAAGGCCGAGAACAAGGGCTTGGACTGGTACTCTATGCCATGCTTGGCACACAGGGACCGCACCAGGGGAGCCACTTTGTGGTAATTGTGTCGCGGCATCGTGGGGAAAAGGCTTCAGGGAGAACAGGACAGTCAGTGGCTCCTACTTCTCTCCTTCCCCCACTCCCCACACGTGGACCCTCCCCGAGACCAGCTTCCCAGCTCCCCCGCGACTCACTGGTGCTCGATCTGGAAGTTGAGGTGCCCACTAAACCAGTCATTGAAGGCGGACTTGTGGACGTTGCATGTTGCCTGGAGCTGGAGGAAAAGGTCAGGGAGAGCATGGCCCTGGGTGCCGGGTGGAAAGGCTGGTCCAGCCCTCTCCAGGTAAAGCTGTCTGAAAGGAGGGGCCGGGGGACTGTCCCTGGTCACTCCCTTCTCCACATGGTGACAGGAGAGAAGTTTCCAGCTAATAAGGCAGTGCTGTTGGGGACTTTTGTCATCGTTACTGCCCCCACCCTGTGCCCTGCATCTCTGCCTACCCACCCCTTTTCTTAGTTGTGTTATGCCCAGGTCTTCCAAGTGACTGTCCCTTACCTGGGTGGAGACCCAGTCCACGTTCCGGTCGTGATCGATGTGCATGGGGATATGATTCATCTGCGTCACCCACACAAACCAGTTGCTTTCCAGGAACCTGGCGGATAAGGCACACGGATGGAAACAGCACAAGCAGATTCTAGAGTTCTCTCTCCCTCAGACACCTGCTCCAGCCTGGCCACCTTCCCGAGCCAACACATACCCCCTGCTACCCGAATCCCCAGCGTAGTCCCCAGACCAGACTGGTCACTCCCAAACAGTTGCTTTTCTTCACCAGTCTCTACTCTTCCCATCAAACACTACCTGACCATGAAGAAAAGACCCAGGAGGCCTTTCACCCCCAACAACGGCACATAAGTGAGGAAGAAGCGGATGTAGAAGGTGGTCATCCAGGCCAGGTCCTGCAGGGAGAAGCAGGCAGCATTATGACTGGCGCAAAGCATCTCCTCTCACTTCACCTGTTTCTTTGCATCAGGTGTGGCCATTCTCCCGGACACCCAGGCTGGATTGTCTCCTCTCAGTTGCCCAGCCCTGCAGCATCTAGTGCCACTGCTCCTTCCTTCCTAGTGGCACCCCCAGCCCTCCTTGCCTGTGTCCTTCACGGATGCCACAACCTATAGGGTCTCCTTGCCTCTACCTCCTCCCAACCCATCTAAATCCTCATCTCTTCATCACACTGCCAAATGAATCTTCCAGCACCACAGCTAAGTCCGTGCCAGTGGCCCGATTAAAACTCTAGTCACTTTTCTGCACCATACTCCTCCTGACACTTGAATCCTCCACAAAATGTCCAATGGACAAACCCACCCCTCACTACCCAGCTTCGCCGTTCAAAGTCCATTTTCCACCCCACCTCTGCCTGTCCACCAAGGTCAGCTAGAAAAGCAACTTCACAAAGACTTTTCTGATGCCTCTTATCCAGCTAGTTGCAGTCGGGCCCCTTTTGGAATCCCAGAACCTTCTGCCTGTACCTCTTTTCTCTGTTGTCAACCGCATTCTGCTTCACCAGAAGTTTCCTGAGAGTCGGTGCCATCTCTCACTCATTTTCCCCACTCCCCAGCCCGCCCTTGGCTTTATTCCCAGCACAAGAACCACAGGAGATACTGCTGAATGAAATAGGCATTGGGAGTCCGGTGCCCTGATGAGCTCAAATCGTGCCACCTAGAGATAAGGAAGGTCCACACCTGGTTCTATTAGGCCTGGAGTGCAACTTGGTGGGCTTTCCCCTGGAGAACCCCTTTCCCCTCCCTCAAGGTCCTGGAGACAAAGGATGCGGGATTCCTGGACTATGGATACTCACCACCCACTTCTTCCGCTGGAAAACAAAATAGAAAATATACCACTGGAAGTAGAGAGGCAGCAAGGCTGGGGGCCCAACTGGGGAGGAAAGGGAGACAGGGAGGAGGTATGAGCAGCATGAGGGTCACCAGAGAGCCGGCCGGTGCTGGAGGAAGGCCCCTGGCATTTCTGTTGTCTCCTGTTGTCCCCCTAGCTGCCTTGGCACTCCTCCATCCATTGGAACTGGCAGGCACTGAAGGTGAGCACGAATGCAAGTCTGAAGAGGGCCAAATCTCCCGAAACCACGCCCGGAGGGTGAGGGGTGGGAGTGGCCTTCTTTTCCAGAGGAAGAGGGCAGCTGGGGGAGGTCAAGCCCCCTGCATGGAACTTGCTCTGCTCCCACTGCTGATTAATACTCCGGGAGTTGCCCTGGCAACAGCCCTGCCCTTGCCTGGGGCCTTCATACTGACCTTAAACCTGTCCTGACAGTCATCTGCCCTGTGTTCCTATCTGCTTCACCATGCAGGGGAAGGAACAGGTGTGTTAGGAGACAGGGGGGCCCTTCTGATCCTTCACGGACTGAAAGCTTCCTTCCCTGGACTAGGGAAACAGGCTTGTGGCCCCCAACCCGAATCCCAGAGGTCGGCTGTGGGAAGGGGCACAGGACTTCTCTGAACACTGAGAATTGAAGAAGTGGGTCCAGTCCCACGTGCTGTCCCATTTTCTTTTCCGTATCGCCTCTCTGCATGGCCCTGATGCTCCCCTGTAACCCCCCCCCATTACAGTGCCCACCCTCACTCCTCTATCCTGAGATGCCCTGCATTCTTACATTCTTTCTCCTGACATTTCTGCTATAGCCTCTACCCCAGCGCCCTTTCCCCAGGAGGGGTGGTTGGTTAATACACAGTTAAAATAAATTCCTTTGAATTAAAATGGGATCACTGGAATCACCCGCTCCCTTCCTTTGAAATTTTAAATTTTTAAAGGAATTTTAAAACTGACCATTATGAAGCAGATTTTTAAACGAGGGAACAGTCTTCAGAAAGAGCTTAAGACAACTACAGAAATGTGTTCCTTTTTCCGCAACAGCTCTTCCACTCCCTCTTTGGGTTTCATCCTCCCATAGCTACATCTGCCTTTGTTTCCTTGGGGGTTGGACTGTACCCCACCAAGTCACCTTGACCCAGGAATGTGTATGACAGGGTTCAAGGTATGGCTTAAGGCTTATTCAGGGTGGCCCCACCCAACCACTCGGTCCTCCTGGAAGCCAGGGTGGGGCTGGAGGAAGTAATTTGCCCCCAACACAGAACCACCTTTGACCAAACATCAGCCTAACCGTTGGCTTTGCAATGAGAACAACCTTTGACCGAACATCAGCCTAACTGTTGGCTTTGCTGAGTTGAGATGGTAGGCTGCTCCCACAAGGAGTAACCTGTTGGGGCAAAGCAGTTCCTCTAGCCTTTACCTAAAATACCAGAATCCCCTGGAGAGTCATCTCCTCCTCACATCCCTCCCAAGGGAGTCTCCCGTGTTGGAAGGAGACACTCACTCAAGAAGAAGTATTTGTGCTGGTGGTTGTATGGCATGTACTTTTTCTTCTGTTTCCCAAGCTGTGAAAAAAAAAAACAAACACAAATCAGCACCTACAGACTGGTTACCCACCCACTCCCTTCACCCTCTGACCTTGGGTGTTCTCTGCTCAAGAACTTCCGCCTACTTCCAGAGACTGCCAGCTTGTTGTTATTGGAAGGCTCTAGCAGGCTCAGCCCTACCTCCAGCACTTGCCACATAAAGCCCCAGGCTTCGGTCCACTAAGTGTGCCACATCATGGCACACAGCTCAACGACCCCATGCCCACACGAGGCACATATACAACAGTGCCTCCACATCCTTGGGACTCCTGTTTATCCAAAGACACCTTTGTACCTTTGTCATAAGGTGTCCAGGCCCTTCCACCCTCTCCCCTTCCTTTCTCTCATCTGGTACTTTTTTAACACCAGCATCTCCATGGACAGCCATTTTTACTCCTACGTAGGTCAGCGTTTCCTCCACATCCAGCCCTGATAGACCCCCATCCACATCTTCCAGACTCTGGACACTCCAATTTAAGCTTTATAAAACTCCTTGTGGATAGGACACCGAGAACAACTTGACAGTCTGAAGATACTGGCAAGGTTTCCCCCGGTGAGTGGTGATTATTTTGTAAGTCTAGCTACTGAAGACAGGCTGGGACAACCAGGTCAAATCAGTCTGGAACCCCTAGCATGGACGCATGGAAACAGGACAGCAAATTCTGCTTTCTCACTTGATGACTCCTTCTGCTCTTCTTGTTCCAATTAGTTCTGGCGACCAGAGGACCACAGGGCTCAGGAGAAACTACCCAGAGCAAAATGCCTGCTCATTCTTTCATGCTTCTGCCCACTGTTTTGACAGGTCGTTTATTGAAAGCTAATTCTGTACTTTTGTTAAATGAAGCATTCTTTCTATAGTAACTGATTCATTCGACAAGTATTGGGCACCTACTATGTGCCAAGTACTATTCTAGGTGCTGAGGATATAGAGGTTCCTACCCTCACGGAATTTATAATCTGAGGAGAAGCTGGTGATAAAATCTATATACAGAGCTCAACATAGTTATAGATTAAAAATAAGACAATACGACACAAAGTAAAGAAGGCAGTGTTTTAGCTAGGGTGGTCAGACGCGGCCTCCATGACGTTTGAACTGAGGACTGAAATGATGAGAAGGAGCCAGCAATGTGAAGATTCAGGGGGACAGCATTTAAAGCCGAGGGTGCAGCCAGTGCAAAGGCTTGGGATAGTTAAGGGACAGAAAGGTGGTCAGTGTGACTGGAGACAGTAAGCAACAGGGGGGGAGAACGGTTGAGAAGGCCAGAAAACTAGGGATGGCTAAATCAAGTTGGACCTTACAAAGCCCTGGTAAGGCCATAGAAAGGAGTGTGGATTTTATTCTGATGGTGATCGGAAGCCACTGGAGGGCTTTCACTGGGTGTGGCACTGAGCTTTAAAAGCCTCCCTGGCTAGCAGTGGGGAGAATGTACTGTAGGGGAAAGGCACAGTCCCGCGGAGACCAGTGAGGAGGCACCAGCAATAATCCAGTCCTAGGACGGACCAGACCTGGGGCAGTGGAGCTGAAGTCAATGGATGTGGGCTGCGTTTTAGAGGCAGTTATTAAGAGGGCTTGCTGATGTGGGATGAAGTTCATCCCATCCCAAGCAACATTACCTGAGAGGCGGAAACCAGAAGAGGAACACCTATCTTACTTGTGGGGTGGGGCAGAGGCATGGCCTCCCACTGTGAAACTGTTGTGGAAGGGAGCCTGGTCCACTGCTGCCTGCTCAAATGGCAATCACGTGCCACTACGCTGCTAATAACCGCCCTGCTGTGCTTTGACTCTTGGAAGCCAGGGGGTTGTATTTAGGGTCAAGTGTCGCCTGCAGCTCTAGTTCTCCAGAGCCACTGAGGTGGATGCCACTGGATCAGCACAGTGATCAATGCCCAATCAAACTGTACCCAGAGAGAGAGGGTGAACCAAGCACCAAGTAGTCTATAGTCCAGGCATTTACCAACATATGAACAGGCGGCCTATCTTCAACCTCCTAACTAGGTAAAAAAAAAAAAAAGCTATTTTGATCCCAGATCATAGTGTCTATAGATAGGAATTTCCTGAAAACCCTAGCTCCAAGAAGCATAAAGGCAGTGGTGTGAAAAGGCTCTCTTCCACTTAGACTCCTACCTTTTTTTCCTCTCCCTCTTGATTCCCCCCTCACACTTCCACCCTTGACCCATGGATGTTGCTGTTTCTCCTTAAGAACTGGACCTCTGAAGGCAGGGCATCTCCTCCCACACGCTTACAGCCCCCGGGGTACGGTCCGTGGCTCCACCTGGGGTGCAAACACAGGACCTTCTGCGTATAAAGCAGACGTGTTAACCACTACACTATGGAGCCACCCCAGACTCCTACCTTTTTTTTTTTAACCCTCTGCAGTGATAACAAGTGCTACGAAGCTCTCCATGCTCTGCCTGATAAATAACCCACATTGCCCTCAAAGTAGCCACCTGAGCCAGGAGAAGCCAAGACTGGTTCATCATCGCACACTGTTGACCAAGACACAGTGCTGGACGTGTAGGGAACCAAGTAAGTCCCCATTCAGGAGGTGGGAAAATTAGGACATTACGGACAGGTGAGAAAAGCTTCAAGCTAGGGGCTCTTGGTGTCAGGAGAGGAGCGCCAGGCCACCTTGAACTCACGCCTGGAACTGAAACACGTTTAATGAGAGTTTAAGTCTTGGTGGGCTGAAATGTCATCCAGACCTGTCATCAGGGGGACCTGGCCAAAGGCTCGGTGCAGCCTACTAGAGCCTTGGGACAAGGGACTGTACATGAACTTTCCTAGAACCCTGCTGGCCATTCTCTTGCATTTTGCTCACTAAAAGCTCACCGGCTCACCCGGGTCGTTCTTCCTTTATCAGCCACGTTATGATTTGTCCTCGCAACCTCAGATGACAAGTCAGACTCAGTGCCAAACACCCCGGCAGTGAGACTGGGATCAGATGAATGGGGAGAATTATTTGGCGAATGAATGTTCCTGGCACTGGGCGTCAAAGATGGGGAAGACTGTGACACTGTAGGACATCAAAGTGTCAGAGACAAGAATACAGAGTGAGCGGCAGGGGGGATGACTGCCTAGGGTAGGAATATCAAAAAAAGCACCCCGGGAGGGCCATCCATCATCTTCAAAAGATGAGCAGAGTTTGAGTAGTAATCTCCTGGTCGTCCGTTGGATCCCTATCAACATGTGGTACCTTTCTTAGAAGAACTGTTTTGCTAACTTGAACTCATTTGGAAGGACAGGTGTCCTGGAGAGCCCGTTTACTGCCTCTTGGCCCCCGCGACTTCCAAATGGTGGTGCATCTGGCCCCCCATGTCTTCCCCACACTGACAACATTATGAGCATGTCCCCCAAGGCCTCCTGTGCGAGCACATTTCCATTTTCCAAGACCTTTCCATTGATACCTCTGCTCACCTCCACGGAGAGGATCTTCCCCAAGGCAAAGAAGAAGGGGTGCATGTTGATGTCCGGGTCTTTGCGGAAGCAGTTGGGCTTGGCATGGTGCTGGAAGTGCAAGTGGTTCCACCAACTGGCAGGGGCCCCCTACAGAAAAGCAAGGCATAATTATGAAAGCCAAGTGTCCCCCTTTCCTCAAAGCAGTCTTTCATTGACCAGTTTCAAAGAGCCCCTCCCCATCCCACTGACCTTCAGGTGGCCAATCACGAAATGATGCAGCAGGTGGTTCCATGTAGAGGTGCTGAAGACAGACAGGTGCCCAAAGTCATGCTGTAGCCAGCCGGCCTGGGCCTGGGCGAGAAAGGTTAACGCTAAGAGCAGCTCACCAGCCTAGTGCTTCTCTCACTGACCCCAGGCACCCCCTCCAGCCTTCCCCTCATCCACCTCCGCCTATGATGGCTGCAGTTCCCTAAATGAGCACATCAGGAAAGGGGTCAGGAAGCCTAGGTCCTAACTCTGGCTCTGCCACTAATTCACACGACAGTTGGGGCAAATCACTGTCCCTTCCCTGTTCTTCAGTTTCCCCAGCTCTGGAGATCTGTGACTTATGATGGACTGAACATCCAGACTACAGAAAAGAACAAAGAATGACAAACTCAGTGGCAAGAAGAAGGCTTGACAAATGGGTCTGGAGAGCCAAGTATTACAACTCAAGCATTATCAGCATGTTGGGCTGTCTCACAGGGAAGAAGCCAAGCCCTGCTGAGAAACCAGAATCCTGGTCCTCGGCACACTCGGGCTGTAGCAGAACCTGCATGCGAAGTTTCAGAGGAGAAATTCCACAGCAAGAAGGGAACCCCGGGAGAAGCAGTGAGAGAGATGAAGGTGCACAAGTGGCTACTGAGCAGCTGAAAGCCACAGACAATGGAATGTGTATTTCTTTCTATACTGACTCTCCTGCATATCCTCAGCTCTGCCCCGGTCAGAGGGCAAGGGCACCTTGGCCCCCTGAAGGGTACAAAGAGCTTTCCCTGGGGATGCTGAGAGTAGCTGTGCTCTTGACAAGCCAAGGGCTCTGACCTGAACCGTGCTTAGCAGCACTGCACAAAGGAGGAAGGGCACATAGGATGTCCCAAAGACCCAAAGAATGAGCCAGGCGGCAACATCCAGCAGCAGGATGTGTAGTAGGTACAGCAGGAAGAAGACATGGTTGGCCTTCATGAGCCCCATCTGTTCCACTGTGGCCCGCAGCTTCCGGAACTCATCAGTCAGCTCTTTCTGAGAAAGTGGAGAGAGAGGGACTGTTATTCTTCCCAGCTGCAAGCCAACACTGCTGGTGACGAGGGCCCTCTTAGGCTTAAGGACGTCCCACCCAGGTGGCTGTGGGAAGTCTTCAGTCCCTAGGTAAGCACAACACTGAGGACCGATAGGAAGGAAGTGCAATGGGATCGTGCTTAAGAGCACGTGGTCTTTGGAAGTTAGACCTGATTCAAGTCCCTGCTCTGCCATTTACTGACAGTATGCTCCTTGGCCACATTGTTTAACCTCTCTGAGCCTCAGTATTCTCATCTGTTAATGCGTGAGGATTATATGAGGTTACGCTTGACCCAGCGTACAGGCTCAAGATAGTCTCATGTTGATGATGATGGTAGCGGTGGTGACCTTGTGAGAACCATGAGTTCCAAAACTCCACTCCTTTGGGCTGTGACCCAATGACTATGCAGAAGAAACAGGGATCTCAAGACTCCCAAGAACTACTGACTGTGGTCACCTGTGATCCTACCTAGGGCTTCCTTCTACCCCTTGCCCCTCAACGATCACAGCAAACAGGGTCTCACATTCTTAGTGGGCTCAAAGCTGGGCTGCTCCGGAGACAATTCTCCAATCAGGAGAGAATTCATGTACTTCTTCACAAGGCCCTTGTTGATGTGGAATGCCACAAAGGGATCCTGCAAGGGTGGGGAGAAGGCAGAACAGTGAGGAAGCCAGCCCAGCCCCCATGGGCACCTGAGGGGCTCCCCCCAAAGGCCATCCTCCTGACCCAGCAAGGAGGTGGTACCCCAGTTCAGACAGCACCTCCCTCCAGCCACCTGTCTTTCAGGATTCTCAGACATTTTCCAGGGGTCCAGAGCTCAGGATCACCCAGCATCTGTGGTCTAGTGAGAGACACACCTATGAATAGGGAGCGCGGGAGGCGAGGTGGGGGGGGGTATCGGGGCGGAGCATGGGCACAGAGAAACCTCCCAGGGCTGGCCTTTCCTCTGGGCGTTGCTAGGCACAGCGTTTACACATGAATTTAAGTATTGGCAAGAACCAAAACGGATGTGGGACTTTTAGCAAGCCTCTCTCTGAGCCAGCATTCTCCAAAAAATGTGATAAGGGAAACTTCCCATACCCGAACTGGGAAACTTTTGCATTTCGCCCCCTTTCCTCTGCTGCTTGTTCCGGGTGGGCTTTCATATTTCCCCTAGTACTTTCACCGCCCCCTACCCTGGCGCCGCTAATTTTAGTTATGCGAGGTGGGGGTCCCTGGTGATGAGATTCAAGTTCGTAGGTCAGGACGCCCCAAGCGCTCTGGGGAAGCGGCAGGCGAGGCGGGAGCTGGGGCGGAGCCGACGGCCAGTGGCACCACACAGCTGGACCAATCGCCGTCTCCGCGGCGGCGGGCCCCGGCCCTAAATCACCCTGCAGGAAGCCCTAGTGTTAAGGCCCCCTGTCTGCGCATGCGCCGGTCCGAGCTTTGGCCTTCCGCGCTGTCTGGAGTCCCCAATGGTCACTCCGGGTGACAAGCGCAGGCTCTGGCCTCGTCTCCCAGGCCCGCCGCGCCAGAAGGAAGGGTGTGTCCTCACCCTGATGTGCCTGTGCTGTGCTGCGACATAATGGGAACCCTGGTGGCCCGAGGCGCGCTCTGGGATGGCCAAAGCGGAGGGTGGGGACAGCGGAAAGGGTCACACCGCTGGGCGCCGAAATGGGAGAAGAACGTACGGGAGGGGAACTTAGCGAAGCGAATGCTTCAACCGTTGGGCCCCAAGGGTGACCCCCGGCTCTCCAACCCAGCAGGGAGGCGCCAGGTGCCTTAGCTTGGAGAGCCCGTGGTCTACAAAGAAAAGCAGCAAGACCCCGGCTGGAGCGCGCGCTGAACCCGCAGCCGGGGGAGAATAAAGGAGGCTGGCGACCAGCCCGGGAATAAAAACCGCAGTTCGCCGCGGCGAATAGATGGGGACCACGCTGGCCTGTGGTTGAGTGACCTCCCCACAGGATTCGAGGACCATTCCGGGGTCCTCACCAAGTATACGTTGATGCAAAACCCCCACCTTCAGCAAGTCACGCCCATTCCTCCCCGTGCACCAGCAAGCCGCTAGCCCCCTCCCGCCGCTGCGACCCTTCCCCACCCTTCGGCCTTCACGCTGTGCGGGAGTTCGCAAGGCAGCGGGCGCCAGGTGGCTCCCCGCCTCAGCCCTTTCCCCACGAGTGGTTCATTCTGCTCCCGCTCACAAGTGTAGCCCAGCACTCCCCAGTCCGGGTGCGACGGCGCTCCCCTCCCAGCCAAGAACACTGACCCCTGCTCCCTCGGCCGCAGCACCGCTGTCCCGGCACCCTGCACCCTCGCTCTCTTCCCTCCAGCCCTTCTCTGGGCCTGCCCACGCCTGGAGACAGCAGACTCGCGGCCAGAGGCGGAATGCACGCACCGGCCGCGCGGCCCTTTGTGTATGCACGTCGCCGGCATCCATCTCCACTCCCCAGACTCCTGTTTTCCCAGCCCCTCCTGCCCTTGCATCTCGTGTCCACAGCACACCCAACCCCTGGGCAACAGGTATGCTCCGGAGCTTTCCGGCTTTCCCCCCAATTAGTTGGTGTTTGGCTGTGGGAGCCGAACTTCCTGCCTCGGATCCCGAGCCTCCGGCCGCGGCGCCCCCGGCCCCGCCTCCTCCAGTGCCCGCGTCTGGCAGCGCTCACCGTAGCATCCTGCCCCGCATAGTGGCTGATGACCCGGGAGCCCCCCGGGTGCCGGCGGGTGAAGTCGCTGATGTTGTACACCTTCCGCTCTATCACCAGCCACCGCTCCTTGTTGCGCCCAGAGCGCTGCGCCACCTCGTCCCAGGTGAAGTAGCGCTGGGTCGGCCCCTGGGCCGGGGTCTCGGGGGCCATCGCGGCCCGGAGATGCCTCGCGCCGGCTGGGTAAGGGCGATCAGGTGCGCACCGACCTTGCGTGCTCGCGCCCGGAGCCTGCCGCCGGCGCTTGGGGTTTTCAGCACCCGTGGCGGGGACCACCGGGCTCGGATGCGCGCGCTCCCATTGGTCGAGCCGCGTGGCGCGGGGAGTGCGCCCCCGCCTTCCGGTGAGAGCGGGCGGTAGCAGGCCTGTGGCAGGCACGGATGCGCGCCCCCTCCTGGCCTCCTTTCCGGGGTCGCAGCTGGATCCCACTTACCTACGCGCGTCTTTCGCTCCTAGGGGGCGCCGCAGGCGGGATAAAGGTGACCATGGCGTTTCCTGGGTGCCGGGCCAGGATTGAAGCGGGCGGCGGTCTAGGGTGCGCGGGCCGCCCCGGGGCTCTGGAGGAGGAGTTGTCTCAACCGGCGCCTCGGGACTGGGGGGGCGAGAAAGGCCTGCGGGCTGGCGGGATTAGGAGTGGTGGTGATGGGCGTGGAAGGAGCTGTACCTGCGTTTGAGGTTGCCCGGGGGCTGAGGCTGTCCCAGTGATCGAGAGTGACCTAGGGGCATCATCGTTAGTCTAAGAACCCCCTCGCCAGTGTCTGGACGCTAACTCTCCAGGAGTGCACCTGATAAACTCCCATTTCCTCGGCATGCTACTTTATGTGGCCTGAAGTAACACTCTGATAACCCTTGGCAAATTACACTGTGAACAGCGTACTTGTGGTTTATTGAATGGTCTTGTGTGTGCCGGGAGAGTGGGGGCGCGCGAAGGAGGGAGTGTTAATGCTTTGCTTAGTATAACGTTAAAAATGCCTCTCAATTTTTGTAACCCTGTTTGCCTTTTCTGTTGGTTTTTCTTTTGGTTCTGTTTTAAGATTAACTGGGATTCTTAAATAAAAGGAAGTGGCCCAGACTTCTAGGAGGCCCCGTGGGAAGAGCCTGGGTCTTCAAGCTAGGGCATCCGCTCCACCTTGGAGGCACCTGGGAATTGTAGGAGGCCTTTAAATCGGAGATTTGGAGAAGCGAGAAAGCACCCAGAGGCTGGGTGCACCAGTCAAGAAGCTGCTGCAGTAGAAAGAGACCCAGAGTTTGCATGCTAACCTTTATTCAACACCTTATAAAGCACTTACTACTACATAACAGGAAACTAAGAGTTTTGCAAACAATTGGCTCACTTCTCATTGCAACCCTATGAGGTAGGAACTGTTGTTAACCTCACTTGCAGATGGGGAAACTGAGCCACTGAGAAGTTAAGTATTTTGTCACACAGCTAGTAAATGGCAAGGCTGATTGGAAACCATCTGTGCTCTGAACCCCTAGGCTCTGCTGTGTCTCCTCTGATTATACTAGTATGCAGGCATTTTGATGGGACTGCGGACAAGGGAAAGGAAGCAGAGCTTATCCCATGCACTGAGCTAGAGTCTGAGCCACTAGGAGTCATGGTGATACAGAACAGATTGGGAGAAGTATGGCTAGAAAAAGGTCCTTAATCCATTTAAGGTCAAAACTCCTCATTTTATAGATAAGAAAATTGAGGTTCAGAATAGGGAAGGCACGTCCCAAGTTCCCATTTGAAAGCTCAGGTAAACTGACTTTCAGTTAAGATGCCAGGCCGCTGCACCTTGCTCAGAAAAGATGGTCCATGTCACTGCCCTTTGTACAGTCAATTTTCTGTTAAAAAAAAAAAAATCTTGCCCAGCAATTCAATAGTGCGTAACAAGAGCTATAAAATGATCTGTACTCTTTGATCAAGCTGAGATAGGATAGATAGCCCAGGGACACTCTTGGGAATGTGAGGGCCTGGAAACTATGCAAAATGTTTATAGCAAATTTAATAGCAAAAACGAAATGACTGTTAAGTCCTGACAACATAAAATCGTCAAGCTCACAAGGCTATATTAGCACAGTGAGGAATTACAGAGTGATTAAAAATCACCAGGATTTGAACTGTATGGATAGGTAGGAAATACTTTGCATTGGAAAAAAAAAAACAATCAAGGATGGACTCGGAGATTACCATTATGGAAGATACCCACGGGTATTAAATAATAGAAGAGAGTCTGCCATGATGAAAACATTTCATAGTTTAACATTCTTAAGTTTATTTTCCTGTAAAGTTGCTTAATCTCATGAAAGAAAAATATATTTTGCTTAACCATTATTCCTGTATAAGTGAAGGTGCTGTGGGGTAGAAGTTCACGTGTACTTCTAGTGAGAATGATTAACTTCTGGAAAAACGGTTTGGCAACTTGATTTAGAAACTTAAAGCTATTCCCACTAATTCCATGTTTAGGGATATAGTCTAAGGAAATCGTTTTGGAAAAAATTTTTTAAAACAATATTCATTGAAGCAGTATTTACGATAGAAAAAAAAAGTGGCAACAATTTGCCCATCAGTAGAATATTATGCAGACATTAAAAATAATGTGATGAAATTTTAATGGCTGAGGAGGTAATCACGCTGGAAAAAGACTAGAAGGAAATGATAATAGTGATTATTTCTGGATGGGTGGAGCAAGGTAATTTATACTTTAATACTTTATGAATTGTCTGTAATGAGCATATGTTACTTTTACAATCAGAAAAAAAGTTTATTTGTAAAAAAAGTGCCACTTGTGGGATGATTCTTCGATTAACTCCACCTACCCAAAAGCATTAAGTGTTTTTCATTCAACATTTGTGGAGTGTCTGCTCTTTGTCAGTTATTTCAACAGGCACTGTTAATACGAATTCAATATCATGTGGCTCATGCTTAGCTAAGTCCACTGAGGACAAACATCACTGATTATAGGTCAGTAGGATAAAGGCAAATTATGCCTCTTTCTGCTAGGCGACAATTTAAGCAGTTTGTATGACATGAATTTGCATTCATGTTTCTTTGCTTTGTAAATATTCTTACGCCAGCATTGTGTATTTCGACTGCCTCCCTAACTCAGTTGTAACCTGGAGCAGGGACTATGGATTCTGTTTTATATAGTGATATTATAGTCCGAATACCGTAGTTTGGGGTTCTGGGTGGAACAGTAAATTTGTTGAACTGATAGTTTCAACCTGAAAAAAATACCGGTTTGCAAGCGTATAAGGCCACTGTGCAGATGTCTTATTGCACTCTCATGTCCCTGTACACAGATGGTCAAGCAGACTGTAAACAAAGCATTTCCGGGCCTGAGTTGGGGGCCAACTAGATAAATCCTTTGCCTCATGGTTAACTTGCCTTATCCAATAAATGAATCACATGCTTAATTCCAGGTTGAGATTTGTGAATACTCCTAATTATTGTGGCTAAATTTACTAAGGGAACAGAGAGAAATCAGCTTAACACCCTAATGCCAGTTGTAATCAGACTGTACTTCAGTCACACAACTGCTAAAGACTATTGGACTAAGGAGGAGGCGTGGAAAGTAAATGTTGAATCAGGCTGTATTCAGAGCCCATGTGCTGCTGCCAGGCCTCGGGAACCGCAGGACAAAGGAAGATTCCTGCTGGGATTATTAGCAAACCATTTACCCATACCCTGAAGAGAAAGCAGAGTCCTAAAGTCGTATCCTACACAAAATAAACCCGACCATTCATTCCCTGTGACAGGAATGGGGAACCTATGGAACAAAGGCTGGGGATTGCTAGCATGCCTTTCATGCTACATACTCATACCATCAAAGGAAAAAAGTAAAAGAGTCTTTAAACCGTAATTCGTAGATACTAAGAATGACATATAACCTGAATTCTCCAAACACTCGGGGTCTTTGCCTTTGTCTGTCTGTCTGTCTTTTCGGTCTGTCTTTTTCTTTTCCTCCCTGTCTTTTCTCTCTGTCTCTCTGACCCCTCTCTGCTCTCTCACTCCTTGTCTCTGAGAGGAGACCAGCTCTGTCTATGGAGTGTTACCCCTTCCCTAATAAACTTTCCTTTTGACTCTAACTCTGGCCTGTGCTTGAATTCTCTCCTGCACTCAAACCTGCTCTCTCTAGGTGCAGGCCTGGAATCTCCAATCGGAGGGATTTGCCCTG
The DNA here is from genome assembly GCA_028627145.1 of Eidolon dupreanum. Lineage (NCBI taxonomy): Eukaryota > Metazoa > Chordata > Mammalia > Chiroptera > Pteropodidae > Eidolon > Eidolon dupreanum. The sequence continues at coordinate 5,441,950 of CM053510.1, read as the reverse complement.
TCCTGCATCAACTGACATAATCTGACATGTGAGTTCAGATTTTGATCTGTTTCAACAAGGGACACAATATCAGACAAAGGACCTTACAAAGTGAACAAGTGTAGGAGGAAGAATACTGGTTGTGCTCAGCCGTGTTTCAGCCATCCCTCAGGCCATTAAATATCAAAGCCGTTTTCATAGTATCTGGGTTTCCGTGAAATTAGGTAATTTATGGGGACAAAGTGGGCACGATGCTCAGCACACTGTAGGTACTAACAAAGTTAACTGAATCTGTCATGTTATAAGAAAAATCATCTGTAATAGCTCTGTAGGTAATGTCAAATAATATGTTATTACAAAATAATTTATGACTGTAGTGCTTAAACTAAAGAGAGAAAGGATCCCAACATCACACTTCTACTAGAGACAAAGAGAAAACTAGAAACAGGATTTTTTTCTCTTTACCACACTATAATAACACAGGAGGTGGGGGAGGGGAGTACAGAACTCGTGGAGGTGAACTTAACCAGATTTCCTTAATGCAATCTTGTTGCGTAGACCATTAGACACCTTATAGACAGGTATGTGAAACCCACCACTGTCTTATAGATAAAGTGACTGAGATCTAAGGAGCTGGAGCCATGCTTTAAAAATAGGAGGTTTGGGATTGGAATTTACCCCAGGACTCGTTTATACCTTGTAGTTCCTCTCTGCAGAAGTTCCGAGGCAGTGGGTTCTATAAATGTGTTTGATATAAGGCCCTCCTGGCTCACATAAGAGATGGCAGGGTCAGTTTGCTGTCCTAGCTTTTCTGGGGCACCTTCTTCCTCCCAGTCCCTGAGACCTGCCTCTGTAAAACGGGAGAAGGCAGGCCCGAGCAGGTGGGCCCCAGACCTTCAGATCTCTCCAGGAATTGGTCTCCAGTGCCCCCAGGCACCGACATCATCTTTTTTTTCTGGTCTTTTAATGCAACTTTACAGTAAAAGGATCTCTATTTAAAACAAAAAGGCTCAGCTTGAAATAGTTACGATAAGAAGATTATTTATTTCACTGTGGCAAGTCATCATATACATAATATGGCAATGATGACTTTAAAAAAAAATAGATATTGGTTTATTTTTTTTTTCTTTTTTCTTTTATTTTTTTAGGCGAGGCAACCCTTGGCTGACCTCCCAGATTGCAAGGACTTTTTAACGCCTACAGCACCTGGTCTTCCTAGGTGGTCTCCCATCCAAGTACTAACCAGGCCCAACCCTGCTTAGCTTCCGAGATCAGAGATATGGGTTTATATCTGAGCACTTTCTAAGGTAAGTTCTACATGTATAACTAATAGATCAAATGATAAGAACATTGTTAGGCTCTTGTTATTTGTTACCAAATCGTTTGTCAGCCAAGTTTATTTCCTGAGCACTTACTAGGTATTCTTTAATTTCACTGCATCTGCCGCCACCAGCACAAGAAAGGAGTGCCATCCTGTTGCTCCCTGCCCAAGTGCCTTCCCACCAATACTATGAGCTCCAAACATATAGGAATGAAGCACAATCCCTCTGGGTCTCTCCCAGAAGTCTCCCAATCCCCCGTCCACCTCCTATCCAAACGATTGCATTGTCACACTACAATCAAATTCTAAATGTATTTCGTAGTTAGGTGAGGATCTGTCCAATTCCAACAGGATGAGTAAGGAAGAGAGGCAATGTGGTAGAAGAGAAAGAATGACTGATATTGGAAAGGCCTGGGCGCTAATCCTGCTACTCCGGCGACTGTTATGTAATGTTGGAGGTCATGCCAACATCTCTGGTCTCAGATTCCCTCCAGCACTAGCTAGCAGTCTATGCCTTTTGAGATGAAAGTTTCGCTCAAGATGCCATACTTCTGCCCGCCATTCATTCAGAGATAGTGCTTCAACCTGATAGATAACTCTTAGCCCCAACCTGCCATTTAAGGCCACTAAGTTTGACCCCTTATTAAGTTTATGCTATCTTTGTCATTGAAAGTTTTTGAATGTTCTTTAAAGAGTTATGACTTTCACCACCAATTAATAAATTACTATCTGATGATCTTGGTTAAAGTAATTTGGCCTGACCAATATTGTTGGTTAAGATAATCTGCGTATGACGTTTTCATACACCTGGTGTCCTTTATTCCTCATGATTTAAAACAAAACATGTGCTTCATGACGTTTTGGTCTGTGACAAAACAAGAAACAAGAAGTCCTCCTGCCGGACTTGTGACCTAGGCCCAGACAAACAGAATGTCTCGTTCCTCTGACAACAGTAATTGGCCCAAGGGTTAGCTATGTGGCCTCAAGCCCATTAGAGCCATTCCCTGGGATTAATTCACCAAAGCAGGGCCTGGGCGAGCAGAGCGAGCATTCTTTCTCCCAGGGTTGCTCAGCAGGCGTGGCCATGTTCTCTGTCACGTGGAGAAGACCTTTCTGCAGCAAGAAGAGAATGAGACTGACATGAAAGAAAAGTAGAGACAAATAGAAAGTGGTGAACTGCTTCTTTTAGAGTCCTCGGTTTCTGCAGCTCTTTAGTTCTGTGATGTACCTGCCTAGTCTTCCAGCCTTGCTGAGTCAATGCCTTCCTTTTTTCCCCTCACACTAATTAGAATTTCTTTTTTGTTATTTGCCATCAAGAGATAGACCTAGAACCTCTGGCTTTCAGGCCAGGCTCTCCCTTCCAATGTTAATAACTACAGTGAGTGATGAGCGCTTATGCCAGGCAACAAGCTAAACACTTCATTTATTTACTGCACCAAAATAAAGATCCTGGTCCAGAAAGGCTAAATATGAAACTCTGGAAAAGAAACACCCCTTCCCCAGGTACTATGACATCTAAACTATCTTTTTCAAGAAGTGGGGAGATTAATGTTTGTAAACTGTGGCCAAGTGATACTTCCCTGGCAGACAGGAACACCTGATTTTGGGGGAGGGCTCCAGACTGTAGCATCCCATCTACAAAATCCTCTCTCTCCCTCTCCCCCCCCCCTCCGCCGCACACACACACACCACGGGTGCCACTCCTTCCCCTGCCTCCTCCCTGCTGAATTCTTCCTAATTCCCATCAGCCATTCTGACTTGATAATGTGCATTGCGTTTTTTGACAAAAAGGCCCAATGTAAGTGCAAGATCTTTTTATTAAGTCACTTTTTCAAATTTTCCAATTCATTGCTTCTTTTTTAAACGGAAATGTGATTGACATATACCATTATATTACTTTCAGGTGTACAACATAATGATTTGCTATTTATATATATTGTAAAATGATCACCACAATAAGTCTAGTTGACAGTTAAATCATTTTAAATGGTAAAACTAAATGTTCACGTCATTAAATTTAATTACTCTCAGGCTTCATGGTGAAAACACAAAAAGCATTTCTTATTAAATTTATGTTTAATCCAGACCACTCTTTTGAGTTTCTAAAGCACATATCCAGGGCTTTCTCACCATTGGGAAGTCTTACCATCGTCTCCAAATTAACATGTTCAAGTCTGAACTTCCCGTCTCTCACTTCACCTCCCAAACTACTCCTCTTCTGTTGTCTTCCCCATCATTATAAATGCTCCGTTCACTCCGTGGGATGACCTAAAGACCGAGAAGTCATTTCTGAAACTTCACTCTTCCATGAACGCCCACAGTTGATTCATTACCAAGTCCTGCCAGTCATCCCTCCAGAAATATCGTAAATCTCCTCTCTTCCCTCAATCTCCAGGATCTCCACTCTACCCAAGCTGTTGTCACTTGCTTAGATTCCTGCAGTAGTCTCCTAACTAGCCTTTTTGCCTTTATCCACATTCAACTCCTATCCACTCACAAAAGAGCTAGAGCTAGAATTTAAGATCATGTCAGTTTCCTGCCTAAAACCTGCCATTGGTTCCCCGTTGCACTTGACATCAAATTCACACTCTTGTGGCACCTGCCTACCTTTTCAGTATCATCTGGTGGGACTCTTCCCCTCACTAAGGACACTAGAGCCTTCCGTTCCTTCTGTTCCTGTAGCCGTTTCTGTTCCTGAACCAGGCTGGGTGCCTTCCTTCCAGAAGTAAAGCTTTTGCATATTGGCTGTTCCTTCTGCCTGAAACACGATCCCCTGCTCCTTCTCAACCATCTGTTTCCAGCTTCAATTTCATTTCTTCAAATGCTCCTTGCATAACCACCAGCCTTTCTAAGAAAGATACGCCCCCACCACCCGTTCTCCTTATTGCTGCTTACTTGTGATTTTAACATCCTCTTTGTATTCTTCTCTCACAGAATTTGTGATTATTTTATTCTTTCTTTGCTAATTTTCTCTCTCGCTGACTGGATTTTAAGCTTCATGAGGGAGAGGCTTTGTCTTGTTCAGATTGTATCCCTAATATTGCGCTCAATACAATTAGTTGGATGAATAAAAAAAAAAAAGAAAAAAATAAACCAAAACGAGTGATACTAACAGGAGGTCATAGAAAAAAAAAATGTATAGAGAGCCAGTAAACACGAGAGGATGCTCAAACACTGTCCCATAATTTAAAATGGTAGAGGATTATGCTTTTCATATATCATATTGGCAAAATTTAGAGGTTTGGCCATATTTCTTAGACTTGGCAAGAGTTTAGAAAAACAGGTTGTGGGATGGCAAATTAGTGCAGTGTTTTTAGTGTTTTTAGAAAGCATTTGGCAATATCTAACAAATTATAAAAAGCGTATATCCATTGACCCAGGAATTCCAGAGATGGACATGTTCCAGAATGTTCTTTGTAGGCTTGTTTGTAACATTAAGAATATGGCATAATAATAGCTAACATTTTTGAGTACTCATTGTGTTCCAAGGACTGTTCTAAGCATTTCACATATAGTGTCTCCTGTACTTCACAGAGCAACCCTATGAAGTGGTCATTATCATCCTATTTCAGTTTATAAGTGGGGAAATTAGCTGGTAACTTCCCCCAAAGACCCATAGCCAGTAAGTGGCAGAGCTAGGAATTTAACCCAGAGCTGCACATTTAATTAAAATGACTATACTGTCATTTTGAACAACCTAATGTCTATAAAAGTAGGGAATGAGTTGCATAAATATGGTATTTGAAATTCTACACTGTACAGCCCTCCTACTGTAAACAACTATAAAACTAGACAAACCATCCGAAGCTACTATTTGGGGATATTTTACTATAGGCAGTGCAAGGTTGTGGTCCCCAAGTGAAAGAAGGCACACAAAGTGAACTCCACTGTCTCCCTGGTTTTCTGCCCAACGGCACTTTCTGATGTAGTAGTGAGGTGGAATCTAAGCAGAGCATGGCAGAGAACAGTTACTGGATCCCCTAGTACTGAGAGAGAGAAGAGGCCCTATTATCCAGGATCAAAAGACCTTACTAAGCACTCTGAGCATTCAATCGAGACTCCAGCAAGGCATTAGGAGTAGGGCTACTCTAACCCTAGATCATGTGCCACTCTAAACGTTTCCACTAAACCTTACAAATAAGCCTCAAAAGAATCAAGCTTACCTGCCAGTAATTTAACTGTTGGCCATAACAAAACATAAACTCATTTAAAGGCAACAAGATCCTGACACTGAAGAAAATTTAGCATTCACAATGTCTAGCATAAAATGTGAAATTGTTAGACGTGAAAAAAAATTAGGAAAATGTGACCCATAACCAGATTAAAAAGGGGGGGGGCAATAGAAATTGACCCCAGGCCCCAGATAATAGAGATGTTGGAAAGAGCAGACAAGAACTTTTAACCAGCTTTTATAAATATACCTAAGGATTTAAAGGAAAAGATTAACAAACTGGGTAAACAGATGGAAAAGTTCACTAAAGGAGTAGAAACAATTTTTAAAAACCTAGAAATTCTAGCACTGAAAAATATAGCATCTGAAATATAGATCCATTGGGCAGAATTAATAGTAAATTAGAAATGACAGAAAGAAAGATCAGTGAAATTGAAAATAGGGATTATCCAGTGATACTCACAAGGGAGGAAAAAAAGGCTGAAAAAAGAACAATGACCATAGGACAATATCGAATGATCTAATACATGTATAATTGCAATCCTAGACTAAGAAGAGAGAAAGGAGAAAGAGAAAGGATAGGAAAAAATTTAAGAAATAATGGCCAAAATGTTTTGAAATTTGAAGAAAAATATCAATTCATAGATCCTAGAAGCTCAATGAACCCTATGCAGGGAAAATGCAAAGAAAATCACACCTAGGCACATCATAGTCAAATTGCCAAAAATAAAAAATAAAGAGAAAATCGTAAAAGTACCTAGAGAAGAAAAGATACAGTAAAGACAGGAGAACAACAATAAGAACTGATTTTTTTTACCATAAATATAAATCTACAAATACAAAAAACAACTGAATTAGAACTAATAAGTAAAATTAGCAAGGTCACAGGATACAAGGTTGATATATAAAACTCAACTGTAATTCTATGTAGTAGAAGTGAAAAAGTGGAAAAATGAAATTTAAAACTACCATTTACAGTAGCACCAAATATATGAAATATTTAGGGATATCTTTTAAGGAAAGATATACAGTCTCTATAATACTGAAAATTAGTTGACTGTTCCATGCAAATCCCTATGCAAACCTAAGGCTAAAATGGAATCTTTTGATTTTTCATCCCTACGTCCACTCCACACCCCCATCTTGGTAATGGTATCATCATCTACTCAGTTGCTCAAGCCAAAGGCTAGGAATCTCCCTCGATTTCTCTTATTCCTTTCTCACCACCACTACTCCTGCCCCAGCACGTGCAGTTCGTTAGTAAGTCAGAAGTCTACCTCCAAGAGATTCTGAATTTGGCCACTTCTCTACGTCTCCATCACTTCCGCCCTTATTGAAGCCATTTCTCTTGCCTGAACTATTACAACAGTCTCCTACCTGGGCTCCCAGTTTCCGTTCTTGCCCCTTTATAACCCATACTTTATACAGAAGCCAAAGTAATCTTTAAAACAAACAAACAAACAAAATGTGCCAGATCATTTCTCTCCCCTACTTATGATATAAACGCCTTACAGGGACCTTTGAGATCTTGAGTGATCTGGCCACAGCTTCCCTCTCAAACCTCATTTACCACTGGTCCCCACTCAGTCACTCTACGCTCCAGCCACTATCTTTCTTCTTGCACTTCAAGCGCTTCGAATTCACCACCATCTTGTTCTCTCTTCTCAGAATGCTTCCCCCTCAAATTTTTCATAAGTCTGCTCCTTCGTATCAGTTCGCAGCTTAAATAAATGTGCTTGTCTCAGAGAGGCCTTCCTGCAGTGTTCAGATTAGATTAGAGATTGGCAAGAAGAGAAAACACAGAGAGAGGGGAGTGGGGAGGGAGGGGAAAGGAGAGGAGAGGAGAGAGAGAGAGAGAGAGACATTTATCCTATAAGTCCTTATTCGACCAGTGATACAGGATTTGTAGGAAGTAGTATGCTACTGAGAACAATTCATCGGTCTCGACCTTTCCCTTGCTCCCCGATCCCTCTGCACGAGAAGAATCCTACCAGAATTGAGGAGGAAGCCAGATTCTTGCCATATCACTGCTTTTTTAAACTCAGGCTTGCGTCACCAGGCAGGACGGCTGCACCAACAATCGTGTGCTTCCATTTCAGGGCACCTGTACACACGCGGGCTCCGCTGGTCCTTAACGGTGCTCAGCACCAGCGGGACTACATCCTCATCTAGCAGAGATGAACTGCATCTTTGCTTTCAGCTCTCTAATATTCCACACAACCTCTCTCCCCGTGGTACCCTATTCCTGCCCTCTGCCAGTTCCTCTCCGTTGCCCATTTCTGTTCCTTCACAGCAGTTATCACTCTCTGACATTATTTATTTATCTGTCTCCCTCACTAAAATATAAGGACGACGAGAGCAAGAGCTCTCCTTTCTTGTTTGCAGCTGTACTTTCAACACGTAGGACAGTGCTTGGCATAGAAGGGATAGTTAATAAATATTTGTTGAATGGATGGGTGGATTACCTCCCACCTCTGGTCTTGCCAGCTTTAATTCCCTTTCTCCCTGTAGCCAGTTTCCTGGCTTCTCGCTGACCTTGAAATAAAGCCTAACTCTGCCATAACCTGCAAGGCCCTTCACGAGCTATGCTTGCTTGCCCCTCCAGCTTTATCTCTCCCTCTTCTTGCCTGAAATTCTCCCTTCCACTTCCCCACCCCTGGGCTGTCACTGTGCTCCAGACGGACTGAACTTCTTTCAGACCCTGGAAACTGCCAAGTTCTCTCTGACTTCCGTTCCTTCAGTAATCTCACTTCCGGAAACCTTTCTGCCATCCTGACTCCTCAGACCCCTTTCCCCTAACTCCATGCAACCTTCTTGGCTCTCAGGTCCCTGTAGAACCTATGTCCCTCATTAACTCTTAGCCCTTAACTCCTTAGCACTTAACTTGCTGCCTTGTGAGTGTTATGTATTGGTTGTGTCCTCTCCATACTGGGAGCTCCATGGGACCAGGGGCTATTCCATTTAGTTATACATATGTTTACACACACAGATCTTGAAGAACGTACACCGTGCTTAGTAAAGTTGCTTGTTTCTGGGTGGACTACTGGATTTTTCTAAGGCGGAGAAAGGAGAACCCTTGTGCACTCTTAGTGGGAATGTAAATTGATACAGTCACTATGGAAAATCGTATGGAGGTGCCTCAAAAAATTAAAAATAGATTTACTCTATGATCCAGCAATCCCACTTTCTGGGTCTCTATCCAAACGAAATGAAAGCACCATCTCAAAGAGGTACTTGCACACCCATGTTCACTGCAGCAGCATTCACAGTAGCCAAGACATGAAAACAGCCTAAATATTGGTTGACAGATGCATGGATAGAAAAATGTGGTATATATATATATACAATGTAATATTATTCAGCCATAGAAATGAAGGAAATCCTGTTATTTACAACATGGATGGATTTTGAGGGCATTATGCTAAGTGAAATAAGTCAGGTGGAAAAAAAATAAGTACTATATGATCTCACTTATATGTGAAATATAAAAAAGAAAGGGCAAACTCAAAGAAACAAGAGTAGATTGGTGATAGCCAGAAGTGGGGAGGATGGGAGGAATGGGTACAAACTTCCAGTTATCCGATGAATAAGTTCTGGGGTCTAATGCACAGCATGGCGACTATATCTAAAAAATACTGTGTCATATATTTGGAAGTAGCTAAGGGAGTAGTTCTTAAACGTTCTCACCATACACCTTATCGTGAAAATCATTACACAATATATACATATATCAAATCATCACGTTCTACACCCTAAACTTATACAAGTTACATGTCAAATACATCAATAAAGCTGGAAAAAAATAAGCAGATTAGCAAGTAGATTAAAAAATGAGCAAAAGACTTCAAGAGAGACCTCGCCAAAGAAGATATAGGGATGGCAAGTAAGCACGGGAAAAGGCGCTCAACATCATAGGTAGTTAGAGAACTGCAAAGTAAAACAATGAAACACCACTATGCACCTAATAGAATGGCAAAAAGCCAACACAGATTATATCAAATGTTGGCAAGAATGCGGAGCAACAGGAATTCTTATTCATCACTTGAGGAGATGGAAAATGATACTGCTACTTTACGAGATGTTTTGACAGTTGCTTACAAAGTTAAACATAGCCTTACCATACGATCCAGCAATTGTGCGCCTAGGTATTTACCCAATTAAACTGAAAACTTATGTCTACATGAAAATCTGCAACCAATATTTACAATATTGAAACCAATGTTTGGCCTCATTTATAAATATCAAAAGATTAAAGCAGCTAAGATGTTCTTCATATATAAATGGACAAACAAACTGATATATCCCAATAATGGACAGTTTTTCAGCGCTGAAACAAAATGAGTTATCAAGCCACAAAAACACATGGAGGAACCTTAAATGCATATTGCTAAGTGGAAGAAGCCAGTGTGAAAAGTACTATGTCTTCGTCCATTCGGCCTACTGTCACAGAAACATCATAGACTGGGTGGCTTATAAACACAGGAATTTATTTCTCATAGTTCTGGAGGCTGGGAAGTCCAAGGTCAATGCACTGGTAGGTTGGGTGTCTGATGAGAGGGTTCACTTCCTAGACGACTGTGTTTTGGCTCTAACTTCACATGTGGGGTGAGTCGAGGCATCTCTGTGAGCTTTATTTTTAACCCTTTCCCCCTTTTCCCCAAGAATACTCACCAGCGGTGCTTGTGGGTGCAGCGTTTATCCCGAGGTAACTTGTGGATTACAGTCCTAACCTGACCCCCAAAGCTTGCCATGAAATATCTCGCTTTTGTTATCATTTCCGCATCGCTCTAGTATATCGATAGTCTTTGGAAACAAATAACATCATTTTATTTATGGTATTCTGTCTTTTAGTAGTGGTATTCCCATTTCCAAAATATGGTCATTCTTGATCGCTGAAAATGTCAAATCCTAGAAAACATAGCATGCCTATGCATAATGTTAAGTGAACCCCATCAGCGAGCTGCACTTTTTCTTTCTAAACGGGGGGGGGGGGTAAAAAGGATACTAATCTCATTCTTGAGAGTTCCACCCTCGTGACCTAGTCACCTCCCAAAGTCTCATCTCCAAACACCATCACACCTGAGATTAGGTCTCAACATAGGAATTTGGGGGAGACACAAATATTTAGTACATAGCATCCTGCATGATTCCAATTATATGACATTCTGGACAAGGCAAAATAGTGGAAGCAGTACGATGATCAGTGGTTGTCAGAGCTTCGTAGGGAGAGAGGGATGAATAGGTGGAGCACAGGGACTTAGCCGTGGTCTCAAACACCAGACAGAACGTTCAGGCTGTTATTGTGCTGGAAGACAAATATCTCAGGTCCATTTGAGAGAAGAAAACAAACAACAAACCCTATATGTTCAATTTCAGTTCACTTTTGAAGTAGTAATGAGAAGTACAATTTGTGATCTAAAACTCTCTTCTCCACCAGTCATGCTTTCTAATTTTAATGTTTTACAAGTGTATTTAGTTTTTAGAACATATGTGCGTTCACATGGGTCAAAATTCAAAAGGCCCAAAACGGAATACAGTGAAAATTCTCTCGCTCATCCCTTCCACTGACCCAGTGTTCCCTCTACCCCAACTCCCCACCCCGCCCAGGCAAACAGTGTGACCAGCAAAGAAGTCTATCCAGAGATACTCTGCATGTTTATGTTGGCTTTTGCTGCATGAGAAATCATTTCAAAACTTAGTGGCTTAAAACAAGCATTTGTATTTGCTTAAAGTACTGGGGCCAGCTGAGCGGTTCTTATCTAGGCTTGCTCTGCAGGGTGGATGCTCTAGAACGGCCCGAGTCACAAGTCTGACAGTTGACAGGCTTTTTGGACTCAGGAGTCTTCCCACGTCCAGAAGTTGGCTCCATGTCATCTGGTGTGACAGCCACACACCTCTCATCATGCAGCAAGTTACCCCAGCCTCATGTGATGGCAAAAGACTTCCCAGAAGTAAAAGAAGGCACACACCAAAGCACGAGCAATTTTCAAGCCTCTGCCTTCATTACATTTGCTAATGAATTTGTGGCCAAAGCAAATTAAATCAAAGCAAATGGCCAAGGCCAGATGCAAGGGTCCTGGAGAAATAGACTTTATTATTTCTTGATAGAAAGAGCTGCAAAGTCACACTGCGAAGGATGAGAAGAACATGTGACATTTTTTTTTGCAGACCATTGCAGCATATGTTTGTGAAGATAAGTATATGTATATATGTGTGTGAGTATATATGTACTTTTTCCTATTTTTTTACATGAATGGTAGCATATTTTATGGATCTTTGTAAATATTTAAAACACATTTTACAAACCTTGATGTCTAGCAAAACAAAAGTTTGTATATTAGATGGTAAAGACAGATCACAGTCAAGCAATTCGACAAGAGTCGTTATCTCTTTCTGTCAGATGGTAGGAAGGGCAAATGGAGGGATCTGTCACTTATGGTAGAGAACGGAACTGACTTGACTTTAATTTGGCCTGGTTCTTTTGCCCAAGGTGAATAATCAGCTAATCAAGGATCTTGATATAATTCCCTAAGATTCGAAAGTCAGCTTCTCACAGAAGTACCCATACGGTCTCCAAATAATCGAAGTATTTTTTGGTCCAAGGATTTCCTTCATAATCTCCGTTTAGTTAGAGCTGATCCCCTTCTTGAAGGAAAACTCATTTTTTTAGTTATCCTTTATCCAAAAGGAGGCTCGTATTGTCCTGCTTCGGGTCTCAAATGTCACCTTTTCTGGAAGGCCGTCTCACCCAGTATAAAGGAGTACCCCCACTCCAACTGCTGGCTTCCCCACAACCTTTTGCAGCTTTGTTCTTCCCCGTGAGCTCCATCAGCACTGATAAACCATACAGTCATCAGTTTGTTTGTTTGTTTGTCATCCATCTAAGCCTAACTCTAGGAGGGCAGGGATTTTTTCTTATGTATTCCTGTATTCACCAGCACCTAGCTCAGTGACTGGCACAAAAAGGCCCTTACTAACTAACTATTTATTAAATAAGTGAAAATAATCAATATTTCCACACATTCATTACCTTTCTAAGCCCAATTAACTCATCTTTAAGATGAAGATTTTGAATACCTCCTTCATCAGCTATCCATGTGAAGTAAACAAATCATATAAGTACAACACCTCACGTAATGTAAGACATCCAGACAGACAGACCTCCATCGCTCTGTCAATCAGATGCACTCACAAGTCTTCACTTACACAACGGCATAAATGTTCATAACACAGGTAGTACCTCCAGTAGGAATTTGAGCTTTGGTGTGAATCAAAACCTTGTCAAAAGAAGGAAGTTAGCTTTTTATAAGGTTAGTCTGGACTTCCCGCCTTGCAGTATAGCAAATGGAACACGTGTGTTTGTCTTTCCCGCCTCCTGATACTCTGTTAAAATTACAAAAAGAAACAGAAAACTCAACTCATAATACTGAGAACAACAGGATGGGCCCTCAGTAGACAAGGGATTTCAGTGAATTTCCGGAAGACATAAGGTAGATAAAAATGTCTTGATGGATGAAATGGAATGGAGGAAGCCACAGCCAAGAATAAGGACACCGTGAGCCTGCCAGTCATTATCTCAGAGAGCAGGGTACCTCTGGACAGAGGGTGGGTGTGAGACAGGAAGGCCGTGTCAGGGATTAATGAGAGGCCATCTGGTGAGCAGCTGCACCCATCAGTTGCTCACATTCCATACCCACTCCCCTTTACCCCGACTCCCGTGCCTGTAGACGAGTTCAAGATGGAAGCAGCCATATTGGTTCCCTTTCCTGTTCGGTCACCGTGGCCTGGCACCCCCGGCACATGGTTCTTGCTGTTCACTGTCCTCACCTCACTTTCTCACTCTAGCAAGAAGGCGTGAGAATGAGATACTGTGGCTTATACAAGCTTTTTTTTTTTTTTTTTTAACTGGAATGACATTGCTTAAGTGAAACAATAGAAAAGGGCATTTTACATCATTTCTGCCTGAGTTCTGTCCTGAGATTATTCCCTGAACTAGAACCCACAATCTGAGTTTTGATGTGTGGTCCTTGGCCTCTGTAATAACAGCAGCGCACCCGATTTTTTTGACTTGCCGTGGTTAAAATCCATGGAATCCAGTCCTGCGAGCGTTCATGAACATTCTATTTTAAAACGAACCTTTCCCGAGGAGTCTTAGGTTTGTTTGTTTCTTTGTTTCTTTGTTTGTTTTCTGTAGCAATGGCAGGGCTGGCGATATAAGGCTGAGCCACACGGGATACTCTGGAGTGTCAGGAGGTAGAGCCCAGGGTTTCAGGTTGCTGCAGCAGAAACTTCTAGAGACAAATGATTAAGGAAAATCAGCAGGAGTTGTGATCTGTACTAGAAAGCTAAATTCCTTGCGGTCTCAGCAAGGGTGTCGGCGACAATGCCTGTTAAAGAAGAAGCCCTTTTATTTTCTTTATTGCTTTTTAAAATTGAGATGAAATTCACAGAACATAAAACACACCTTTTTCAACGTGGCATTTAGTGTGTCCTCGGTGTTGTGCAGTCATCACCTCTAGCTCCAAAATGCTTTCATCAGCCCCAAAGGAAACGCTGTATCCGGTAGGTAGTCACTCCCATCTGCACCCCATCCCAGGCCCTGGAGAGAAGCTCTTTTATTTATTTATTTATTTATTTATTTATTTATTTATTTATTTTTGCACAAGATTTATGAGTGCTGGGGTTGGCACTGAAAATTTTTTTTTTCCTCAAGGGCTTTGATGCATGCAGGAAAGAGCATGTATGGGTTTTAGGGTCATACAAGGCCAGGTTCTAAACCAGCTTTGTCACTTATCTAGTTACGTAATCTCTTTAAGGCATAAATTGGGTATAATATCTGTCTCACATCCAATTTGGAACTATCTGGAGGGAAGAATTTTGTAAGAATGGAAATGAGATGTTGTGGCTGCTGGTGCCGGGGGAGATGTTGAAGGGCAGGTCTCTGGTCTCCAGGGCCTCCATGGAGGGCTATGGGAAGCTTAAACTTGGCCTCGATGTCCTTCTATTAGCCTTCAGTATCAGGGAAGCCTTGGGAGCTTATATGCAAGTATATTTCAGGACATCAGCCTCTAGTTCCTCTACTTACTACTGTGCTGGGCTCTTAGATGCTCAGGAATGAGTGGATACACACAAGACAGTCATCACTCAGGCCATTCTGGAGACGTGTGCGAGTTGAGCCTGGGCGTTTGTTACTCAGGGTTTATCACTATAGTTCTGTGGGATCCATGGGTCCCTAAAAGGGCAGGTGGGAATAGCCTTTTAGAGTTAGCAAGCAACATTACCCCTTTGGAGTTCTCTATCTCTTAGATGCTTCCCCTGGAGTGTCACGATGGCAAAGGCGAGAGAGTGGGAACCGTGAGTGCAGGCCAAATTTATCCTGTGGCCTGGCATACCCTCAGAGGTACTGGACCCCCAGTCTAAGAGGCGCAGCTTTGGGATAGTTACTGGGCTATACCTCCTTTTCCCGATGCACAGGAAAATTCCCTTCCACGTTCTCAGAACACTCAGGTGTGCCAGTCAGCATCGCCTGTCACTACAGCTTCCATGCTTTTGGCGGGGGGATGGGGGGGGCGGGGTATAAGAGTCTATGAATTCCATAAGTGGATTCTGAAGGCTGAGGACAATGTAACCTGGGCCCCACGGCTGGAGGAACAAACTAATGAAGGTTTTCGGGTCCTTGGCAAGGCCTAGTCACAGTCTTGTGAGTTTCAGAGTCCCAGAGTAAACGCAGAACTGGCCCTTTTTCAAGGTCTGTGGTTCTCTTGAACTCCTGGGAGTAATTGGATCTGTCTTGCTGCAACCAGACAAGTAATCGTTTCCAGTCACAATCAGGCACAACCCAACCTGCTTAAGCAAGTCCTACCTAACGAGAGGAGAGGTTCTAGGAGCTGCGATGAGCTACGGCCTGTTTCTGTAATGTTGGTGAAGTCCCAAGAATATAGTTCTGGAAGCCTCAAGGGGGAACAAAGCTGTGACCTATTCAGAAGACACGGATTGCCGAATTTAGAGGTTCAGGGAGAACAGGCATGGGTTCCTTAGGAGTGGGGATGAGGGGGTGGGGCAGGTTTGGCTAAATCCAGCATTCCCTGGGTGAGTTTTGGAGTTATCCTTTTATTAGAGTTCTCCCAAATTTTGTCAAAATTCAATACTCACTATTTTCTGACAGATAAGCCACAGCCCATGGATGGCTCATTTGTCTCCCCAAAAGGCAGTGTCTGTCAGCGTTATAGAGTGAAAACAGAGGATAGAGGTCATCAGCAACTGAGGAACCCCTTCCCAAGCCCTGGGCCGATCTCTGGGGATCACCTCCAGAAGGGAAGAGGAGCCAGGAGCCCTGGTGACCAATGGGCCTCGGTTTTTCTACCTGTGTGGGAAAAATGGGCCTAAACTTTCTTCTGCAATGAGGAGTTCTCCTGTTCTCTTCCCTTCCTTTCCCTCTCCTCCCCTCCCCTCCCCTCCTCTCCTCCCCTGTCCCTTCACCCCGCCCCTTTCTCTGTCAATGGACTTCCAGGAAAACATGGGGCTTTTTTGTCCTTCCAGGGGTGGGTCAGCCTCAGCGCCTGCTCCGGTAGTTTCCCCTGCAGGTTTGTGTAATGAGACCCATCTTCTAAAAAGCAAGGAGGCAGCGAAGGAAGGCACACAGTATACCATGTGGGTGGGAGAAGGGAAGGAGGCCTTAGAGCTTAGAAGGGAGGGCTGCCTACTCTGGGTTGGGTCAGTCAGTAGAGAGGCCTGGAGGTGAGATGGGGAGTGATAAAGAAGCTAGTCATACAGATCAGCCCTGGTCAGGAAACCATGGTCAGGGATTTGGACTTTTTTTCTCATGGAATTGAGAAATCTGGAAGAGTTTTAAGTAGGTCATGATCAGACTTTCCACGAAGGATGCCCCTGGCTGCCATGTGGGAATAACCAGTGGTCTGGGTAGGGGTAATGGCAGTGGAATACAATGAAATGGATGGACAGGCCTTAATGTTGACTGAACCCAGCAAGGCAGAGAAAAACCAATACTGACGTTTGTCTTGGGCAAACAGTGGTGCCATTGACTGAGGGGGTATGGTGAATGTAGGTTTGGATATCCTGAGTCTGAGAAACATGTGACATCCAGACAAGGTGTCCAGTCAGCAGCCGAAGAGGGAGCTCTGGTTAGAAACCTAGGTCTGGGGGCTGTTGGCACCTCAGGGGTGAATGAGGCTAAGGAGAACCCAGGCTGCCTCAGGGAGACTGTGGGGAGCGAGAAGGCAATCCTGGGGCAAAGTTCCAAAGCAGGTCCTCAGTGAGGTGCTGGCAGAGGCCGGGGAGCCAGTAAAGAGGACTGAGAAGAGGCAGCGAGATGGAAGGAGCAAAACCAGGTGAGTACAGGGTCATGGCGACCGGGGCAAGAACATATTTCCGAAAGGAAAAAGTGGGCAAGAACATTAAAAGCTCCCAGGAGGCTGTGCTTGGAGTCCGTTGGATTTTGCAACATGGGATCATTGCTGATGATTTTAGTGAGAGCAGTGGTGGGTAAATGGGGAACTGGGTGGTAAGGAAGTGGGGGAAAAATGCAGAGGACGCTTCAGGAAGTTTGGTTGTGAAGTGAAAGCAACAGCACTTCGCTTGGGGGAACGGAGTTGGGGAGAGACTTCGGCATGTTTTATGTTTACAGAAAGGACCAAACAGAGGGCAGGAGACTGAGCAGTTCTCATTGAGGACATCCTAGTGTTTCTAATTTTGCTCCAGTAACAATGGCACAGTCTTATACACACATCCTTATGCACTTGTCCAACCCTTTCCTTGGAATAAATTCCCAGAAGGGGAAATACTGGGTTGAAAGTTGCATACATTTTAAATTTAGATATATATTATCAAATTGCCCTCCACAAGCTTTTTAAAATTAAATTTGTTGGGGTAACATTAGTTAATAACATTACCTAATTTTCAGAGGTACAAGGTTATAATTCAGCATCTGTACACTCTATCGCATGCTCACTACCGAAGTCTAGATTCATTCCGTCACCATCTATTTAACACCTTCCCTACCACGCCCGCTCCTCACCGCATTTCCCCTTCGATAGACACCATTCCATGGTCTGTATCTATAAGCACAAACTTTGAACCAATTTAGGCAACTATTTATTGGTAACGACATCCTCACACACTTTGAATATCATCTACTTTTAAGATCTTTGTCAGTATAATTGACCAAACATATTTCGCATTGCTGTTTAATACGGCATTTCTTTGGTCACCGATGAGGTCAGCCATCTTTTCCTATGTCATCGATGATTTTTATTTCTTGAATTCGTAATTCACTTCCATCATCTACTCTTCTATTGGGATGATAACCTTTTTTATTTATTTGTAAGAGCCATCAACTAAAGATATTAATTGTCACATATTTTCACCTATAAATGTGGTGTTTATCAATTAGCTTTACCTATCATATTTTTCCATACAAAACTTGAAAATCATTCTGTAGGCAATTTCGACATTTTTTTCCTCTTGATTTAGAACCTGGTGCTTTATTTTATTTTATTACTATTATTATTATTATTATTTACTAAGGAACATTTATTTGTTTTTCACCAGACTGTATCTTGAGGCCATAACTAACCTGTGCCACCACCACCACCCTGCCCCCAGCTTGAAGAAGGGTTAGTACCGTGAATGTTATAAAGCAGATAGGAAGAGTTTTCCAAGCATTGGAATCAACATTATCTGACAAAGGAAACTTCTGTCTAAATAATCATAAAAATATTTAAGTAAAAAAAAAGGAAAGGAAGAAAAAAGAGGGGGTAACAGGGGTTTCGGATTGAACGAGATCCTCACATTTCATCCAATACATTCAATCCTGGCTAGAGCGGACCAAAATGGAACCAGGATTACTATAATACAAAAGCCCCACTGCAGGACACTGCCACACCTTTGTTGCAAGCCCACCTCCATCCCTTTCATGCTTCCCACACAACTATTTCCTGGCCTGCTGGGCCTGCCCATGAAGGAGCAAGTAGATCTTCTCTTTAATCCAGTCTTTGTTATAAGGCTGGTATGTTTGGCTGTCCGCTCGGTAAACAAGGCAGCTGAGGTCTGCCAGATCATCCATAAAATCAAACAACTGACCGATGTCATCCGTGACAGAGGGGCCGTTGGGATTCATTCTCTTTAGATATTCCTCATACATTTTACAAAGGCCTTCCACGCATTCATTCTCTTTAGATATTCCTCATACATTTTACAAACGCCTTCCACGCATTCATTCACAGATTCACAGTCAGCATAAGTTCTGCCCTCTGGCCCCTTGGTAGGCTGTACCAGCAAAATGGTGTGAGATATCACGCCAAACTCTCACTTCAGCCACCGCTGACATCGCGGCCCCACACGAGCTCAGAACCTGGCGCTTTAGCTCAGCTCCAGCAGCGTTTCTGACAGCCTCAGCTTCTGATCGGCAAACGTTTCACCTTATCTTGTGTTTTTCTACTCTTCTCTTGAACCACACTTCTTTTCGAAGCCTCATGGGGGCCCACAGTTTTCGCAGATAGAAAAAGGAAAAAGAGCCAATGTACCTTTTGTCCTGCTTCCGTTGGGGTCTTCGACATTTTCCTGGGGTGAGCAGGGAGATGTTTTCCTTGCACTCTGGCCGGACGATTTCTGCATGGTAAGCTAGCCAAAACTCATGCCGGTTAGCCATTGGGGTGAGGTCCCAGCAGTGAACCTGCAGAAAAGTTCCCACGGCACAGAGTGAGCCTTCACCTGTGCTCAAGTGCTCCCGGGAAAGGCCCCCCATCTCCCCTCCCTCGAGGAAACAGCAGAAGAACCCTCACGTCCCCATCATCTGGCTTCAACAATTTTTCACCTCAAGACCAGTTTCGTTTCATCAGCGTCCCATGCATTTCCCCTTCGTAGCCTTTGAGGCCAATCACGGACATCATAAAATTTCATCATCTGTAAATATTTCATTATG
This sequence comes from Eidolon dupreanum, assembly GCA_028627145.1. NCBI lineage: Eukaryota > Metazoa > Chordata > Mammalia > Chiroptera > Pteropodidae > Eidolon > Eidolon dupreanum. The sequence goes on along the minus strand of CM053510.1, from coordinate 5,422,540 downwards.
AAGCTCTCAAAGGAAGAAAACCCCAAGGTCATTATCACACCTAAAAAAAGCTAATGGTGAAAGAAGACAGTTTTTTGTTTGTTTGTTTGTTTTTTAAGTGGGTAGAACTTAAGAGGTAGGAAGATCCTTTTTTCTTTTTCTTTTTTCTTTTTTTGATAGTCAAGGAGGGAATGGGAGCCTTCCTCTCAGGACTTGAAACTTGCTGACAGCAATAATTTCCCAAGGCCTGTCTGTACCCGGTTATCTCTGCTAAACTAGAAGCAGCTGTCTGTTAACTGTTTTTGCTTCTCTGTCCTTGGCAGATTGCTACACAGCCAAGCATGGCTTTGCCAATGCTTTAGCCACAGGTCTGGCTCAGCTCTGGCTCTCTACATCTCCCCTTTTTTTTATTTTTTAAGCACAGATGAAGGTTGCTCACTCGGAGGTCTCGCACCTGTCTGGAGGACTCGGCACCCGACTGACTGAGAATATACAAAAAAAGGATTAACAGCAACAGCACAAATACTTAAAAGATACCAGGCAGTATGTGTGAGAAAATTAACAGGGTTGAAATCTCTCAAATCATCTAAAATTTGCTGAGCCAATTTTGCAGGATCCATAATAACGTCTTTCCTGTTTTAGATGTCAAGAATATGTATATGAAGATCAGTTACAGCAAGGCCGGCATTATTGTCAGTCCATATCCCTTGTAACTGTAATTTAACTTTATTCCAATCCCACTTAAAGGAATTATAGTCTCCAAATGAGGCCCAACCAACACCTCAGTTTTCCTGCCTCCTCCCTACATTATTTCCCTTCAGAGATTTTATTCCCTTAATCTTAAGGGGATGTCGAGGGAGGAAGGTCTGTCTTCTGTAACTTCTTCAAAGCTGAGATAGGGCTGTAGTCCCTGCCTACTGGGAATAAAAATCTCCAGAGGCCTATTCTAAGGGCCCCGGAGGCAGACAACGTGAGGCGTTCCAGCATGCAGAAGTGGTAGGAAGCCTTGTAACCTAGCAGGTATAAAGTTAGCAAAAGATAGGAAAGACAAGTCAGAGTTAATAGTAGAGGGAATTGACAATGAAGTTACTTTTTCATGGCAGTTTGTTAATTCAGAGTACACAAAAGTCCCCTGATTCTCTGGGACATGTGGACCTCCCTAGTTTCGGGAACAAGAGCTTAAGTTCTTCCGCGGGTTCACAGGAATAGGTTTATTTTCTGGAGGAACCTGTGAGGACTCGTAAGAGACTGGTTTAATTTGAGATAAAATGTACCCAGCTGTTGACTCCTTGTACTTTGACAGCAGTTGGGAACTTAACAAAACTTGGTAGAGCCTTTCTATTTGCCTTGAGGGCTGACTATTTATTCCTGTCACTGTGCAGTCAGCATTGGAGAGAGGCCCATGGGGTGGGTCAGGACAGAGGAGGCAACTCTAGTATCTAGTAAAAATTCAGTTTTTCCTTCCTGCCATGGCGAGGGTGACCTGAGGTTCCACTGTTGTGATTGTGGTGGATTTTTCTAGGACTGGAGCTTGCAAGCGCCTGGCCCTCTGTTGTTCGAGGAGAGAGCAGCCCCTTCATGAGAGGCTTGCTACATGGAGCAAGAGCTTATGAGGTGCACCCCTCCCCGCTTCCCAGAGCTGGAATGGACATTCACCCTTCCAGTGCCTCTCCTTCTGCAGTTTGCACATTGATTATGCCTCAGTCTTGACAATGCCACTCATGGCCAACCAAGATCAAGGCCCTCTAGGCCTGCAAGGTTTTTATTACCTCAAGATGGTGCCTATATTATGGCAGCTAAAATTTGCATCCTTTTTGTACTTTGCTTCCTTTTCTGCCCAGTTCCAGTTATTGGACACCTTAAAGACTTCTGGCCCCAAGGCAGCCTGTGGGGTTGGGGTTTAGGCCCCAACTTTTGGAGCTTCCTTTGAATATTGGGCACAGACAGAGTTATGAAATGTATAGCTAGAAGTGTTTGGCCTTCAGACTTTGGGCTAATGTTAGTATATTCTCTAAAAGCCTCAGAAAACTGGTTGATGCAACATAAAACACAGAAATTACTTTGATTAAGCACAGAATCCTTGTTTTCTACTCAGAAAACTTTTCTCTAACATCAGTAGCAGACTAATAGTCTAAGAAACATTAAAACACAACTTTAATTTTGCTTTAGCTTACTTTTGGCAGTGAAATTTCCAATCTCGTTTAGCTCAATCACATAAAATTTCCCCTCAGGATTTCTCTTCACAAACCTTCTACCACTTTCCTCATTCCTTCACTTTGCCTCTTCTCACTCATTCAGAAACAACCAACTTTAAGACAAACACCTTTCCTTCAATTTTCTTCAAAATAAATCTCTATCTTTCACACCTTCTGCTACCTAAACCATACATTTTCCTTTCTATCATAATCAGAATTCTGAACTGAACCACTATATTACATATAACACAGACAAAGATCAGAGGTCATGCATATACTCATATTTCCCCATCATCAGTATTTGTAACTCCCCTGGAGGTGTTGACTCAGCCCATCAAAGTCCATTCCTGACTGTCCTCACGTCCCCTAGCCTACTGATCTCTGCGAGCCTCCCTCTCTATTTCTTGCTTATACTCAGGCAGCAATGGTGGCGGGGGAGCAGAAGGCAGTGGAAGAGCATGAAGGTCCTCATACCCCTGCAAATGCTTCACAGTGCAGCAACCAACTCTTTACCACCTCCCCCGGGAGTCTCTGATCCTTTCGGGTGGTGTCAAGACAGTCCCTTATTAAAGACCGTACAGAAAAAGTAAAAATGGGGATCTTATCGGCCCCTTCAGAGGTACGGCGCCCTCGTAATTGCTTCCCAATCTTCTCCCAGCTCTGACTATTTACAGTTCCCTCCTCTGGGAACCAAGGACAAGTTTCTTGCCCCAAATGTAAAAACTCAATTAATTGCTCTCCTTTCACTTTATAGTCTCTAGCTCTAAGCGGAGTTTTAAGCATCTGGACATAAAGGATCCTCTCTTGGGAACCAGAATTTCTCATGTTTTACACCCAGCGAAACCAATCCACTCCTCACCGTACACTTACCTTTAAATGTTGGACCATCCCCCAGGAGTGTCCTTTCGTCTGGAAGGATGGATGAAATTTATAATGGGCAGAGCCCTCCCCTCAACGGGAGGGTGGAGCCCATCCCGTACTCAGGCCCACGTTGGGCGCCACTTGCCGGTGACCCGCACAGCTAGAAGGTTAATATACCTGAGAGGAGACAATGGAAGGATGGAGAAAAACACAGAGACAGTATATACAAAAGCGGGGGGCCAGGTGGAACACTGCGCTTTGCTTAGATACAGTGATTCCGAGACAAGCTCAGCGCTTTTATTATGTACTCTTGACGGTCAAGGAGGGAATGGGAGCCTTCCTCTCAGGACTTGAAACTTGCTGACAGCAATAATTTCCCAAGGCCTGTCTGTACCCGGTTATCTCTGCTAAACTAGAAGCAGCTGTCTGTTAACTGTTTTTGCTTCTCTGTCCTTGGCAGATTGCTACACAGCCAAGCATGGCTTTGCCGATGCTTTGGCCACAGGTGTGGCTCAGATCTGGCTCTCGACATAGGGGTGGCAAATAAGTGTATAATTAAAAAGACTGAAGATACTAAATATTGGCAGGTATATGAAGCAACTGGAATGTACGTACTGCTGGTGGGAATGCGAAATGGTCCAGGCACTTTAGGAAGCAGTTTAGAGGGTCTTATAAAGTTAAGCATAGGTTTAATATTTGTCCGTGTAAAGACTTATACATAATGTTTATAACAGTGTTATCTATAATAGCCCAAAACTGGAAACGATCCGAAGGTCCAGCCACAAGTGAATGGGGAAGCTAACAGATATATTCGTACAATGGATAATACTCGGTAGTGAAAAGGAACAAACTACTACTACAGGCGACGATATGGATGCATCTCAAAAGCATTACGCTAAATGAAAGGAGTCAGACACTGGAAACTATGACTGTATGATTCCATGTACTTGAAATCCTAGGAAAGGGAAAACCATGCTGATAGAAAGCTCATGGCGGTTGCCAAAATCCAGGACAGAGAAGGAGAGATTTGACTCCAGAGAGGCACAGGGGAACTTCGTGGGAAGATGTGGAAGTCTTCCATACTATGGCTGTGGTAGTTGTTACATTACTATCTATACATCTGTCAAACGTAACATCATTCACTTAAAAATAGCGAATTTTAACGTATGTAAATTTTCCCTCAGTAAAGCTGACAGAAAATTGAGCAAGGGGTTATCAGAAGATGACCTCTGTGGGTGACCTAGCTGCCACACGTCTTTCTCTGCCCTTCATGTGTAACGGAAGTCCTCCTTCTTCGTGATGAATGGGGGTCGTTACTCCTGTTGAGAAGGTGACGTGTCTCCTTGCTTATCTGTTGGCACGAGGATCTCAGAGTGATCAGGACCAAACCACAGTTTACAGCTTCATGGGACTTTCGCTGAGTCTCCTGGTGGCAGTGTTCTACCTCTGGGAACCAGGACCTCTAAACCCACACTGCTCAGAGTTCTACTACGCTGTCAGGCTACCAGCTCCTCGGGGGTGCCCTGTGTGCTAGATTCGGAGGCACAAATCTTCTAAGCTGTGTCATTAGGAGAAGCGGCAGGCAGAGCGTCTCCTGTGCCTACCCCTTGATTCTTGGACTCATGCATTCTACCTGTGGAGAACATAGCTCTTTACAAAGGTCATTGATTTATGGTGAATACTGCGTCCTGGCAGATGGCACCCCATCCTTGTAGGGTATTGCCTATAAGCTGATAACTCAGCTGTACCTTCAAAAGGCAATTCTACTACGCTGTCAGGCTACCAGCTCCTCGGGGGTGCCCTGTGTGCTAGGTCAGTGGATTCCATGGTCATGTGTCCGCTGCCACACCTGCTTCGCTCTAACATATGTTCCTTGTCCCATGCTAGAAAACGTGGGATCTTGTGGCAGTGGATTGAACCTGTCAGCCTTCAGATAATATTGCTGGGTGAGGCTCTGTGGGCAGGAAAGGCCTTGAAATATGCGTTAATTATAGTCCAGATAAATTTCTGACCCTTTCAAGGCAGAGGAAGTTCAGTGTCCTCAGCTTGCCACGAAGAAGCTGATTGGTGTTCAAGGAATAGTGCCATATCAAAGGCTCGGCTTCGGTAATATGCTAGTAAATGTTTAATGACCTGCTCTCTGAGCAGGGGGAGGGAGGGCGTGGGAATTTATTTTAGCATCTGCTGGTCTCTGTGTTGAAAATACTCCCACCATAGCCAATTTCGAGCTATGACCGTAATGTCCGCAGACTCATAAAATTCCTGTAAAGGGAACAGTTGACTCTCCCACACCACTCCAGGCTGGCTCCAGCCCTGGACCTGCAGGCAGGTGGGATATTCGGCAGCGGCACTAGTGGGTGAGAGGTGAGCCCACACTGTTGAACTCATGTGTAACCTCCACCTTGGCCGCCATGCCTGCTCTGTTTATGCACAACTAACTGTGTCAGCATTGGCATAGCTGATGACAGAGGCTGGCTGACATGAATGGATGGAGTCACTCTGACCCCTTGAGTGTTTGCTGCCTCTTCCCTGGAGGACGCTCTTTGGCAAGGGATAACATGCCTCAGGCTTTCCCACAAGCCTCTTCCCCTGCCCTCTCTGTCCCTGATCTTCCAATATTGCCACACACCCCGCCTCCGCCCAGGCCCTGTGACTAGCTGGCCAACCCGTTCCCCTTGTTCATGACTTTACACACATTCTTACCCAAGGCCACTTCTCTTTCCACACAACATAAAGTTATGCCCACTGGAGGAGTGTCACCAGTCCCCGCTCACCACTGTCTGGAGCCATGGTACATCAGAAGTCCATTTTCACTTTGCACCCACATATCAAGTTGACCTACATGTGAACCTAGTCAGCCACTTTCTTCCTCCATCGGCCAGTCATAAAGGACCCAGCATGGAGCCATACATGTGTGCTAAGGAGGGTTACCAGTATAATAGACCCAGACGACAGGAGAATCTGGATAATTGACTCCTTCAGCTTACTTGTACCCTCTGGTCCTGTGTTACAGACCATTGCTGCTGGGCCCACATGACCTGTGACCCAGTGGCACCAACAGGTGCTGGCTTGTGATGGGCAGTTGTAGCCATGTGGTTATTTGATGTCCCGTGGTCAGTTACTCCATCTCTACCAGGAACCAAAGCATGCCAGGAGCTGATTTTCAAATTTTTTGTGGTAGGTGGCATAGCCTTGTTTCGGGGCTCTCAGGGTTTATGATGTTATACCCCTGTGGGATTTGACATAAACTCCACACATCTTTTCAGAGTCCAGATAAGTGTAATATTGTGGTAGAGGTGAGGTCTTCTAGTTCCCACGACCCAAGCAGGGGGCTTCTTGCACCTCAGCCTCAGCCTACCGTAGAAACGTTTCCCTCTCCTGCACCCCACGCCAAACTAGCCATCCTCCTGTGCCACACAGGAAGAGGCCGGATTAGTGTTCTCAAGGGCAGAAGATGCAGCTTCCAGAATCTAAGGAGTCCTATCAGGCATCATGCTTCCTTCTTAGTGATGAGAGGTGCAATTTGTCCTTTACTTTGAAAAGGATATCCTAAACTACCCCTAAGAATTTCACCGATGAGGTGGGCCTTTGGCTCTTTTATTTTAATAGAGTTTATTTTTTAGAGTCATTTTAGATTCACAGTGAAACTGAGCAGAAGGTACAGAGATCTCCCATACACCCCCGGCCACCCCACACACACAGAGCCTCCCCCCATTATCGCTATCCCCCACCAAAGTGGTACATTTGTTATAATCAATGGACTTATGTGGACACATCATTATTGCTCAAATTTCTAGTTTCCATTAGGGTCCGCTCTTGCTGTTGTGCATTCTATGGCCTTGAACACATGCGCAATAACGTGCATCCACCATTACAGTATCTTACGGAGTAGTTTCACTGCCCTAATAATCCTCTGTGCTCTGCCTTTTCAGCTCTCCCTCTCCAACTATCCCTGGCAACCATTGATCTTTTTATTGTCTACACAGTTTTATATTTTCCAGAATGTTATGTGTTTGGAATGATATGTAGTTAGCCTTTACAGATTGGCTTCTTTCACTTAGTGATATGAGTTTAAGCCTCCTCCATGTCTTTTTATGGCTTAGATAGCTCTGTTTAAAATATTCCGTCATCTGGATGTTTATCCGTTCACCTACTAAAGGACATCCTGGCTGCTTTCAAGTTCTGGCAGTTATGAATAAAGCGGCTATAAACATCCATGTGCAGGTTTTTATGTGGAGTTAAGTTTTCCACTGGGCCTTTGATTTTTCACAAGATTTATCTCCCATCCTTTGAAACAGATATGTCTTGTCAAGGCCTCCGAAATAGTTTCTACTTTTTGTTCACAGATAGAGTGGATTGATGAGATCGTCTGCAGAAGGCCCAGATGGCCTAAATCCATTCAGTTTATTTTATGACAGAGAACAGAGAGTTAACATAGATTGAGGTAAGACGGTAAGGTCCGCTGTTGTCCGTTTCTTGTGAATGTGAACAGCTTCCAGTCCTTGTGCTTCCTTCCCGACAGAAACAGAAAAGATCTTATCTACCATATCAAAGGCTGCATACCACGCATCTGAACTGGAGTGACTCTTCAGAGCTGACTTGAATCAAAGCAACCTTCAATTCAAGGCTTCAGCCCCCTCAGCCTGTCACTGGATATGAACAGCCCCAGGGAGGGGCCTCACCTGGGGTGAATTGCCTTCAGCTGAGGGCAATTTCTGGTGAAGGTCTCAGCTATGAGCAGCCAACACTACTGGCAGCTGCAGGAATGAGAGCCTCAGACACGAAGGGGAAAAATCGAGGCTGCCTTCGACGGCACCTACGACAGAGATTCGTGGACCACGTGGAGATGTTGAGTGGGTAGGTGATTCAGGAAGAGGTACCTCGGGCTAGAAAGATAAAGGTGGAGGTCTTTGTCATAAAAAAAGTTGTCTAAAGCCATGCAAGTAAATTAAAACAGGAGAAAGAGAACCAAGGACTGTGTGCCCTGGGGGAACCCCATTTTCAAGGAGAATCCTCGAGGGCTGGGATTGTTGTCTTTTTTATTCACTGATATCTCCCAAAAGCTTAGAACACAATAAATGCTCAACAAATATTTGTTGATTAAGTTCAGGAGAAAAAAAAAAAAAAAAAGCCTAAGATGGAAAAGGGGTTCACAATTATGTCACGTATCTAGGGGGAATTATTTTGTGTTATAGGCTGAATGTTTTTGTTTCCCTGCACCCTCTAATGTTGGAGCCCTAACCCCCACAGTTATGGTATTTGGAAATGGGGCCTCCGGGAGGTAATTAGGTCACGAGGCTAAGGCATGGTCTGATGGGACTAGCGATTTGTAAGAAGGGACACCGAGGAAATATCAGGTGAGCACACAGCAAGAAGGTGGCCCCGTCCACAAGCCAGGAAGAGGGCCCGCACCCAAATTCCACCGTGCTGGACCTGATCTTGGACTTGCAGTCTCCAGAATTGTGAGAAAACCAATTTTGGCTATTTAAGCCACCCCATCTGTGGTATTTTGTTATGGCAACCCGAGTTGACTAATACATTATGCATCATAGAAATGCACTGGCCCTCCCCCGAGAAAATCTCAGTAGGAAAAACAAACAAAATTATCAACAACCAACAACCAAGAGCATTCAACTGTACGTCCAGGCCAGGTCCAGTACAGGTACAGACAAGTTCCAGAGAGCAAGACTCAGGTAACCAGAGGGCCTGATGAGCATCCCCGGCCTCCGTGGGGCTGTCACATCTCAGCCAAAGCCCTCCCGCCTCTGCCCTCCCCCACTTCACTACCAGTCAACTGAGAAGGAGGGACTGTACGAGTTTTGTGAGTATGTGCTATTATTTTTAAATATAGAGATAATTCATATTCATTTAAAAATGTCAACCGCTGCAGAACTATATGGAGTGAAATGTGACTGCCCCCCCGCCGTTCTCTCTGCAGAGTTAACCAGTTACCAGTGTAGCAAACATCCTCGTCGACCTCTTCCGCCATGGCCCTGCCCAGATTTTCACCCTTTCGCGAAGCTTTCCTATGTCCCAGGGCCCTTCCTTCCCTTCTCCTTTTTTCCCCTGGCACTTTGTATGGGAAGACAGAAGTTAAGGAGACTGAAGGCAAAGAGAAGGCGCTGCTTCTGTGGGCAGGTCGTGGAGGCAGCAGTTCAGAGCATTGCAGGCTTCGGAGCAGGAAGAAACATTTATTGAACCGTCCCTCCCAGCATCCAGCTGATGAAGAGCAAGGATGGCTGGCGTGTTCTCACTGGTGGGAGAAGAGATTTGCAATGTATACCCTAAAGACTTCACACACACACACACACACACACACACACACACACACACACACACACACCCTATGCAGCTACCGGCGAGACCAAGAGTTTTTCCATCACCCCGGGGTTTCCCCAGGCAACTGCTCTTCTGACTTGTTTCACTGCCTGTTAGTTTCTGCTGTCTTGACTTTCATCCGAACGGAATCACGCAGCGTGTAGCACTTTATGTCTGCTGCCGTTTGCCCATCACTATGCCTGTGGCAGCTCGTCCTTATTAATCGCTGCGTGCTATTCGGTTGTAGGACTGTTTCACAATTTGTTTCTCCTTCCTATTGCAGCTGGGCACTGTGCATACTTCTATTTTGTGGCTATTACAAGTAGAGCTGCCCTAATCCTTCTTGCATGCGGTTTGGGATGGGCACATGCCTTCATTTCTTGTGTGAACCTACCTAAGAGTGGAATTACTGGCTTGCAATTTGTTTCTTAAGGAAACATCCAGAGGGATTGGTGGGGATTTGCCCTGGCCATGAATGCTGAGGCCACAGAGGGAGCCGTAAGGATATTTGTGCAATGGTGAGACAAGCACATGTACCTGACAAGGTCATTCCGCTCTGGAAGGGGCAATGGTCAGAGGCTAACTTAGAGAGTCCCCACACTGCAGGGGTGTTATCGTCTCAATCCCCACAGTCTGGAGCGAGGTGGAGCCACTTGTTCCAAGGTCTGCATTTCAGTGACCTCTCTGGCTGTTTATCTTAGCTTTGTGGCTTGGCCCTTCAGATCAATGAATGACTTGAGGAATAAGTTCATGTCCCCAGAGATGCAGACAGGCTTGCTCAGCTCAGGCTAGGGTCCACACCCACCTAGAGGAGGACTTTGAGTTTCCAGGTATTAGCCCTGATGAGCAGGAAGCCAAGGAACAAATCAGCAGCCCGGTCACAATAGGCCTGGAGCTCCTGAGGTGCCCGCCTCATGGCACCCCCAGGGGCAGCAAGTCAGAGTAATTCTAATACCCTATGTTCTTGTACCTACTGCCTACCCCACCTGCCCCCAACACTGCCTCATGTCACTTGTGTCCTCAGGCCAGCAAGATGATCGACTCCCACAGACATGGACACTTATCTCTTCTGCATCCCCTTCAGTGACCAGCACACTTGTCATCTTGCATGCTCCCTGATTTCCAGGAGCTGACATTCTGTAGGGAGAAGCAAAAAAAATAAATAAATAAATAAATAATCTACACATCCCCAAAAGAGCAAGGCTGGTCATGGCCGGGAGTACCTTAGGGCCACTAGCAGGGGATGGCTACCGTGGGCTCCCTTCCTCTGGTGTCTGCTCTCTCCATCGTCCTACACTCCCTCCGCTGCAGAGTGCTCTCAAAAACACAGCTGTGATACCACAACGCTGGTCAATGCGTCTTCATTTCACCACTGCTCAAAAATATAGACTTCTTAGAAGACAAGTGTGAGGACTGGTCAACCCTATCATCCCAGCCATGGCTCTAGCAAACCCCTTCTCTCCCCTCTGTCTCAGGCCACTAGACACTGAGCATACGTACACTGTGCCCCTCTTCCAAGGCCCAGCTCCGGGCACCTCATGCATACACCCTTCCCTCAGCCAGAAGGCTGTCCACTCTTCTCCTAGTTGCCCTGCCCCATTCTAGTCTTCTGCTATGGGGTATGTCATACTTTGTGTAGGAGAAAGAACACAGATGGAAATATGAAGATCCAGATCTAATCCAGTCTCTCCCACCAGCAGGCTTTTTGTCTTGGATGAGTCACTCCACCTCTGGTTTCTCCATTTTAGAAAGAGGACATTGGGCCAGGTCATCTGGAAATTTCTATGTATAGGTAAAGCTTCATTCTCCTCAATTATTTGTATTCCCCTTATTTCCCTGCCAGACTGGGTGGCCGTGGGGAATATGTTCCAAGACCCTCAGTGGATGCCTGAAACAACGGATAATACTGAACCCTATATACACCATGTTTTTTTCCCACACCGTTGATAAAGTTCATTTTTAAATTAGGCATAGCAACTAATAATAAAATAGAATAATTATAATAATATATTATAATAAAAGTTATGGGAATGGCTTTGGGGCCATCATTCAGTAAAATAAGGATTCCCTGAAATCAAGTATAGCGTGACAGTTGATCTGGAATCCCAGACTACTAAGTGACTGACAGGCGAGGAGCCTCTACAGTGTGGATATGCCGGATGTGTCTTGGGCGGGATGGAGCAGGACAGCACAAGATTTCATCACCTTAATCAGAATGGCAGGCAATTTAAACTTATGAATTGTTTATTTCTGGAGTTTTCCATGTAATATTCTCAGACCACAGTTGACCGCAGATCACCGAAACCTTGACTGTGAAACCGCGGATAAAGGGGGCTCTTGTAATTTATCCTTCGACCACCACCCCCAGCACCCACTGTAGAGCTTTTTGTGTTGTCGAGTGCTCAGGATGTGATTCCTGGATGGGCAGCTAGCTGTGGGGCCCCACGGTGTTTTCTGTGCCTTGCTCACAAGATGCCCTCTGTCTAGAATGTCTTCTTCCTCTGAGGCCTCTGGCCTTGCCTTGAGCTCCCGCAACTGTGTGGCACTATCAGGTTGTACCGGAATCGACAGCACATTACCTTCTTCACTAGTCAATGGACTCCTGAGGGGCACAGTCATCTCTCCCTTGTCATCATGCTGATACTGCAGCGCACCTGCCAGCTATTTGCAGACAGGAGGTGGAGTTGGTGGGACCGAGCACAGGGCAGCATCGAGTCCATGGAATGTTCAGACGTTCTGCTTCCATTCCAGCTGTGCAGGGTCTCAAGAGGTAGCCTCACAGAGCCCCGGCCCCACGCTTGTAGCAGCGGGTGATGTTAACTCCCATCTCCCTCCCCACGTCCCCTCTCCTTTTTCTCCTGAGTGAGGCCAACGCCCTGCAACAGGCCCTGCTCAGCTACACCCCACGAGTATGGCTGCTCTATCCAGCTGCTCCTGCTGGTCATTGGCCCTTGCCGGGGCAGCTAACAAGATCCAGGAGCTGAGGAGGAGCTGGCCTGCCAGCAGGGCTCTGTGAAGTGAGCCTGCACTAACGGGATCGATGCCCCCTTCAAAAGCCCTGGTGACCCGGCACAACTTCCTCCCTCAACCTGAATGACCATGCTGTGCAAAAAGACATATGGGAAAACAGGCCAAAGGATGCCGCCTGCCCCAGAAGGGTTCCAGGCTTCAAGAATAAGGGAAGCAGAGAGGGGAAGGTGGCAGAGTGAAGCAGTTTCTCAAACCTGTTTAACCATCGGCATCACCTGGGGGCTTTTACTTTGTATTGTTTTATTATGAGATAGTGTATTTTCTTTCTCTAGAGCCATAAATAAAATAGAGTTGGGTGTTAATACCTAAGAAAACCCAAGCTGATTGATAGGGGTTATCAATCTGCCTGAGGTCCAGGTGAGCTCAGAGTGCAACGGGTTCAGGCAGTCTGAGCAAAGGCCAGGAGCGATGATTGAAAGTGTGTACGGGGAGGAGGGCCTGACTCGGGTGATTTGAGAGCCCATGGGTGTGCAGTCCACATCTGCAGAAGTAGGGCCTTTGATTCCCAGTGCAGACAGTGTGGCACGGGTCCAAGAACAGGTGTGGTCAGACTCGGGGCTAGACAGGTGCACTGATGCGCAATAAAGAGCTAAGTCATAGACCCAGGTCTACCAAGTATTAGCTGTGTCATCATCCACTGCCTCATTGTCAGTGCGGAGCTGATCGAGAAGGGAAGGTTTGATGGTGAGACGCCCAGTTGGAAGAATGCACAGAAGGCTGACATGAGGATGAAAAGGCAGGCATCAACTTTATTGTGCAGAGTGCACTTCTGTTTCGGGGGGGGAGTGCGGTTCTATTGGGGGGAGCACCACATTGTGCTCACTTCTTCTGCTCTCTTTCTTGTGCTCCCTTTCTGCTCTCCAGGAGACCGCATGGCTCCACACACAGCTGAGTACAATAGTGGCCTTCGGCTACACATGCGTGATACCATAAGCTGAAGTATGTTTACATATTTTAGGCATAGGCGCCCTGCTACACTAATGTAACACTCTAAATCCAAGTCCTATTCCTAGCCGTGAGCCTGGATCACAGCCAGACCTGAGACCTGCCAGACCTTGGACCAGCCGGGCCTGACACCCACACTCCACCCCTACAGGGTCACGGTGCAGGATCTGGCCCACAGGGTGCTACCTTGGGCCATTCTTGCCATTCTTGGAGTGGCTTAGCCCCATGGGGCATCACCCCCAGGGGACTCTTTACCTGCTGTCTCTCTGGGTGCTGCTCAACACACCAGGGGCACTGTGACACAGCAACTTGTGCTTGTGCCCGTGTCCAGGACAGCCCCCATCATTTCACTGCACATTCCATGACACGAGCCATCTGTGTGCTGGGCATCCTCAGGGATGGGAGTCTGACCCTCTACGTAGGGACTCGGTATGTCTCCCATCTCAGCAGGCTCCACCAGGAGTTCTGCTTGGAACTGCACTCGTCCCAATAGGGGGTACATTTGACCGGACAGGGGGCTCGCAGAGAACTGCACCTGCTGCTCCAGGTTAGCCCCCCGTTTCATCAGCACAGGGATCTGTGCAATTTCCATACAAGGAGTCTTCCTTAAGATCGCAGCCACCTCTCTACGGTGTACATAGGCTGCACAATTACGGGATGATGGTCAGTGATGGCCTCACTGGTCAACAGGGCTGCGTAATGGCAGCCAGTTGCTTCTCTATCAGAGAATATCGCGCTTCCGTGCTTTTCCACAACTGGGACCAGAAGCCTATCGGTACCCTCCGGGACCCGTGCTTCTGCCAAAAGCCCCATCCACACCCTGTATCGTCCACCTGCACTGTAAGCAGGAATGGGAGGGCTGGATCTACTACACGTCGAGTTTGGGCTTGTGCTACAGCTTGCTTTGTAGCCTTCAAGACCTCTTCTATCTCAGGGGTCCAATCGCATTGGGCACCCCATCACACTACATGGTGCAGAAGTCAAAACCCCAGCAAGTCCCAAATAGGTCTGGAGCTGCTTCACAGTCTCAGGTCAGGGATGCGCCTTACCTTATCAATATCTGCCTCTGGCATTACTTTTGTCTGACTCGACCAGACAATTTCCAAGAATTTGACAGAGAATCCAGGTCCCTGGACCTTGACTGCCCAACCCCAGTTGGCGAGAACTTCTCACAGGCTGGTCGCCACTAGTTCTATAAAAGAATCAGAGGTTAGCATGATATCATCAACGTAACGATACGAGGGCACTATAGGCAGTCGTTTCCACGTGGCTAAATCTTGAGCCATGAGACCATGGCACAGGGTAGGGCTAGAGAAAAAGGCGTTTGTCAAATCCATCACATAATGGTATCATCCAAGTTCATGTGACAACTGGCCCGTAATGTACGTGACATTCAGCATGGCAGCATGCAGGGGCGGTGTAACCTTATTCAGCTTCCATGGTTTCAGGTCAACTGGTTCACCTGCCAACCAGGTGCCCCGGCCAAATCCCTAATCAGGGAGATAATTGACCAGCCGCACCTCACATGTTTGGCTTTCTCGGAATAAAAGTCAATTGTTGGTCAGGACACAGCTGATTCCATAACGCCCGCAGCACGTCATTAGGCAGTCTTTTCTGCAGCAACCCCTGCCGTGAGGAGATCAAACTGCATCTGCCGGTAGCTCACTCCCGCAGCCAACAGGGCGGGGCGCTGCTCCGCTCCCGCTTTTCAGCCGGGCGTCCGTGTACTGGCCGGTCTGGGAACGCCGTGGGCAGCAGGGCGCACACTTGGGTGGAACGCTCCTTGCGTTTCACTTCCGCATCCCCGTACCCATGGCGGACGTCACCGTGTGGATCCGCCTGTCCACGTAAGGAGCCAGCAGTGCCGCCATGGGGCCAAAAGTGCCAGCCGGGCCAGAAGTCAAAATCAAGTCCTTCGTACGGGTTGCAAACACCTCTTCATCGGGGCTTGTACACTGGGTGTGAAACATCATCTGTCGCATGCCCATTTCCTGAATTATCTGAACCATCTGCTCACCGTCTCTGGCAGCTCGCCAGGGTGAGCCCACACAGTCTGTGGCAGCAGACATGAGCCAGGTAATCAGGAATTGATTACCGGCACCCCACGCTGTAAGTGCCACGTTCTGGAGGCGCTTCCCGAGGGACAGTATCACCATTATGGAGGCCAGTTGAGCCATCTCTTCCAGAGATAATTCAGGCCCTTCAGCCCCCAGCCAAAGCAGCCACCCTGGAACCCTCTCCCCAGCTCTCTGCCATACCTGTTTCATCAGGTCCCAGAGTTCGTGGGGGGAGTACTGGATCAAAGTGGTTTGCTTTTTAACCTGAGAGGTGCCATCAGCTTGTCCTTCCCCCTGCAAGGCCAGTGGCTATTCTACTTCAATCTGCTACCATATCACTGGCCTCGCCTACCGTGGTATCGCCTGCGGGCTCCCAGACGAGGACGATGGCAGTGACCCATCAGGGCCCTGCAGCATCCATTCCGCTGCCGCCAGCTGCTTTTCCAGCGCTTCTTCCTAGCGTTGTAGCTGCTGCACCCGCTGAGCCTGGTCCTGAACCTCCAGGCTGGCCTGCCGCAGCACCGCCAGGAACATCCAGGCCCCCCGACCCGCTGCCTCCCCCCATAAATGGTCAGGACATTCAGCTCCAACATCTCCAGGGCTTTCTGGACGCAGCTTCACTCCATCCCCAGTCCTCCACGGGCATCCACGTGGCCAGATACAGGGCCACGGGATACCACTGGGAGGCACGGGGCCACACGTCCTCCACCCGGGAACCGTCTGGAGCGCTGGGGCCGTACACACTTCATCTCACCAAGTGTCAGCACCAAGCTGATCGAGAAGGGAAGGTTCGATGGCGAGACGCCCAGTTGGAAGAATGCACAGAAGGCTGACATGAGGATGAAATGGCAGACACCAACTTTACTGTGGAGCACACTTCTGCTTGGGGGGAAGTGCGGTTCTATTGGGGGGAGCACGATATTGCGCTCACTTCTTCTGCTCTCCTTCTTGTGCTCCATTTCTGCTCCCCGGGGGACCGCGTGGCTCCACGCATAGCAGAGTACAAGAGTGGCCTTCAGCTACACATGCGTGATACCATAAGCTGAAGTATGTTTACATATTTTAGGCATAGGCGCCCTGCTATGCCTAAATGTAACTAACGTAACACTCTAAATCCAAGTCCTATTCCTAGCTGCAGCCCTGGATCACAGCCAGACCTGGGACCAGCCAGACCTTGAACCAGCCGGGCCTGGTGCCCACACGAGTTCTTACTTTTCTTCATCCTTCTTTCTTCGTGTGATCGAAATAGAAATAATAACACCTCCCATGGTGCTGTGACAGAGGAAACAGAAGAGATAATATATGTGGAGGGTTTTTTTTGCTGGCTCCCCCTGGCACAAGGACCCCAGGGGCTATCAAGCCCCTCCCTGCCTATGCTAATCATGAAACCTCAGGAGATCTGTGTTTTGTGATTCTTAAGGGACAGGTGGGAGGAGGGGGTGAGGTGGTGGCCCAAATGCCCACACTCCCTCGGATGACACTGACAAAGTTCTCCTGTTTTGGGTCCCCCAGGCCATTGATGATGTGTCTGCTTTTCTACCTTGGAAGTCCCGCCCACAAAACGGCAGAGGAATCAAGGCCGAAGCCTGGGCACAATGCCCCTGCAGGCTGCAGGATGTCCACACACTCACCAGGCTTCTGAGCATGGTAGGTGCCTCCCCCCAAAACGCTGAGCCAGAGGATTCCAGAGGCAAAGACGGTCTTGGGGACCTCATTGCTCTGATAAGGACCTGTCCATTCATTCGCAGAGGGAAGGGCTCCTTTGGGTCACATGGCAAATTAATGTCAGAGCCTATGGTTGTCAGACAGCTCCTGACTGGACTCAAATCTGGCTGAGGGTCATCACAGTTAGGATTGGGGAGAGGGCGGATGTTCTTTCCTGGAGGCTACATGCCCCACAGTAGGGGAGACACGACCTGAAACCTGGGGAGCTGTAGCCTCTCACCAAACGACCCCAGGACCACTCATGTCTGATCCTGTTAGCACAAGGTAAATTTAGGGAACATTCAAACAGGCAAACATCAGGGGTCGGGAGGCAGGCGATGTTCTTTCTGCGTCTACACTTTCCGTACCAGGTAGGTCCAAGCTCAGCCCAGGATATCTCAGGTCGCAGTTCATGTGTGTTTTACTGGCATCATCTTGCTGCCCTCTGCATCACCCTCCTGGACCCCAGTGACCTTGGGAGACCCACTTGGTCGCTCTGTCTGCGGCATTGCAGGAAATGGTCCAGATCTCTGCAGCAGCCCCGGGGCCTCTTGGCAGGATCAAGTGCCACTGGCCTTACGGAGACCCTTGGTGGGTGCCTTGGCACTGGGAGCACGTGAACTGGGGGCCGGAGGCAGGCCTGGCCATGCCCTGGCTGGTGGCTCAGAAAGGACAGTTCAGGAAGCATCTGTGCCCAGATGACTTTGATATCTTATCTTTTCACGGCCAAGGACAGCCTTGCTCATCTAGGAAACACCCAGATTGAAGATGATTATTCCTCCTTCCCCTCCACCACTATGACAGCATTAGTGGAAAACACTCTTTGAGAGAGAAGGTCTTTTCCCTTTGGGGAATGTCCAGGAGGCATCTGAGAGCACAGCAGAAAAATCTCGAAGCCAGAGAGTGTAGGAGCCTGGACCTTAACCCTCACTAGATGCACCCTGACATGGTCCCTGCCCCATCCAGTGTGGACTGTGGCTTCCTTCCAGCTCCTGAGTGTCAAGCTCTGTGCCCATCAGGCCATCCCTTCGCCTCTCTCTGAAACACTCTGTTCCCCATTCCTCCCACATGAGCCCTTCCTCACCTTCCAGGCTCACTCTTGAACACCTCTTGCTCAAGCAGGACCTGGAACGGCCCTTCCTAATCAACCAAGAAACAAGGTCCCCTCCCTGCTGCCCTTTATAATGCTGATCACAGTATGTGTTTGTTTGTTTGTTTGTTTGTTTGTTTATATTGAGGTGAAATTCATATAACATTCAATTAACCACTTTAAAGTGTACAACTTAGTGTCACTTACTACATTTACAATGTTGTGCCTCAGTCGCCTCTATCTAGTTCCAACCTTTTCATCATCCAAAAGGAAACCCCATACTCAGTTAGCGGTCACTCCCCACACCCCGCTCCCCTCAGCCCCCAGCATCCACGGATCTGCTTCCTGTCTGTATAAATTTTTTCTTCCTCGCCATTTCATACAAACAGAATCGTGCATATGTAGCCTTTTGCGGCTGGCTTCTTTTACTTAGCATGTTTTCAGGGTCCATCCACGTGGGAGCATACATCTGTACTTCATTTCATTTTATGACTGAATAATATCCCACTGTATGGGCATACCGCACTCTGTTATCCATTCATGGACCTTTGGATTGTTTCTACCTTTTACTTCTGTTAATGTTCACGTACAAATATTTGTTTGAATACCTATTTTTGATTATTTTGGGCATACATCTAGAGGGAATTGCTGCGTCAGATGGTAGTTTTATGTCTTTTTGAGGAATCATTATTTTCGACGTCTTCCCAACCCCTAGATATCTAGACCTACATCATCCAATACAGTAGCCACCAGCCCCATGTAGTTATTTAAATTTAAGTTAGTTAAAATGTAATAAAAGATTCAAATCCTCAGTCATACTAGTTAAGTTTCAAGTACTCAGTAGCTGCATGCAATTAGCAGCTACTGCGTTTCCATCATGCCAGAAAGTGCTACGGGACAGCACTGGTCTACAGTAAGACCCTCCCTGAGGGCAGGGGTCAAATCTGTCTGCTTTACCACATATACCTAGTGCCTGAGAAAATGCCTGTGTATGGGAATGTTTTTTTTTTTTTTTTTAAGGAAGGAAGGGAGGGAGAGAGGAACTGATTCCCTCATTTGATCTTCTCAACTCATCTCTCAGGGAGGTAGGAAAAAAAAAAAACTTTTCCTTTTTTTGCAGATGAAGAACAGGCTGAGGGAGTGAAATACCATATCCAGTGTCATAGAGCTGGTACAGATCACAGTCCCAGGTCCCCCTCCCCCACCTCTCTCTACCAGCCAGAACTTCAGTGGCTCCTGAGATGTCCAGACAGAATAGTGAGAGGGTAGCCCGGTGGTCTGGAAAACACCAGAGGCAGCAGACAAATCAGTCTGGCTGTCACAGAGTTAGGGCATTTTCCATCTGAAAAGGACTTGGAGCAAGACCTTTTCATTCTCCATATTTTCCAGAGGAGGAAAGCAGCCGCTAGAAGTTATACGTGCAGGGGATTGCTTAAGAGGCAAAGAGGCTGGGTTGGGACCAGTACTTGGAGGGATTGGCAGGGGCAGGGCTGTGGCTTTGGGGGAGTCACAGGGTTTACAGCAGAGAGATCAGTTTCATGGTCTCTTAATAAGAACAGTCTGGTAGCATCCACAGGCTAGACCAGAACAAACAGACTGAGGAAGAGACCAGCTAGGAACACCTGTAACCTGAAGCAAGATAGGGGTGGCAAGGGTGGATGGGAATCAATGAACTCTGAATAGCATAAAAAAATAAAAGAATATTGACATGAGTGGGTGATAGAGAGGGCTTTAAGGACCTTGAGTTTTTGTGACTTGGAGCCAGGAAGTATGATAATACCCGTCAATAACAGAACATTCAAGCTAGAAGGGAGTTTCTAAGTGATCTTTAATTCTACCTCTTTGTTTTATTATTGGGGAAACTGAGGCCAGAAAGGTGAAGGGGCTGGCTTAAAGCCACACCATGTATAAAAAACGAGACTGGACACCTCGCCTTTAGTCCAGTGAGACTTTCATTCCATGCCACCCAGACTCCTCTGATCTCATTTCACCCCAGCCAAGACTTCCCAATATGCGTGTGCTATAAACAGATATTATTTGACTTGAACCCTCTCTAGTGAAATCTCACTAGATCATGGATTACATAATGGATGTCCAAATTTAATCCAAATACAAATCATTCATCTCATACTCTGAGAACTTAAAAACAATCTGTTCTGACAAAGAACTCAGTTAATACCTTTGTGGCTTGGTGCACATTACTGATCACCTCTGTCTCTACATTTCCTCTGTGTAAGATGGAAATGCAAAGTGGAAATGGTAGAACCTACCCTAAAGGTAGTTTCTCATCAATGAGATGTAAGTAGAAAACACCCAGCATAGTTCTAATGTATGCCAGCTATTTGAAACTTTTTCTATTGCCTTCTGCAGAGCAGAGCAGAGCTGATTAGGTTGGCTAACCATAGCACCAGGTTGGCTGAAGTAGGGAGATCAAAGACATAAAAATTCCTTGAAAACAATACCACTGGTGTTGCTAAGAGCACAATGCTATATAGCATGACTGAATCAGGTTGGGGGGTATTTTTCATGGAAATCGGGTAGAAGTCATGACAGTACCTTGAAGAGTAAAGAGGACACTTACAGTGCGTGGCATTGCTAGCTTTGCAGGTACTGTAGGGGTGCTGACCAAGCCTCCTCTTGCTCCTGTCCAACCTTGGGGACATAGTCACAAGAGCAGGCAGAGGAGGAATCACCTTTCCTACTGGCTCATCGAGTAGGCCTCCTGGGGACAAGGTAAGAGTTTGAGACTTACTTCCTGGGTTAATTACCAATAAGTCTTGTGGATGATCAAGAATGTGAAGTCCCCCCAGGATCACTCAGAGCCTATACCCTGGAGAATACTCTTACCAGCTTGCAGCCTCTTACAGTGCAGCATCCGCTTGCTCGTGCAATACACGCGACAGCCAACGCTTACTATGTGTTGTTTACAGTAGTGGGCAAACAGACCTGGCCCCAGCCCTCCGAGAAGTTTCTAGTCTAGTGAGAAGGAAGAATAAGTCAGTAAACCAAGTGCGACCACCACTGTGAAGAAAACAAAACAGGGTGGGGGTAGAGAATGAAGGATAATGGGGCTGGTGGGAGGTGATTAGGGAAAACCCCTTTGAGGCATGGCTTTTGAACTAGACCTGGGCAGACAGAGGGGAAAAACATTTTAGGCAAAGCCAGCTGTTTGGGTAACGGCCATGAAATAGGGGAGAACTTGACTTTTCAAAAGCAGAAAGCTACCTTGAAGTGAAGTGTTTGGACTATGCTAAGAACAATGGGAAAGGTTTTGGGCAGCGGAGTGACAGTATCCAGTGTGTATTTGAAGATTGCTTATGCTGAGAGAAGCAGGGTAAGCGTAGGAGCTGGGAGACAGCAGGAGGATCCCGTGGGGAGGGAAAGGAAGTTTGGAGGTGCTGCTGCTACTGCAGACAGGTTCGCTGGGGGCTGGATACAGGGACAAGGAGGAGAGGTGCCCATTAGAACAGCAGGATTCCAGCACCATACTGGGAGCTGATTAAGAGCTCGCTAAAGCTAACCACACTCTGTACCAGACTCTTAGGTTCTCTCCTGCAGTGCTTGGGGGTGAGCCGGCAGCTCACAGCTCAATCGCAGTGAGCCGAGTAGTGACAAGTGGACCGATCAGGGTTTTAGAAGAGACCAACCTGGGGCTGAAGGCTGCTGTGATGCTCTGTGTGCAGGGTCCCCAGGAGCTGGGCAGTTGTTACTAATAACGCAACCTGGATGTGGGAGGATATGAGTACTGGCTTATTGCATCTATCTGTATAATGGTAGGACTTCAGGCTCTCTGGGTTAGTGTGCGTCCAAATCTTTTTTCATTGTCCTACTCCTAAGAAGCCATTTTAGACATGTCCCCCAAATCGTAACCCCTCTTAGAATTTTGTTATCCCAGATAGCTGTTAATGTATTGTATGTGTCTCTGTGTTCATATATAGAAAGAGCGAGACATTATTTTTATTTTTTAGTTTTGCAATTTTTGCCCCTCTGGGGGTGACACAGCTCCACTGGGAACGCATGCGGTAAATCAAAGTCTCTCCTAGTTGTTGTGGGGCCCACAGA
The DNA here is from genome assembly GCA_028627145.1 of Eidolon dupreanum. Lineage (NCBI taxonomy): Eukaryota > Metazoa > Chordata > Mammalia > Chiroptera > Pteropodidae > Eidolon > Eidolon dupreanum. Next base: position 5,400,299 of record CM053510.1, on the reverse strand, counting down.
GAGCATCTTACGTGCCTCACCAACACGTCCACTTTTGCTTCCTTAAAGAACTTGCCTTGCTGCCCATGCTTTGTGCGTTCTGCAGAGGGCCCTTTGATCCCAAGGTTACCTTCCCACACTCCCAAAGTAGCAGAAACCTCGAGGGGCTAACCACATCAGGTTCCCTGCAGACCTCATGGCCCCAAGCCCTGCCGATATCCTGCAAAAGGGAGGTGCATGCCCTTATTCCCCCTGTAGCCTCTGTTTCTGGGCCGGAGGCAGCACGCCTGCCTTTAGTCTCAGTCTCAGAGATCTCATGAAAAGAATCCTTCAGCTGGGGATGGCCTTGAGGCTGGCTGAGCAAGACACTGCTCTCCCTCCAGCTGCGTGTCTGCCCCCAAGACTCCCGAAATGTGCTTCTCAAAGAACCCTTGTAGCAACTACAGATCAGCAGCCATAGCCAAATTCCAGCCCAGGCTCAGCTGCCGTTGACCTCCCAGTGGAGATTTCAATCCGCCCTCACTTGGGTAAGTCACCTCATCACCTGACAGCAGTCCGTTTCATGGATGAGACACCTGGGGTTCGGAGTTGAAGAAGGCACGGAGTGACTAGTTCCACGGTCTACTTCTTCAGAGCATCTGCAGCGGTGCCTACACCTTGGGGAGCTGGGACTGAGCCCCATAGTGCCGGCCTCACATTAGCACCTGGCTTTGAACTGTTTGTTACCCGTCTGCTTACAATTCCAGTAAGTATAGGAATTGACAGGAAGCGTTTAGAAGTGTTTCTAGCAATTTGATGGAGAAATTCTATGCCCACTAACTCTAAAAATAAAAACTTCTGGCCTTAGATACTGGGTTTTTTTGGGGGGAGGGAGGTTGTGAGGTTTTGGATTTGGTTTTTACTTTAGGTTTTCTATTGGTCGATTTTTATTATATTTACAAAAATGTCGATCTTTGATGGGTTGGAAATTTTTTTTTTTTTTTTTTTGAAAAGCTGGTCCTTCACCACAATAGTTTGAGAAGCACGGTGTGGAGGCCGTGTTAAATAATATACACACATGGAAGGTCTTTGACCTCAGGATTAAAGAAAGAAAAATAATATGTGATTGTTTTATCAGACTAACAGGTGGATGGAGCTCAAAGTTCTCTCTTTCAGCCTGGGGAAGACAGAGCCTCAAGGTCATCAAGCCTGGCTCCTGGGGAGTCTCCCAATCCCAGGACGTGGCTTCCCACTACTTCCCACTTACTTCTGGAGGAGACTCAGATGCTCTGCCCAGCAATGGGGCCACAGGCAGGACACCCTCCTACTCTTGTGTGACTCTCGCTGCTCAGACTAATCTTTTCCTCAAAGCTCTCCATGGAGTTTTCGCAAATGTTTCATTGAGCACACAGCATGCGTGCCCCACACCAAAGATGCTGAGTCAGGCTTGTCCCACAGGAGCCTACAGGTCCAGTGGTAGAGGTAGAGGTATAAATAATCTTGTTGCCATACATACATTTGAAGTGCTTTGGGAGCCCAGAGCAGGGGACTTCTGACTTTGCCACAGTGGAAGTGACTCAAAAACTGAATATTAAGGTCAAGTAGAAGTTGCAGGCAGACGAGGTGGGGAAGGGCATGCTGGCCGGTAGATGAGCATGAATAAAAAGCCAGTAGAATAGGGATGTCATGACGGCCACGCTTGGGGAACACTGAGCGCTTCTACATGGCTATGGCTTAGACGACTGGAGGGAAGAAATGCGGCAATAAAGTGGGATAGGTACCAAATCTCAAAGGATCTTACCTGCTAGAACCCAGGCAGAAAGGAGAAGGTGCCTGGACTTGGGCAGTGCCTTGGGGAAAGGGCATGTCATAAACTTAGGAGATAATTAGAGGTGAAGTTGAGCTAAAATCCCCATGGGATCTCTTTGAGGGTGTAAGAGGATGTAGGTTTGAATTTGGAGGCTCATAGCAACGGCCAACGAGGATGAGAAAGCCTCTTCTTGAGCCACACAAGGTGTTAAGGTGAGCCACACTTGCAACCTCTCCTATGGGAATGCAGGCCCTTAGTGTTTGCCAGCCTGCCGAGAGTAGTCCGTAAAGGACTCACTCCTTCGTGATTCCGAAATCTGGCAGAAGCTTCTTTCCACGGCCAGCGCCAGGGATGAGCTGGCCTCTGCTCATACTGCCCCCATTGTCCCCTCAGCTCAGCCACCTTGAAGTGGTGCCTTTAACTTGAAGCAATATGTTGCTCTTAGAGAAAGCAGAATCACATATCAGAACGTAATTTAGATATTATCTACTTTATAAGAAAGCAGTCAAGAGATGCAAAGTGAGGACAATGACCTTGGACCTCTTTGGCTCCTTTTAGTATTCTTACTACAGCACACCAGTCATCCCATTGTCCTCTGCTTTGCTTGATAATGTCATCACTCCTGGGGGCAGGAGGTGAAAGACAATGTTCTATTGACACAAGAATAGGTCATCCAAAGTCTGAGTAGCCTTTGTGCAGCTGAGGCAGTTGGTGGCTACTGCATTTTAGTGATATGTGGTATATTTTATCCAGGATTTTTAGTTAGTGTCAGCGAGAGGACAGATCTAGATGCCTGGACCATACTATTAGAAACAGGAACCCCTCAGGTTGCTAACTGCTAGGTGATTTTGGACAAGCCAATCTCTGGGCCTCAGTTTCTCTGTCCTAAAAGTAAAACCAGACAGTAGGCTCTCCTCCACTCTTAGTTACAGTATTCCTATGCCTTGTCCAGTCTTGGCCACACCTCGGGCTGTGTACCCCAGCGGGGGCTCCTGCCCAATGGCCCATAGCAGCACTCCTCCTCTGTTCAGTTCTGCTCCTGTGGCCAGCTGCAGCTCCCTTCCCTGGCAGGGCTTCCTCTGCCTCTCCAGAGCCTCTCAAAGTTGGTCAATGCACAAACCACACTCCGAGGACCTGACAGTGAACGTGGGAGGGAGAGCCATTGATGCACGACAGCGTTCCTGCCCAGCTCTGCTGACTCCTGAGCCCTGTCCGTGCCCCGCTCCCACACACACACACACACACACACACACACACAAGAACAGAGCCCTGGAATAGAAAGCAAAAGACCTCAACTCTAGTCCTGGCTCTGTCACCACCCATGGCACAATCAGATGATTAGATGAGATGCCAAATAGCCAACTTATAGATATGTGTAAATGTCATCTCTTAACTAAAGACGGGCATCTACATTATTTAACCTGCATCTGTAACAATTCGAAAGTGCTTTTATACCCATTATATCAGGTGATTGTCACACAGTCCTTTGAGGTAAGCAGGATGTGTATATTTCTCTTTTTCACAAATGGGAAAACTGAGCATCAGAAGGGTTAAATGAGTTGATTGTAGTGATGTTAGTTTAGACAGAGCTTGTACTTGGGAATTAGACCTGAAAGTCAAATCCCCATCATGCCAATTATATTACTTCACTAAACTTTGATTTCCAACTGTACAATTAGAGAATAAGTTCATGTTTACTTGCAAATATGTTCCCTCCTTTATGTTACTCCATATTTGAGCAGGAACTGTGAGAGCCAGCTGCATGGTGAACCAAAGGTTGGGGGCTGGCAGACTGGAGATTAGCCTGCTGAGGCCTCACAAGCTCCTACCCCAAGTGCATCGGTGCCTCCTAACCCTGGATGCCTCCAAGGTAAGAGGAGAGGCCCCAGACACAACCAAGGGTGAGGGCAGGAGGAAACTTCAGTCCAAGTTCGAAGACTCTTTTTAGCCCTTAGATTGCATAAGCAATCTAATGATGCTTTCGTATGTCTTATAGTGTTGGATCACATCCTGTCACATGTATTCGTCTTAGTCACTGTCAAAATGGATTTAAAAGATTTAACACAGTGCTTAGTGCATAGTAAATGCTCAGGAAATGTTCATTATCAATACTGATGGCCAAAAAAAAAAAAAGAAAGAAAAGAAAAAAGAAAAACATTAGGAGTGGCACCAAAGACCTGACACTACTAATACAATAACAACAGCAATAATAATAATAATAATAATAAATCCCTTATATTAGGTATATTCATCAACTGTCAAGAGTTTTTGGTTTTTATCGTATTTGTCTGACTTTATCTTTGGAACACTGGAATGTAGGTATTATCTCCATAGATGAGGAGGCTGAAGTCCAGAGAAATAAAATGATCTGGTCAAGGAAGTTCACACAGCCAACTGGGGACTAGAATCCAGGCTTTCTGATACCTGTATTCTCTGGGATCTAGCTCATGGCCCATTGTGCCACTGTCCTTCCCTCACAGGGACACAGAGAGACACATTGTAAAAGTGCACCACGATCTTATCTGATGTGAGAATCAAAGATTAAACACATCCCTCCAGCCTGGGTTCCCCAAGCATTCTAGAGCAGGCATCGGCCATTCTTCCTTACATTGGTTTCCCACTGGATAGTCAGCCTTCTTTTCATATGGATTGTTGTGTCAGTTCTCCTCTTCAGATCTCAAGGAGGCTCCTAGGATTTAGTGAGCAAATCTGATTTCCCCTTAGTTCATTCTTCATTATGCCTTCCTCCTCTTTCCTTCTGCAGACTCATAGAAGCACCCTTTCGCAGTAAAACATCCATCTCCTTAGTTATTAGCTGACTTCATGATCATAACCTCATGGAATGTTCCCACCATAATTTTGTACAAAAATAAAGTAACCCCTGCACTCAGTATTCTCTCTGATGATAGTCTATGTATTTTTAACCATTTGGTTTGGAGCTACGGGCAAGACCCATGTCTTTGGGGAACATTATTAATATTTACGTGCTTTCCTTCCTCACCCCATCCCTGCTTAATTCACTAGGTTATGACAAACCATGGGCAGAGTAAGTCCCAGTAAGAGCTGAGCTCAGCAAAATGACCTCACAGCAGTACCTGCGATGGCAGAGTGTTAGGACCCTCGGGGCAGTAGTGACTGCCATGCAGTAAAAAGAGCAGATGGAAAACACAACAACTGTTTTGCGAGGGCGGGAGACAACGGGAGAGAAGTAAAAGACCGTTCTGAAATCCTGAGACTGAGTGACAGGAAGAAGAGTGGTATCATTAATAGAAGTAAAGAAGTTGACGAGAAGTGCTGACTTTTGAAGGGGAAGATGACAAATTTGGTTTTGCACCCAAAACATTGAAGGTTACACCTGGATAGTCCCAAAGAACATATTTGCTGAGACCTGTCCTTTGACCCATGGAGGTGACATTGAGTTTAAGGTGCTAGTGGGACATTCAGCTTTGTATGAGTAGGAGGTCAGTGGATGTAGATTCGAGATGCAGAGTCTTCTCAAATGTGGTCCCTAAAGGAGAAAGTGATGAGTGATCCAAGGGCCAAGAACATTTAGAGGAAGGAGGAAGAAGAGGAACAAACAAAGGAGACACAAAAGCAGTGGCCCAGCATTAGAATCGTATAGTGTACTGTCAACAAACCAAGGGGACGTGGCATTGCAAGACGTTGGCTTGCAAGACGCCTCTAAGAGTTCTGAGAAGGGGTGATTAGACTTGCTAGTGACCTTTCAGAGAGGGTTCTAGAAGGCTTGATGAGAGCTGGATCTAGGGTTTGCATTCTAGAGCTCGGTCTATTTTGTGCTGGTTGAGGGCTAGACCTGTTATCTCCCCAACCATTTGCTTTCTCATCTGCAAAAATGGAGTAATAATACCTATGTGTGGCCTTTATGTGAGGGGGTGAGATCAGATGGAGGATAAGGATAAGAACAACCATCTACTGAATCCTTACGCTGTACCAGGCATTGTTCGCTATTTGAGAGTCCTTTGCACACCCTAACCTATCAGAACTGGAGAAGATTCTTATGCTCAGAGAGATGAATGGGAGCCAGAAGTAGACCCAGACAGGGTCGACGACTCATTCACAAAATTCAACAATAAATGGACAATGAAAGATAGTCTGACTATGAGGCGCTCTGTGTCGGTATCATATTCTCTTTCACTCCGCCTCTCCCCGATTAACCAGTCTCTTCACATCCATGACCCTGCAAGTCACCAGTCAGTCAACTGACATCAGAGACTCCTTGCGAGGGTAAGATGGAAAGTCCCCTCAGTGTGGGAACTGGTGACACAGGCTCTACCCCTGCAGGCCCTGTCTTTCCACTTTGCCCAGCCTTTCAGCCATTTGGCTGGTTGAGAAGATGTGGACTCTAAGCCATCCAGGCTGCTCTCTTTTTTCCTCTGATAAAGTGCAGCAATGGCAACTAATTCCTAGCAAGGTCTCCAAGAAGCTGGCAATTCTTGATGCTACTGGAGGGAGTGGAGAAGGAGTCTGTGGGGCAGGAGGAACCCATAGGAACTTTGTCCCTTTCTGAGATTACCCTTTTTCTAAGTGACTCTGGGGTCAGCTGGATACTATGGGGTTTTCTCTAACGGAACAGTCTGCTCAGTCCATCCAAGCGGTGAGATAAATAATAGAGTAGGAATAATGCGATGGGGCAGGGCAGTGCTTGCTGTGGGCTCCAGCCCTCTGAAGTTCTCTCTTGGTTCAGGCCCGTGCCTCATCTCTCTCCCGGAGCAGAGCAGTGGCCTCTCCCAGGGTGTCTTCCCTACATCCCATCCCAGATCCAGCCTGCCCCGAGTTCTCTTTCTACACCACAGATCTGGTCGTAGCACATTCCTGCTTTATGAATTTTCCCACCTCCTCCAGAATAAAGTCCTCCTCATGAATGAAGGACAGGGCTTTATGACAGTGCTATAGAAGAGGCCGACCACTGTGGAAAGGCATGAAAGGGATCCCAGGTGCTCCCCTCCCCCCACTGCCCCATTCCCCAAGGGTTGGCTAGAGTGAGCTTCCTATCCCCGCCCCGCCCCAATCAGGATGCTCCCCAGCAAAGTGTCTGCAATGATTTCTCTCCACTGACCGCATTAGGAGAGAGGCAGGGTGATGTCTCCACGAGGCCCAGCTGGGCCACTCGCTGATCATGTGCATTTGCCATTTCATGTTTTTTAAACCTGTTTCTCCATGTTTACATATAACAGTATGGGTCATGTTCACCTCACAGGGTTCGAGTGGGAAGCTGATGAGGAGTGTGTCACCACTTAGGGACCTGGAAATCATCCCACTGAAATTCGAGGGCCCCTCATTAACTCCTGATTCCCAAGGCCTTCCTCAGCTCCCACCTCTCTCTGTATATCCCTACTTCCCACTTGTCCTCAGCCAGCCTTCAGCACCCAGGGCTCTTGGCCAGGCCATTCCTCAAGGCATTGATCCTAAGCAGCTCCATCCACCTGGGGTCTGGGGACCTGACCCTCCTCCTATCCTTTTGATACCCCCATCTTTATTTCCTGGAGTCTGTACATCAGCGCTTGGTTAATCGTGTGTGGTCCTGTAATGCTCCCATGTTCCGTCTCCCAACTGGGCTGTGAGCTTCCTCAGTCCAGGGCTAGGACCACATCTTGTTCATCGTCCCCCCAACTCCCCGTGCCCTTAGCACAAGGAAGCGGAACAGAGGTTCTTTCCCCAGATCTTCTGATTACAGGGTTCAGAGCTCTGGATGAGCCCAAGGCCGGCTCCTTCCTCCTGGGAGGCCTCCAGAAGGCACCCGTGTGGAGAACGCGGACCATGTGAAGATCCTGGAGTCTCGACTTCTGCGCGCTGTGAAAGGGCGTCAGCGAGCCAAGCCAGTCCTGGAGTGCAGGTCGACAGCCTGGACGCTCCGCACCGCCCGCCCCGGCCGCGCGCGCGTCAGAGTCCTTTGTCCCAGCATCAGGTGCAAGTGCCTGGGGCGCGGGACGTGCGCACACGCGTCCGGGATCGCCGCGAGCGCGGCTGGTCCAAGTCCTCTGAGATCTCCCGCGCCCTGGGTGGGGGAGGAGCTAAGCGGGAGGTCCGACACGTAGCCAGCCTGGCCGCAGGGCTCTACTTTGCGCGGCCGCGCGGGCGGGGGAGCCAGGGACCTCCGCTCCTGCCCGCTGGCCTTCGAAAGATCCTCCTGGGCCAATGGCAGGCGGGACGACGCGCCCGGATTGGTGCAGACGCTCTGCTGATCACTGTGGAAACCCGGGCGGCGGGGAACGCATGAGAATGCGGAGCCGGGGGCGGGGGGAACCGGTGGGGCGGGAGGAGGAGGCGTCGGGGCCCTGAGCACCCACGAGTTTTTACTGGTGGCAAAAGTCCATCGCGGACTGGCGGGCGGAGGGCGGGGCAGGAGACCAGTTAGGGGCACCGAAAAGCCAGGGACGTTCCGAGGGCTATTTAGCAGGGATACTCCCGAGCGAGGGCCAGGAGGATGGGGGAGGGGGCGTGGTGGGAGGCGGAGTAGGCGAAGACAAAAGCCGAAGGCGTGGAGGGCCCAGCCGCACATTCGGGCCATCGGAGCCGGGAGGCCGCAGTACACCGGGATCCCGGTCGGCAGGCAGCATGGGAAAGCAGGGGAACCAGGGCGAAGGGGCCACCGAGCGCGAGGCGCCGATTCCCACCTTCCGCTGGGAGGAGATCCAGAAGCACAACGTGCACGCCGACCGGTGGCTCGTCGTCGACCGCAAGGTCTACAACATCACCAAATGGGCCTACCGGCACCCGGGGGGCCACCGGGTCATCGGGCACTACGCAGGGGAAGATGCTACGGTAAGGGTCTGGGGACTCTCCCGCCACCTTTCCCTGCTGCAGGCGGGAGTCGGGAGCCATGGGTCCCCGGGCGCCAAACAGATCTCCAGCGCTGAATGGGACATGGGGAACAAGCTCAGGAAAGAAGGAAAGAGTATCTCCTGTGCTCATCCCTTGCCCCGAATCCTCGTCCCATGGGACAGCTGGGCCGACCTGCCGTGGGGGTCAGATTTTGGACTGTGGAAAGCAGCGACGCGGTGGAGATCCGAGCGGTGCAGAACCGTTCAGGATCTGCTGCGCGCGCAGGGACCACGCTCCCGCTTCTTCTACCGGGTTCAGCCGGAGCCAGGGACTCCCCAAAGGGGGCGTCCGGGCCCTAGGGCTTTGGCGCCCCCATCACGAAAGATGGCCGTTCCTGGGCGCTCAGGAAAGGAGCAGGAGAGGAGCCAAGTGTGGGACTCGGAGCGCGTCCCTCACTCTCCAGCCAGACTAGGGAGTAGGGAATGAAAGCGCCGGCCCTGGCTCGCCCCCGCGGGGAGTCTGGTCTAAGGAGGTCCACAATGGTCCACAATGGCCGCCTTGGTGGCGCCGCCTGGGAGCTCCTGTTCCCACGCTCTCCAAGACTCCCAGGACCTATCCCAAGGGTCAGCCTTCTTAGGAACCCGGGTGAGGAATCGGTGGAAGCAGAAAGGGCTGGAGTTTGCAAAGCGCAGGTCGAGGGGTACCGTCAGCCGCGAGGATTTAGCTACAGTAGGCTGACTTGGCAACAGGTACAGCTGCACCCGAGGTTACTCTAGGGCAGTCACCTCAATGGCTCTCTGTTTTTACTCCGGCCAAGAATGCCCTTCCCTCATCTTGCACAGCCCCTATCCCAGAAGCTTATTGCCTTCTAAGGTCAGACTGTAGGCATGAAATGTAGTAACTGGGGACATAGTTAAATAATAGTGGAGTGAGCAACTGGAGTCTCTGTCTCTGTCTGTCTCTGTCTCTGTCTGAAACCAGGTTGGGAAAAGGGCATGGGAAGTATGGGGTGTATGGGAAGGGAACCTGAGAGAGACAGGAACAGGCTAGGAATCAAGAAAGGCTTTTTTTAGGCTGTTGAGCAGGTGGTTTTGCCCTTTTGGGCATGGACTTCGTCCTCCAAGTTTGGGGAGTGACGGTATTCGTGGGCAACTTGGGCTTTCTGCAGAAGATAGAATTTGGCCTTGCCTGTCAGAGTAAAAGTTAATTTTTACAACTCACAAGGCACATTCATACCTGTTACCTCATTTAGCCAGATCAGCCCTGTAGGCATCTCTCATTGCTCTTAGGTTTAAAAACCTGGTCAAGCTGCAGACTCTGGGCCTAAACTCAGGATCTACCATCACTGAGTCCTCCCAGCACCCCCTCCCCTCCTAGTCCACCTCTGGTTTTCTGGAGCTTCTCTGGTCTTGATCTTCCTGTGCACAGAATGAACCCTCACCATGTCCCAAGAATGTCTCTGTTCTTTTCCTGGCAGCAGAACTTTGCCCACAGGGGACTTTCAATCTTCATCTACGATTTCGTCATATACCTATTCAGCCTCTCCATGGCTCTGAGTTGGGCCTATGCACAAAGACACAGACAAGTGATCACGCCTGCTGGGTTTGCTTCCTTGCTTCCTCTCAAGCTGGGCCTTGAATCCGGACTCTCTGACTCCAAACCCCAGCTCCCCTTACCCCTGCCCACACTCCCTCTTTGTCACTTTCCTGCCCTGTCTGCATCAGTAACCTCTTAGAGCACAGAGAAGCCATTTACTGCGCATGACATTCCTCTTCTGGTTGTGCCTGGAGGGTGGCTCCACCCCCTCAGCTAGATCTGGGTAGGAGAGGTTTCATTCCTGGTGGCTGGAAGAACTGTACCCAGCCCCAGAATCCTCACGTATCTTACTGAGATGCCGGAGATACAGAGTCCTCTTTCCCAGTGTGATGTCATCATGCCTAGGCTGTCTGTGCAGGCCTTACTTCCCGTGCGGCCCTGCCCTTCCCACCCCCAGGCAGTGCATGTGCCTGGCATCAGCAGGGACACTCTTTGGGCACAGAGCACTGCCCCACAAGCCTCTGTTCCTTCTTTCCTTTGAGGGGAAGTGGCACAGGGGCTTCCTGTCCCGCATGCATCTCTGCTGTAGAAAGGAAGTCAGCGTCCCTGTCTCTGAGAATCCACCTGGGTCCGTCCTCGGCTTCTCCCTCCCTAACCATGTGTTCGCAGTCACAGTTCCCAGGAATGCTGCCTGCATCATCGCCTGCCTGGAGTTAGCCCTTCCCTCACTTCTTGGGTCCCGGGCTGAGTGCCCAGATGTGCACAGCTGGACTAGAGACTAGCCTTACTCTGCAGAGAAGGTGGGCACAGTGAGAAACAAATGCCATCTGATGCTCAGTGCAGAGAAAGGAATTGTGAGCTCTACCGGGCATGGGGCCAGAACAGGTGAGAAGTCTTCTTGTGAAAGTTGGCTAGCGTTGGAGCTGGCCGATGGCAGAAGCAGAAACTCTGAAGACCAGGAAGCATGGCATACATTTGGGAATCTGGGTATTCTGGCCCTCCCTCCTGCAACCTATCTGACCCCCCCTCCCCCTGACTCCCCCACCAGCACACACACCTACCCTATGCGGGCTGGCTCCACTCTGCTCTCTCAACAGGTTTCCTATCCTTTCTCTTCACTTGTGTTCTCGAAAGTCTTCCTTCTCTCTCTGTCAGATGAGGGTAGAGCCTGGTTGCAAGTCTTGTTCAAAAATCAGCGTTTGTGTTGACCCTGTCTTGCCTGCCCCGCGGCTTGCCTTACACCAGCAGGCACTTCTGTAATGAAGCAGATATTAGGAACTTTCTGTAAGTGCATGTGGCCCATCCGTGACTCTCTGAAGAGAAAGACACAGTGATCAACAATCTGGGAGGAGGAAACTCATTTTGATTGAGGCCTTTGTATTAATAGTGGAAAACTCTAAAGTTGGACATACCTGGAGTGTGACCAGGGGCAAGTAGCTTGGTCCCCTCAATCTCTTTTCATCTCTAAAATAGAACCTGCCTCAGAGTTTGGTAAAGATTAGCAGTTTATGTACATAAAGCCTGTGGCTAACCCACATAATCTCGGCACACAGCCCCTCTACCAATCACCATTCTGTAGGTGCTGGAGAAGGTAAGGAGTTCTAGGGTTCTAGAAGCAGAAGCCGAGTTGTACAGAACAAAAGGAGAGTTGAAACATGATGGCAGAGTGGAAATGTCTCCTGGGATTAAAGTGCACATGGCTATGGGGTCCTGGTTCCCCGCATTAGTTTGTGAGGCCTCCTGTTAGGCACTGTTGTAGGCACTGGGGTTTTTTGCAGGAGATGAGACAGGTGTGGTCTTTCCCTTAGAGCTTATATTCCAGTGGAGACAGATCATGGAAAACTGAGCACAATCAGTCCCTGACTCATGACGGTTTGACTGACGAGTTTTGAACTTTGTGATGGTGCGAAAGTGATGTGCAAGATAAATTGCATAAGACAGTCAACACTTTATTACAGAACAGGCGTTGTGTTGGGTGATCTTGCCCAGCGGCAGGTTGTCAGTGTTCTGAGCACGTTTGAGCACGTTTAAGGTAGGCGAGGCCAAGCTATGACGTCTGGTAGATTAGCTGTACTAAATGTATTTTTGACTTACAATATTTTCAACCTACAACGAGTTTAGCGGGATATAACTCCATCATGAGTCAAGGAACATCTGTACATAATATAGCTGGTGATGTTGTTAACTGCTCTGAAGAAGATACAACAGGGGAATGTCCCAGAGGAAATGTGGGGCTACAGGGTGGCCGTGTCAGATGGGGTGGTTGGGGAAAGTCTTTTTGAGGTGTATCCCAAATGGAGCCAGCCATAGGATGCTGTGTGAACAGGACGCCAGGCAGAGGGAAGAGCCAGGCAAAGGTCCTGCTATGGGAATGAATTTAGTGGACTCCATGGTAGTTCCCACCAGGGCTTCTCAGAAAGCTACCAGATCTGCCAGGAACAAGACAATCCAACAGCACTAAGCTTACCTGTCCAGTAGGGCTGTAGACATCGGGCTTTCTATCTAGAACGCAGCCTTCCCCTTCCCTTCCGTTGGCCTCAGGGAAGCGAGACCACCTGAGAGGGCCACCAGGTTTCCAGCCGGGACCTGGTGGAGGTGGTGGGAGCTGAATGTGGGGTGGGCACACTTGCAGACTTCTGTATTGCATTCTACCTCTCCATGAAAAGTAGAGAGTCATCATTTAATTGTCAGACACGGTAACTGTTCCTCAGGAAGCTGCCTTATCAAGGACTTCCTGTTCATTCTTCGCAAGCTGTGGTCTGATATGAGGAAGACCAAGGGGAGGGCTCTTTTAGGCTCTGATTTTGGAAGGCAGCTCTGCTCACCATTACGCCCCCAGCACTCCGGGCCCCCGACTTCGGAAGCTGCGGCTGAGCCTTTCCCAGGGCCGTCGGACATCGGAGCTGGGAGGGTCCTTACTTCACAGAGGAGGCTGAGGCCGGGTGGGGGCGGCTGGCCTGAGGTGGGCAGAGCTGGTCAGCACTGGACCGCAGGCCACCTCGCAGCCTGCTCAGGGCCCCTGGAAAAGCAGCACATCTCTGAAAATATACTTAATCTGACCCTCTGCTGCCATCCTTTTTCTGTGGAGTTAGTGGGGCACAGAACTTTTATTTAAAAAAAAAAAAAAAAACTCAGGGCCCAATTTTCCTCTGCACAGAGTGTTGCTTTGTAAGGCTGTTCTAGACACAAATAGAACAAAGGCAGAAGAATTTGGTGCCAGTAGGAAATGGGAGAAGACTGGCAATTACCATTTTGAGATACTGTGGTGGAAAGTGGGGAGGAGGAGTGAAAACATTTTTATTTGTTGTCAGCATTTTCCCCTTTCCTCCTCTATTTTTTTTTTTAATTTTGAAAATTCCCAAACATACAGAAAGGTTGAAAGAATAAGTGAGTACTTATTGTGCTCCCCGTATATCCTCAACCAAGAGTCACTGATCTAATATTCTGCCACATTTGTACTCTTCCTCTTTACGCACATGCAATTTTCTTTTGCCGAATCATATGAAGAGTTATGTCATTATGCCACCTCATCCCTAAATTCTTCACCATCGTCTCTTAAGAACTGGGACATTCTCTAATATAATCACAATGCCTTTGATGCATTTAAGAAAATTAATGGTAATGCTTTAAGAGGATCAGGTGACCAGTCCATATTCAAATTTTCTCATTCAACCCCAAAAACGTCTTATATAACTGCTGGGGTATTTTTCCCTCTAAATGGGAGACTTTCAAATCAAGCACTACAGTTTTCATACCTTTTTTGTTATCTTTTTTTCAGTCTCTTTTAATCTCCCCCCACCCCACGTCACCAACACACACATACCCTCACTTTTTTCCCCGGATTGTTCATGTAGTGTCATTTGACTTATTCCTCTATCCCAGCCATGTCTCAGAGTTGGTTTGATGCAGTGTAAACATTGTTTACTTACTGGGACATCATACTGTAGCCCATCGGGGGGACCTGGTGTTAGCTCATTTCCAATAGAGATGCCATATTTGTTATGAGATCATTTACAGAACACACATAATATGTGTAGAAAGAAACGAGAAGGAAATATGCTAACATATTAGCAATGGTGGTCCCTCTCTCTGGGTGGCATTTATTTTCCTCTTTGTTCTTCTGTACTTTTTCTATATTTGCCAAAGCTATGTACATTACTACTTTATAATCAGCAAAAGATTAAAACGAATACCTTTACAAAAATATTTAAAAGCGATATAGCAGTGTTAGAGAGAACATTTGGAAAGTAATGAAAATGAAGCAAGCCATAATGCCACCACCTTAACATTAATAGTTTAGAGCCACCCATAAAAAATTTTTTCATAATTTCAGACTTTTTCAAATCATGAAAACTTTGTTCAGAAGTGCCTTTTCCCTAATTCTGAATTTGTGTTTGGTTTAACATGCTCTCCTAAGCGCACTTTTTGTGGCAGTCTCCAGTCTTGTCACTCGTTGGTAGTCAAGTGCCAGTGTGGCACTTGGTGAGGTCCCAGGCACCCGGCGCAGGAGCCCGCGGAGGCTCGCGGACTCCGAGGCTCGCGAACTTCCGGGGCCCTGTCCAACCCGCTGCCTGCGCGGCGCATTTTTCTGACTTGCCCCGAGGCAGGCCAAACATCCACGCATGTGCTGGATGAGCTCAGTGGCTGCTGGTCAGGGCAGTGGCCCAGGTGGCACTTCCTTGCTTGGGAGCTAGGTGCAGAGGGAGCTGCCAGGGATGAGGCAGGCCTGTGAGCGCATTTGGGGCTCGCTCGTGAGAGGCCCTGTCTAGTGTCTGAGTAGGAGGCACACGGAGGTTCTGCGGGTGAGCCCTGCTCTCCCCGGGCGGAGGTGCAGGCCGTGGTCGAGGGTCTCTCAGCCACCTCCCCCTTGTTCCCCAGGATGCCTTCCGCGCTTTCCACGTCGATCTTGATTTCGTGGGCAAGTTCTTGAAGCCCCTGCTGGTCGGCGAGCTGGCCCCAGAGGAGCCCAGCCAGGACCGAGGCAAGAACGTGAGTCAGACGGCACCAAGGAAGGGAGGGGAGGGTTTGCGGGGAGAGAGGGTCCCCACCCTGAGGCGAAGAGTGCCGGGAGAGCCACCTGGGGTCAGGGAGGACTCAGAACCGCTGCAGTGAGGCCCCCCTCTTGCTGCCAGCCTGGGCTGGCCCCCCACTTGGAGTAATTCATTTTCAGCCTCTCCACCGCAGGGGCCTCTGCTGAGCCAAGCTGGGCAGAGGGTCATCTCCCTCTTGTCCAGCTCCCCAACATTGTGACGTCCTTCCTGGGGAGATCCAGGCCATTCCATGTTTCCTCCCGAAGTCAGCCTCGGGTCCCACTGGATCCTTACGTCCCCGCCCCTCCGCTTGCCTTCCTCTCCAGGGCTGATGAGGAGGAGGTTGCCTTCGTCCTCCTTGGAGCTGAGCCGGGCTTTCAACCTGCCTCCTTCACAGGTGGCTCCACCTTCCACCCCCTTCCAGGCAGGCAGCTTCTCTTCCCCGCTGTTGCATCCTGCAGCCACCCCCCCTTCCCGATCCTACTTTTCTAACTCTCACCCCATTTTCCCCTTTTCACTGCCGCTTGGGTGGCCGCTTGGTAGATGCTCTTCCGATTCTTTGCTTACCACCCAAGCTCCCAAATCTGGCTTCCTCCACCCACACACCACCCTGTCTGCCCTTTTGAAGTATCCTGGGTGTCTCTACTTCCTTCCCCTTCCTGCCCTGCCCCTGCCAGCGATGCCCTCATTTCCCCAGAGTCATCCTTGACTCAGCCTCGGTCGCCCTGGCCCTCCCAGTCCTCCTGTCTGCCTTCCCAAGTTCTCAGGGGCAGGAACTTCATCCCGTCTCCCCCCACCCCACCTCAACCCCCTCAAGTCCCAGTTGGGTGCCCAGAACAAGTGCTGCGGTGTCGGGCAGGAGAAAACGCAAGCTCCTCTGTGTATGCATGTGGTAAATGGACGTAGCATCACGTTTGCCATTTAACCATTTTCAGGTGGACAGTCAGTGACACAAAGCACACTCACAGTGTCCTGCAGCCATCACCACACCACCATCCACCTCCAGAACTCTTTGATCACCCCAAACCAAGATGGTCATTGAACACTGACTCCCCATCCTCCCTCCGCCCAGCCCGTGGTGAACACTCTTCCACTTTCTGTCTGTCAATTTCTGTCCGTTCTAGGTACCACAGATGAACGGAATCATAGAGTATTGGTCCGTTTGTGCCTGGCGTAAGTGCCATGAGCAAAGTGTCTTCAAGGTTTATCCATATTGTAGCACAGGTCAAAATTTCCTTCCTTTTTAAGGCTGAATAACCTTCCATCGCATGGATGCACCACATTTTGTTTAGATGCTGGATATTTGGTTTGTTCGCACCTTTGGCCTGTTGTGAATAAGGCTCCTGTGAACATGGGTGTGCAAAGTGCAAGCTTTTGAGTCGAATGCTTTCTTACCACTTAACTGGGCTGTGGACAAACACAGTCCTCCGGGCTGTGCCAGGCCTAGACAGGCACGTGGTCATGACAGTGACTGCAGCGCAAGCACGGTGGCTAGGTGGCTGACACCTTCCCCGTGCTCTTGCTCCACAGTCCCAGATCACCGAAGACTTCCGGGCCCTGAAGAAGACCGCCGAGGACATGAACCTGTTCAAAAGTAACCACCTGTTCTTCCTCCTCCTCATGGCCCACGTCATCGTCATGGAGTGCATCGCGTGGCTCATCATCTTTTACTTTGGCAATGGCTGGATTACAACCATCATCTCGTCCTTTATCCTTGCTACCTCTCAGGTGAGGCGTGATACCCTCACCTGTCACTTGAAGCCCCTGACTCCCCCAGCTCGCAGAGGTCTGGGGCATTGTGTGCTTACGCTGTGAAAGCATCTGTGGCCCTCTCTCCCCAGGCCCAAGCTGGATGGCTGCAACACGATTTCGGCCACCTCTCTGTCTACAAGAAGTCTAAGTGGAACCACCTCGTTCACAAGTTCGTCATTGGTCACCTGAAGGTAAGTGTTGGCGGCCCTGGGCATCCGTCCCATCAGTTAGCGGTTAGTGCAGTGCCATCTCACTGAGACCAGGTCCCCTCTCAGGTCAGTGTCTGGGTGAATCTGTGAACCTTTCAAATCCTCCACTTCTCTGACCTTGACCTTCCAAGCCGTGTCTCCATATCTCCTTAGACCCACAAAACCAGTGTACTAGTTATAAAAACAGGCACAAGCTTCTTTTGTTTATTAACTCAGTTGATTATATTGTTTGCTGCCAATCTAAAGGCTTATCTAATAAGTTCTTTTTAGTTTGGGGCCAGCAAAGAAGCAGTTTATCTGGATGACTTGGAGTGTTTCCAGTGCTGGATAATGTGAGCTTTTAATACTTTGAGTTCCTCTTTTTTTCTCCTCGGGTGCCAGGAAGCACAAAACAAGATTTCAGACAACTACCTCTTCTATTACATGTCATTTACACTTTTATCTTTATTTTTACCATTCTGTTATACGAGTCATTTATCATAAGCCATATCAGGTATTCTTTAGGGTATGAAAAGGAGATACTGGCATCACAGAAGTCTTTAGATAAGGGACATCACGCAGTATAATAATGATCAGCTATGCCAAAGGACAAGAGTTGTTTAAAACTCAGAAGGTAAGGCAGTGTTTCTCACCATCCTACAGACGATGAGGCCAGCCCACAGAAGCATCACAGCTCGGCAAGTTTGTAAAACACAAGCTAGACTGTGCAGCGACCTTGTGCTGATCTGATGGGCATTATCTCCTCGGTTTTGGAAATAAGTCCTTGCCAACTCTCTCTCTCTGAAACATGATCTTCTGCCCAAGTCCTTTCCCACCAGCACCCAGCTGCTTCCTAAGAAAGGCTGCACCTTAAGGACTTCCACCCTCCTCACTCTGGCTTCTGAAGAGCTACCTGTCTGGGCGAACTTATCCTCCCGTGACCCAGATGCATTGTGCCCTTAGCTTGAAGTCTCCGTATCTGGTTGGGGGTGAACAACCATGGAACTAGTCACCAGCTCCACAGCAAGCAGTTGGCCTGGCCCTGAGCTTGAGGAAGTCTGGGAACCTGGTTTCCTTCCAGAATTTCAGTGGTGAAGGGAGAGGGTGTGCTTTGTTTCATTGTACATGCTTTTCCGCTGGATAAAACCTCCTCAGTACTGGAAAGTAACATTTCATTCCCGACCCATGTTATCCCCACGCACTTGACAAAGATGGGCTGTGTCCTGTTTTCAAACTCTGGGCGGAAGGCGGGAGGGCCTCTCCTGCCTGATGTCCCTCGGTCCTTGAGGGGTGCTGGAGCATAGCTCTTGTGTCAACTGGAAGACAAGGCCAGGACACAGGAGTGGCCTCCATGTAGAACCCTGGCTTATGAAATTGGAATTCTGGAATGATGGGAAGATAGGGTACTTGGGCTCGGAGACTAGAGGAAGTCAGGGACATGGTTTCCACTCGTGGCTTGCCAGCTCCTTGCTAGCTGCGTCCTTCATGCCGTGTGTAAGTCAGTGGCACGGCCATGCAGCTCACCCAGGGGTGCCCCAGAGCGAGAGTGATCACAGGTTGCCTGAAATCATTCTGGCCCTCTGTGGCCAACAGCTGCAAACTAGTCTTATAGGTCCATGTGTTCCTCTGGTCCTTTTGCTGGGAGAAAAAAAGGGGCTGGCTGCAGGGAGGTCCCCAAGTTCTCTGTCAACTCGGATGTTCTAGCACAAGCTGCTGAGGACAGTGAACAAACAGGGTGCCGGCTGAGGCGTCTTCTCGTCAGCTGGCATTGCTATAGGATTCCATGTGTGACCCCTCCACGTCCTGACTTACCCTTTTTCCTTCAGCCCATGTCACTTCCGGTGGACATTTCTTCCAGGGTGTGACCTTGTACCAAGGCAGTTCTGAGCAGTCAGACCTCTGCTTAAAACCCCTTTAATTGTTCGGCGTTGCACTTAGGATAAAATGCAAGCCGAGAGGCCTGGGATAAAATGCAAGCCCAGAGGCCCGGTGCCGTCTTGGCTCTGCACCTGGAGGTGGAAAGCTGGCCACCTGCTAGCCTTTTCACTAACTCATCTCGGGCCTCTGTGGCCAGCAGGAGGGTGAGGCCACACCAAAAAGACTTAGTAACAAGATAAATGAAATTTTAATGAGATGTCTTTTTTGGAAAAGCAAAATTAATGCAGAAAAAATCCACAATGAACAAAATATCAGCATTTTAAATAAAGATCAGGATTGTGCCAGCCATGTTGGAACCTGAGGCAAAAGGAAGAACTTCTGCCCCTATGTACACATTTGTATGTGTGTGTGTTTTTAATGGTTGATTGTTTTTCCCCCAGAGCTTTAAGTAGTTGAAAAATGCTTAAAAATTAGAACGTGTATTCAAAATCCCAACATTAAGTCTAAATCTATTATTTATACCAAAACAGAATTTATTATTTTACTTTGGTTTAATTGAAAAGCACTTAAGAATGTCACTTGGCTGAGAGAAATCGTCACCCTCAGCAGTCCTCTCCTTTGAAAACAAGATGACCCGAAAAGCAGATTTTAACAATATCGTTGATGAGTGTTTGGCCATTAAAACCAAGGTGCACACTTTTTCTTTTCTCTCAGGCTCTGATACGGCTCGACCTAGCACTGCCGGCCGCAGTCCTGGGCCTCTGGGTTCTGGGTCTCTGGCCGAGGGGCCTTCTTTTCGTTTCTGGAACAGTCCACATTCTCCCTCCTTCCACCCCCAGGTCCTCCTCACCTAGTCTCTTTCCCTCGGTCAGAAAAACACCTCACTGGGCCCCGCCCCCTCCTGCCCAGACCAAGCGGCCTCCCAAGCTTCTCCAGCTCCGTCAGCCCGTCCTGGCATGGCGTGATGCCCGTCTCCCTCGCTGGACGGTCACCTCCTTCCCCACTTCACCCCAGGGGCAGGCAGAATCTGGCAGCACATTCTGAGGACACAGGTCGGGTCATCATTCCAGGGCTGGCAGGGCTTCACGGTGCCCAGGAAGGAGGGTTCATGAAGGATAAGGAAGGCTTTGCCTAGCGAAGAAGAGCGGAGGACCTCAGCAAAGGAATGACACGATCGAGCAACGCACTGCCGTCAGATCTGATCCAAGCGCAGGGACAGCCCCACCTCGCTGACTCCCATCTCCGTGCTGTTCACAGCTCACCTTTCTTTCCTCCTGTTCTTCATTCGACAGACATTTCTTGGCTGATATATTCTGAACGTCATGCTTACCGGTAACATGTCTCGCCCCTTGATTTCTTTGTGCCAGAGACTTTTCTATTTCGTTCTTCCCAGGAATTTGGTTTCCCTTTTGGCTAGAAAAGTTTATGTGTCGTCGGGTTCCTCAGGTCTCTAAACTCTCACTCGCTGACGGTTTGATTTGCTCTGCTGGGTTTTGAGGCCCGCCTGCTTACTGGACCTGGGGTCACCACAAAGGCCACAGCTGCTCATAGCTGTTCCCGCCTGTGACTCTCAGTGTCCAGAGAACGTGTTTGTGCCAAAAGCATCTTCCAAGTAAAATATGTTTTAGCAGTTAGGCCTTTTTGTAGATGGCCAGACCCTGGGCCAAAGCATTGGTCAATCCAGCAACAGTTCACAGTGAAGTCTTGATTCCGAAGGGCCAGCGTCCTGTTTCTCTCTATGTATCATAGGGCACCTTTGTGGAGGGCCATGCCCTCAGACTGTGTCAAGAGCCTGAGCTGGCGAGACAGAAATCTGTGGCCTGGCAATACTCATGTAACATTTCTTATCTCCTAGAATCATAACACTTCCGTGTTGGAACCAGGAAGCTCTTACCTGTTCGTGTTAATAGTTGTTGATTCAGCCCTCCCTACAGCCTTCCAGGCATCACGTGACTCAGTTCTTACACGTTAGTGCCTGGTGTGTCTGGCTCCTCGGCTCTCTCTTGACAAACTACCCTGTGGGCCTTAGTTTGTTTTAAAAGGCTTTATTGAGATATAATTCACATACTATACAATTTGCCCATTTAAAGTGTGTAAACCAATAACTTATGTTCAGATTTATGCAACCATAATAATCACAGTCAACTCGGGCATCTTCATCACCCCAAAAGAAAACACGTACCTCTTAGCCATCACCTCTCAACCGTCTCATCCCTCCCAGGCAGCCATTAATCTGTCTAGATTTCCCTCATCGGCACATTCCTTATAAATGGAACCATATAATATGTGTGATCCTTCGGGACTGGCTTCTTTCGTTTAGCATGAGATTTTCAAGGTCTGTCCATGCCGTAACACGTGTCGGTACACTTCATTCCTTTTTAAGGCCTGGCCAAACCGCGTTCCATTGTGTGGATCAACCACATTTCACTTATTCATTTATCAGCTGATGGATATTTTGGCTGTTTCCACTTTGGTTGTTTTGAATAACGCTGCTGGGAACATCCGTGCACAGCTTTTTGGGTGGCCACGTTTTCATTCCCCTTGGGTACGCAGGAAATGTGCAGACGATGAGGGCAGGGAAGCTCACGCCTCGTGTCCACGGAGTGCAGAGACCCCCTCACACCTGCTGACGCACTCCGTCACTGGCACCCCTCCCCCTTCATCACTCTCTTACGACTAGGAAAGCAGGCCTGGAGGGATGGAGGACTTTCCTCCCACTCGGAAGGTGGAGCTGCATTCTTTCAAGACCTCGTGTGCTGGAGGTGCTGGGAGCTGGTCTTGAGCAGGGCCTGTCGCAGGTAAGCTCGAGTGCCCTGCAAACCGCACTGCTCACCCCCCCATTCTTCCCCTACAGGGTGCTTCCTCAGACTGGTGGAACCATCGCCATTTCCAGCATCACGCCAAGCCCAACGTCTTCAAAAAGGACCCAGATGTGAATATGCTGCATGTGTTCGTCCTGGGTGAATGGCAGCCCATTGAGGTACAATGAAAGGGGAGTTATTTACATGGGAGATGTTTGGCCTGAGTGGGGAGCAGGGGAAGAATCCTGTAAGGCGACTAGTCAGCCAGACACATTTGCATCGGACATTTGTGTGGAAACCTCCCCTAGATGCCCTGAATTGTTGAAGCTGGAATTTCTGTGGAACAGCCTGACATGTAAATAATAGATGCAGCTCCTTATAGAGTTTAGATG
Organism: Eidolon dupreanum; assembly: GCA_028627145.1. Lineage (NCBI taxonomy): Eukaryota > Metazoa > Chordata > Mammalia > Chiroptera > Pteropodidae > Eidolon > Eidolon dupreanum. The sequence goes on along the minus strand of CM053510.1, from coordinate 5,378,171 downwards.
CCTCCCTCCCTTCCACTGGTTCCACCGGCCGGGGAAAAGCATTTCTTGGCTTATTTCTTCCCAGGGGAGAAGGGAATCTGGTTCCAGTTGACAGGAAGGCACAAATTCCAGGACCCAAAGGCTGAGGCTCAAGGAAAGCTTATTTGGAAAGTCACAGTCCTTGATGCTGGAAGGGACCTTGACATGGTCTAGTCCAACCTGCTTCACCAATAGATGACGAAGCTGGAGTCAGCAAGAGGAGGGGATGTGTTCAGAGTCACATAGTTGGTGGCCATTCTAGGATGGGGAGGCCCCAGATCTGACAGGTAGCCATTTCTTTCTAGTCTGCCATACTGCCTTATTTTAACCTTAGTACATATTTTTTATTATAAATATACAGGGTACCTATTATAAGCATTGAGCAGTCCCTCACCTTAACCACTCAGCCACCTCATCCATAAGCATTTAAATGGCACAGAATCCTTCAAAACTTTAAAATGAGTCTCCTATTATCTCCACCATCCCCGCTTTGCCCAAAATGTCATGTCCTTGAGGGTGACAGCTATTGACAACACGCTGTATATTTTCTATGTGTGCATATGTCTGTTTTTCAAAAACAAAAATGAAAGCATAGATATTCTGTTCTGCAACTTGCCACCTCACCAAACGTGGACGTCTTTTCATGAGTTCAAGTCCATTGGCATCTGCCTGGGACTGCCCTGTGCTCTGCTGTATTTCTATACGTAACATAACCCACGCTGTTTTATAAGACGGGAAAATTCGGTGTTGCTAATTCTTAATTTCCTTTTAATCAGAGCACCCCAATTTATTTGAAGATTGTCTACATTTAACACTTTTTTTTTAAGTGGAGCCTCATTGTGACGGCCTCTGTTATGATTTAATTTACAAAAAAAAAAAAAAAAACACATCTACATATACTTGGCTTTTTTGGAAATTGTTGGTGTTGTCAACCAAAGTTGAGAAGGTCCTTGTTGCTTTTGTGCAGATCTAGGCTCAAAGAGTAGGGGCTCAGTGGACCTTCGCCTAGTGTGGCACATGTACTTCAGTAGGGGACGGTGTCATGAATTTCATTATATTCCCAGCAGTGTTGGCACCCAAGGCTTGGAACAAGAGAGCCTGTTGCCCTTCTCTCCCGTTTCATGTCTACCCAAGAGAATATCTGAGCAGAAATGCGGTTTTTCTATGACATCATCAATTCAGAGAAAATTAGCCAGAACTTGGAAGCATGTCTCACTTGCCCGGCGGGGATCTTTTCTCTCTCAAAGCACATTTCTGTGTTTTTCTAGGAAAGTCTGCCAGCTTTGACTAGAAGTATCTAGATGGTAGACTCAATTCGCTTGGAGCCTTCTGAGAAGTGAAGACAGAGGCTTCCCTTTCTGAGTGAGGCTTCATGTCGTAGAGCTGTTGGCTGTCCTGACAGTCTCTGTGTCCCTAACAACAAGATCTAGTGTCACCAGCAACACAGGCAAGAAGGCATCTCTCCTCCCTGTGTGGTGGCCAGTGAAACCTCTCCTAGCATCTCTCTGTTGATACTTCTGGAACGCTTGCCTTTGGGCAGGGAGTGGGTGGGAGGTTTGGGGGATCTGGTAATCCAGTCGCTGATGGCATTTGAAAGACCACGGCCTGGGCCTACGGTGCTCTCTGAATTCCTCTCTCACATTCACGGGGTTGAGGGGGGACCATCTGCTTCTGGATTTCTGGAGCTGTGCCCTGATGTCCACAAAACTATACTGCCCTGGAAGGGACTTTGGTGACAGTGGGCGTCTGATGGTACTTGTCCTATGCCAGGCCCACATATCAAGGCCCCCCAGCAAGCCCTGAGCAGCCAGGCCTTGGGTCTTGAGCCCCAGCCTCTGGCCTTCAGAGCAAGGAGGCCAGGCCTCTGGTCTCCAAGAACGACTAAACAAACCAGCCCAGCCAGGCTGCTCCAAAGGGCCGCCCAGCGTGCAGAGGTACAGCAGTTGGTCTCAGCAGTGAAGCCCCTTTCCTGGTTGGTTTTCTGACTTCTGGGAGAGTTTTTTTGTTTGTTTTATGTAGCAAGATGTATTCATTTCCCCCACCCCACCCCGGGGGGGGGGGGTCCTTTCATTTCTTTTATGCTTAGACAGTTCATACGTATTATTTTCAGTGTTTTATAGTTTTACTTTTGAACGTTTAACTTTTGCCAAATGAGATTTGGCTAAAATGATATCCTGCCTTTCGTATATCCCCTCTTGAACCCCAGGTCCTGGTCTGGGCTGTCTGTTCTCGCATGGGATGCTGTCTGGGTGACTTGGGCGTTACACCAGTCCATCCTTGGCACTTAATAACTCACCATAAATAAGCTTGTCATGGGCTGACTTTCCTCGTCTAGAAAGAATTTACGTTTTCTATCTTCAGCCTTTCTACCCAGGAATTAGGCATATTTCTTCACTTACTCAAATCTCTTTTTATGTTTCTCGGAAGGGTTTTATATTTTTTCTCTGTATGTCTCCCGGATGTTTCTTTTTAAATTTAATCCTAGATATTTTCTATTTTTGTCATATTGATTGTAGTTTCTCCAGTATTCAGGAAAGCTCTTGATATTTGGCTGGTTATCTGATGTCCATCTAGTGCCCACTTCTGTCTCTTTGTGATTCTAGTTATTTTTCAGTTGATTCTTTCTCAGTTTCCTTGGGTAGGCAGTCGTATCCTTGAAAATAATGAAAATTTAGTCTCTTTCTTTCTAATAGCGTTACACTTTTAGTTCCGGTTTAGGGTTTAGGACATTATGGGAGTGTCCAGAACAGAATTAAATAGCGGTGCTGTCAGTAGGGGTCTGATTTTGCTCATCCTTTTTATTTTTTTTTGCCACGTGATAGAGGGGAATGGTGAGGCCATGATTCTTGCAGCACTGTGTATGGGCTCTTGGAAGCTCTAAGTGTTTCTACCTTCCTGCCTGAGATCCTCCTTTCCTGCCCCTCTGGGACACTCTCCCTGCCCTCCACCTATCTGGCCCTCCAGGCTTCCTGTTTCTGGCAGTCCTTTCATGAACAGGCCAAGCAACCAATCTCCGTTGGAGGTGACCATGACCCTGTTCTTGGTCCCTGGACAGGGGACTTGGGTCTTCGCGACGTGCACATGCCTGGCATGGTCGTGTTCCTCATTCTCTGTGTGTGTGAGTGTGCAGGTTCCCATAGGCTGGGGTTGGGCTCATGACAGCTCCCCTCCCCTACCTCTGAACAGACAAGGAAGTTCCTTGTCCTTCCTCAGACATTTTATTCCAAAGCTAGAAAGTCCCCTACACATGTCCCTGGCATCCAAGCCTGGCCTTGCGGTCCGTGGAGAGGCTGAGCACAGGAGGGCCAGCCTGGCCGGGGCAAAGGGTAGTGGACCTCCGGGAAGTTAGGCCACCCGGGCTGGCAGTGCTCCCCCTCCCTCTGCCCCTGGCCTGTGTCTCCTGTCAGCCTCAGCTTGGGAACTCATCAAAGTGAACTCTGTGCGCCACCATCTTCTTCTTGGGGTCTGGACGCAACAAGCCACCCAAACCTCGCCTGGGTGAAAGCACTCTCTGTCCTCCCTGCATCTCCCTTCTGATGGCCCCGCCGCCCAAGCTTTCTCCCTGTATGTGGTGAGGACTCTCCTGGAGGAGAGGTGGTGTGGGGGTCCCAGTGGGGAGGAAGGCAAACTCTTCCTGGGTGGGTCCAGGGGCCTTGCCCTGTGCTAAGCACTGCCCATGCAGTCCATACTTACCCATGAGGCAGAAGCTATCAACAGACCCACTTAATAGATGGAACGACTAAGGCTGAGAGAGATGAAATAACTTGCTCTAGGTTATAGCCAGAAAAAGCAGTGCCACCATGTAAACCCAGGCTGTCTGGCTTGAAGCCAGGATTTCTGGGTCCTATTGGGCCCTGCCCAGGGCCACCGCCTGGTGTATGCTAGGGAAATGTGTTTGTTGGATATTTCCCCCTTTCTGATGAATTAAGAAGCCCAGTGTCCTCCTCCTAGCTTGGCATATTCTAAAATACCTCCCCCATCCCTCATGAAGCTTTAGTGTGTAGAGCTTGACCACCCGAGAGGGTCCTCTGAGCCTGCAGCCATCCTCGGGGGTGACAGAGATGTGGTGGGGAGGGATCCTGTCCAGGGCTGGAGACGCCTGAACACAAAGGCCGGGCCTGTGGGCCACATGGTCCCTGGAACGCTGGGCAGCTCCCCTACCCCCAGCCTGGCCACTTGGGGCATACCCCCAGTGTGTCCCCTCTCCCCACCTCTACTGGGAAATCATCGCAGGCTGCCTCTGAGGCCTCCCTGGCTGAGACCTCTGCAAGGCCACCCTCAACTCTGGCTTTAATGACAGCAAGTAGACACACTTTCTGGGGACAAGTGAAATGCCCACTGAGGCACAAGAGGCCATACAGAACTAAAGGATTGATTCTGGTGATGCTTCATCCGGGTATGCCGTGACACCTCCTTTCAGGAGTCTGCAGACCTTCCCTGTGATCTTGACAATGACTTCCCTCGGTTCGCACCTAGAGAATCGGGACACTGGCCTGGACACCATGCAGGTCTCCCCATGAGCCTTGCTTTGATTTCCCGGCATTAAGTAGGAATGGACCACATTGGAGGAAGGTGGCTCTGCCCTGAGGTCCAGGGAGGGGCGACTGAGGGGTCATGTCCCGGGATCAGCGCCTGGTATTTTACGCCCATGTTCTTATTGGCTCTTCTTAACAACCACTGCTGCAGATGGGGCTCAGACAAGCTTAGTGAGCTCTGCAAGGCCTCAGCCTTGGCCTGGGCTCCCCACACAGCCCCACCCCCAGCATGGCAAGCAAGAGCGGGTGCCACTCTGCAAAAGCAGCAGCTTTTGGTCTCAGTCTCTAAGGAGCAGGGTGGGCTGGTCCCCACTGGGCTGGGCTTTAGACTTAAAGGGCTACAGGAACCCTTTGGGGTCTTGGCTCCCACACTGGCTCACTCATGCTCAGAGTGGCCTGAGTAGCTTCGTACAGTGAGGATACCCTGGCCTCAGCCTGGCCCTCCTCACGTGGAGTGTCCAGGCCTCAGGCTGCCCTGATGGGAAGCTCTGATGGTGTAGGCTCTGATGGGAGGGGAACTGGCTCCCTGTTGCCATTAGCTTTTGGTAATCGCAGGAGGCTCCAAAGAGGTAGATGCTCCCAGACCAGTGACTTCACAGATCCCCAGGCCCTTACCTGGGCTCCTGCAGCTGCTGTGGACTCCAGGGAGCTCCCCAGGGTGACCCAGAAGCTTTTCTCACTCCCCAAAGAGTGGAGACTAGCCCAGGCGCTCCCTCTGGGTGCCTGTGCCCCTTGCGAGTTGTTCATTTGTGCATTCACTCACAAAACATTTATTTAGTGCCTATCACATGGGCTCTGAGTCAGTTTTCTTAGGTCCAGATCCCAGTTGGGCCCACTTCTCGTGTGGCCCAGGGCAGTGACTTGACCCTGCCTCAGCTTCAGAAGTGCCAGCTCCTGGGCTCAAGGACAAGTGCGTGAGTTGAGGCGTGCACATAGCATGGGGCCGGCCAGGGCTGAGGAAATGTAGGCCACTGTTAGCCGGAGCCGCTGGGAGCCCAGAGGGCCAGAGGGGCCCAGCCTTCGGGGGCTCAGAGTGCAGATTGACAGGAGAGGGACAGAGGCCCTTTGAATACGAGGGAGGGATGGTGGCTGCAGAGCAGGTTGGGAAGGGCACGGGGTGCCGGGCCCCAAGGATGGCCTGTGCTCACGGCCTCTGCTCTCTCCTCAGTATGGCAAGAAGAAGCTGAAATACCTGCCCTACAACCACCAGCACCAGTACTTCTTCCTGAGTGAGTGCCGGGGTGCCCCACGACCTCACCCTCGAGCAGCCGGCTATCCCGCCTGACACCCTTTTCAGATCAGAGAGTGACAGTGAACGTGCTAGAAAAAGAGAGGCCACAGCAGCCACCCCATGCAGACCCCTCCTGGCCCATCGCACTGACAGGGCACAGAGGCCCGGAGGGTCCAGCACTTGCTCCGTGATCCCTGGGCCGGGAGGAGGGGAGAGTGGGAGGGGGTGAGGGGAGTTGGGACTATGGCTGCTGTCTGCTTCCAGCCCCCTCGGCGGGCACCAGGGCCCATGGCCGCCCCCCCGACTGTGAGCTCCAGAGCCGGGCACCACACTGTGTCCCTGCCCCAGCTCATCCCCACCTTCCAGCTGGGACTGGGTGGGACAGGATGCCTTCTAAACGCCTGTATTCTCTCCCCTGCAGTCGGGCCCCCGATGCTCATCCCCATATACTTCCAGTACCAGATCATCTCGTCCATGATTCTTTACAAACAGTGGGCGGTGAGTCGAGGGGCGCTACTGGCCTGGGGTGTGGGGAGGAGGGTGTCCGGGCGAGGTGCCTGTGCTGTTCCCCTGTGTGCCTCTGTGGGGCCCCAGGCATCTCCTCTGGGGGTGGTTGGTTGCCTTGTCACTCGGAAAGGGACTTGCTCGGGAGCCAGGAGGCAATCGTACTTTTCTTCTAAAGATCCCTTCACACATGAGGGGGTCCATTGGGAGCCACCGCCTTTGCAGAACTCCCTCAGAAAGTTCAAGAAGGCAACGTGACGAGAGCCAAACTCGGCCCTCCCATCTCGGTTCTGCTCCAGCCATGACCCCTCACGTCCCCACGTGGCCCCCGAGACCCAGGAACTAGGTCACGCGGCACTCTGCTTGGTAAATGGAGAGCAGTCTGGTGGTGGCTGAGGCAGCAGGGTATTCATTCGCCGAGACTGCATGATAACGTGCCGCTGAGTGAGCGGCGCTTTTTTGTTTTAACATCAGAACTGTGTTGTCTCAGCAGTCCAAGGCAGAGACATGGCCGGGGCTATGAAGAGGGGTCTGGCCCAGGCCTCTCCTTGGCTTGTGGGTGGCTGCCATCTTCTCCAAAGGTCTCTCCACATCGTCTTCCCTGTGTGTGTGTGTGTGTGTGTGTGTGTGTGTGTGTGTGTGTGTGTGTGTGTGTGTATCTCTGTCCAAATTTCCCCTTTTTATTAGGACATGAGTCGTAGTGGATTAGGGCCCACCCTCATGACCCCAACTGACTGAACTAATTACAGCTATAGCAATCCCAGCTCCTCGTGAAGTCATGTTGTGAGGTCCTAGGGGTTAGGGCTTCAACACATGCATTTTAGGGGACACGGTCCCGTCACCGTAGGCAGAGCCTGCTTATGGCAGAGCGGGATTCACTGGGACTACGAACGTAGCAGTTATTAACACTGGTCCTTTTTTTTTTTTTTTTTTTAAAGCTATTTAGATATTGAAACTCTGAGAATTTGAGACTTGCCCAAGGTGACAGACACCAAGGGGTGGTTTGGGCTCTAGAGCTCCCCCATACTTTGGCCACCTGTTTCTCCCTGATAACAGTCCCTTGTATTCCTAGAGCATTTTAAAGTTCTTGAAGAGCTTCGTCTTTGAAAGTATGGGCGAAGGAGCCGGGCCTGCTGGTTCTGCTGAGAGGCCAGGACCAGACACAGGGGCGGGCAGGGGTTGGGGAGGAGGCGTGACTCTGGAAGCCTCTGCCAGCCCTGCACTGCAGAACCTGTCCCTGTGACCCACTGCTAGGACATGCTCCCCCGCCCCCGGTGAGCATTTTGTCAGCCCTGAAATCCTGCTCCAGGAACAGCCTGGGCCTGCCACGTGCCTGTGTCATTTAACCCTGCTTCACCAACAGGCTGGTGTTGGTGAGTTTCTGGATCAATTAGATGGTAGGGACTTAAACCCAGATTTCCTGTTCCTAAGGTGACTGCTGTTTGCACTGGGCTCACCTGGGCCCTGGAGGTGGTCGTGGCTGACAGGGACTTGCTGGATCTGGTGATGTTGCTGGGGATATTTTAACCTGCTTTTCTGGCAGATGACTCCCGACATGAATATTTAATCCTTTTTACTGTGTGTGTTCCTGAAGGAACAAAGCAATTAAGTAGGGACAGCAGGAAAGGGAAGCAGACTGTACCTGAGGAGGATCCGATGGCCGAGCCAGGGAAATTTGATAGGGCCCCTCGGGCCTTTCAGGGCCCTCAAGGCACTGGGGAGCCCACGTGGCCCTGCCCTCGCCTCTGCCAGGAAACAGGGTTCAGGCTGGGCGGGCAGGCCGGGCTTCTTGACTGTCCCATACTTGGGCATGGGGATTCAGGCAGAAAGGACACAGCGCCCCTCTCAGGGGCTGTGGCCAAGTGGCTAGAGGCGTGTGGTCTTCTAATTCACAGCAACAGCAAGCTTAGGTTCCAAGTGCCACTGTGACCTGGGCCAGCGGTCCTCAACAGGGACAGTTCTGGTGGGCCTTTTGGCAATATCTGCAGACGTTTTTGATTGTCACAACTCGGTGGGGGGCAGGAGGAAATGCTACTGGCATCTAGTGGGCATCTAGCCGGAGAGGCAGCTCAACGTCCTAGTGTGCACAAGACAGCCCCCCACAACTAAGGATTATCCAGCCTCGAATGCCACCCACGTGGAGCTCAAGAAACCCTAGCCTAGAGGAGAGGGGTTGATACATTCTAAGAACATAGAGGAGGGAAGTTTTTACTGCTCTGGTAGCGTTGCCAGTGGCCACATGCTGGGGACACTTCCCAAGCCTCACCTTCCAGGAGGTCTGCCATAGCTGACACCATTACCCTCTCTCTCCTGAAGTTCTCCCTGTCAGCTTTCAAGTCCCCTCTGCTGGTTCTCCTCCACCGCTCCGTTTCCCTGCATCTCTGTCACCACCCGCCCCCCACCAAAACCAGCGGCCCCATGATCATGTGTCACTCTGCACGAGAAAACATCAGTACCCGTACACCCCCGTTAATAATGTATGTACTCGCGACTGCACTGCATGCACACACAGAAAGTTAAAATGAACGGGATGAAAAATAGAGACAGCACCCCCAAGGTTCTGCCTTCAGCCCACTGCTGGACTGTCAGACCCTCCCCTTCCAGCTGCTCCCATCCCCCTTTTCTGTTCAGCTGATGGCACTGATGCTGGGGACCAGCTTAGATTCCTCACGAGCAAGCAGTCCCCAAATGCAACTGCCTCTGCCTCCCACATTGTTCTGGAATCTTGGCTCTGCATCGGCGCTGGGGTCCTGGTTAAGGCCTCCGTCATTTCATGCCTGTGCTGCTGAAAATAACCAAATCGCTGCATCTCCAGCTGGTAGAGATCTGTTTGCAGATCCAGACGTGACCCTGGTCTTCCGTCGTTTAAAGCTCTCAGTGGTTCTGCACTGCCCACGAGGTAGAGGTCAGTCTACCCTGGTAGACGCGACTCGGTCACGGTCTCCCGCCCCCACCTCGAACACTTAGGCTGGAGAATGTGCGACACAATCTGTATGTAAACATCGCCTCCCTAGCGCACACGCTCTGCCTTACCACAAATGTCCTTCCTTCTGTTCTTTGCTTGGCTGACCTCTAGCGGCCTTCCCTAAACCCCAGGGTCTGTCGAGACCTCACGCTTTCATCGCCCTCATAACTACCTGTCCCATTCCGTGTGACAGTCAAGGGAATCTTTTTATAAGCCTGTCCTTCCGGACACGGGGCTTCTGAGCGACCCTCTTTTGCTCTCATCACTTAACTCTCCCCCTGGCACAGAGAAGGCATTCTCTGCGTGTTTGTGGAGCTTAACAGAGCTGGGTTGAAGGATGAGTTTGCTGAGCAGATAAGGGGAGAAGGAGCCTCCAGGCAGGTGCAGCCTGGATGCAGACTCTGCAGCGAGTTAGAGCATGACCTGGCCAGGAGACTGGCTGCAGACAGGCCAGGTCGGGAGGCAGGCATGCAAAGGGCCCATGCATCCTACCCAGAGGCTGGATTTTATCCTTCATCCTTCATCCCCCCGGCAAGGAAGGAGGTCAGTGACGGCTTTGAGGATGGCGGTGGCATGATCTAGTTGGCGTGTTAGGAAGATCTCTGTGGTGACAAAGTGGTGTTGGGGCATGACTGGAGCTGTCCGAGCTCACGCTGTGGGCTCTTTTATTGTTGCAACACACGTTTGAGAGCACGTAGACCTCGGTGGGAGGTTCTCTTTCTCCGTCCTGCACATGGGGGAACTGAGGCACAGCTAAGTAAATAACCTGTAGTTACCCAGAGCCAGTGGTAGCGTTGGAATTCATGCAGGCAACCTGTGCTCGGGTCACTACCCTGCCTGGGCTTCGGGGAGAAGTAAGGCGGGTCTGGCTACTGCATGAGCATTCCTGGCAGAGGGAACAGTCAGCGCAAAGGCCCAGGGGTGGTTGAGGAGAGGGGTCTCAATCCCTCAGAGCTCTGTGGGCTACCTGGGGTAGGTCGCTCTGGTTGCCATGAGTGTAAAAGGGAGAGCAGGAAGCCAATGGGAGGCTCCTACTGTGGCCCAGCTGAGGCATGGGGACTCGGGTGGCAGAGGGGACGCAGAGTGGCTGCGGGCGAGGCTGCCATGGAGGGTGGAGCAGCAGAGGCAGCCACGGTAGGTGCCTACCAAGGAAGTGAGAGAAAAACGCGCTAGCTCAGGACCCTGTTACCCCAGCAAGGGGCGTGAGTGGAGTGGAGGGGAACAGGAGGAGAACCGGGCATGGGGAGAGGCCCAGCAGGCTCAGAGGTCACTGGGGGGCCCTGAGGTAGGGGACAGACAGTGTCCCTAACCTTGGCCACTGCCGCCCCACACTGTCATGCTGGAGTGAGCATCAGGGAAGGAGTTCCCAGGTAATGCTGAGTGCAGAGCCTCGGGTCAATCTGCGAGCCCACCGGATGCCAGGTGGTGTGTGCGCCGTCAGAATCCCCAAGACCAACAAAGGCTGCTGACCTCTGGCCCCTGTGGCTACTTCTCAGCTGATGTCCCCTGGTCCCTATCCCTGTTTCTTGCCCTGAGAGTACAGCACACAGCTCTCTCCCTGCTGCCAAAAACATTCAGCATTTCCCTAAAAACGGACATCCCTCCATGCAAGCAGGCATCTGCTATGTAGTGAGCCTGGTGCTCACCTTCTGAAGGCCTTTTATGGTTTCTTGGACATCTTTGCCTAGCGGGGCATGTGGGATGCTGTGAACACACCTGTGGTCAGGACACGGTGCAAGAGAAGGTGGGGCCATCCCATGTCTAATTTCGTTTCTCTCTGCAGGATTTGGCCTGGGCCATAAGCTACTATGTTCGTTTCTTTATCACCTACGTCCCTTTCTATGGCTTCCTGGGATCCATCCTTTTCTTCAACTTTATCAGGTGCCTGAGATTTACTGGTTAATCCCTGGGTCCCCAAGCACTGGTGTTGACGGGGGCTTTGATCCAAGGGCCAAATGAGGAAAGGCTCAGAGGTTCCCACTTGCTGCTCTGGGCATCACGTTCCCGGCACCGCAGCTTATCCCCCCACACCTGCCCCGGGCCGCTTGGAGCTGGGAGGGAGGAGCTGTTCCCACGCGGCTGGCCCCGTGGAGGGCAGGTCGACGGGCTCCAGCGCTGAGCTGTGCCCTCTCCCAGGTTCCTGGAGAGCCACTGGTTTGTGTGGGTCACGCAGATGAATCACATCGTCATGGAGGTTAACCAAGAGCTCTACCGTGACTGGTTCAGCAGCCAGGTGAGGGCAGCCAGAGCTGGTCACCAGGGCCCTGTGTCCATGTCCTTAACCCCCAGGAACTGGGCTGTCCGGTGGACCCAGCACCGTGCTGGGCTTCCCTGGGGCTGCCTGTGTCCTTCCTCTGATAGGTACAAAGTCAAGCAAGAAAGGGTGGCGGGACCCACAGGGAATCTGAGTGGGCCAAGGACTCGGGGAAGAATGGTGTGTCAGGGAGGGGAGGCCCTGAGGCGTCGGGTAAGGCTGGGCATTCCGAGGAGACAAGGCCCTTTGTTCTTTTACTTCCGGTCACTCATCCTCCTTCTCCTGAGCAGCTGGCAACCACGTGCAACGTAGAGCAGTCCCTCTTCAATGACTGGTTCAGCGGGCACCTCAACTTCCAGATCGAGCACCAGTGAGTGCGGGCACAGGCAGGGCCGGGGACAGGTGGGCCACCTACGGGGGGAGGAGACCGGCCCTCAGCCCTGTCTGAGCAGAGGATAGCATCTGGGGACTCTCTCCCTCTCCCCCCAGCCCCAGCCCTGGAGCAGCCTACTGGAGCAGGCCGGGGGAGAGGGTCCCTATGCCCTGTGCCACACGGTCACGGTGACAACCTTCCCCCCCCCATATGTGGCCGAAGCTTACTCGTTACAGAGAGCTCGTACCCGCATCTCCCTCGATCCTGGGAGCCTGCTAGGGCGGGGCGATTGGTTCCCCTTTATTGACGGGGAAACCGAGGCCCAGCTAGGTTAGACGATTTGTCTGGAACTGAGGAAGCTGAGGGGCTGCTCCTCAGACCTGCTGTCCCTCATCCTTGCTCCCCTTCACTGTTTCTTTTCCTCCCACCCCAACTGCCGCCTCCTCGCCCCTTCTGTTTCCTTCATTTCCTTCTTAGAAAAACATGACATTCTGTCTCTACCCATTAAATTTCTTTCCTGTCCCCAGAGCACAAACACATCTATCCACAAACAACCCCCCTCCCCCACCCAGAGTGCCCCGCTCCGCGTGCCGGCTACCCCCGTGGGTGCGCAGGGAGAGCTGTGTGTGCCGCAGGCAGCCTCTGTGGGCTGAGAGCGGAGGCCCCCTCACACTGCCCCCCACGCTCTCCCCAGCCTCTTCCCCACCATGCCCCGGCACAATCTACACAAGGTCGCCCCACTGGTGAAGTCCCTGTGTGCCAAGCACGGCATCCAGTACCAGGTGAAGCCTCTGCGGACAGCCTTGCAGGACATCATCAGGTAAGCGGGGGCCCATGACCGCTGGGGCCCCTCGAGGCCCCGGGGGCTCAGGGAGAGGTCGAGAGGTACATAGTTGGGACCACCCATAGTGGAGACGGTGGTAACGACACGCGGGTGATCCCTGCTGACACCCAGCAGGCCACCTCCCTTACTCTAGGGATCGCTGGGCTTCTTGCTCTGGGCTGGATGAGGACCTTCCCTTTGTCCTTTCACAGGGGGTCTCCCGGGGGAGCCCTGAGCTGGCAGCACCTGGTGGAGGGCCGAGAGGAAGCACCTGTGCCCGCAGCACGGCCTCCCTGGCCCCTCCCCTCCTGGTCCCTAACTGTCCCCATCCCTCTTTCTTCCCAGATCCTTGAAGAAGTCTGGGGACCTGTGGTTGGACGCCTACCTCCACAAATGAAGCTGCAGCCCTTGGGCACCCAAAGGGAAGGGGGAGCCAGTAGGGATGATGGCCAGAGGGAAGGATAGTTTTTGTTCTGAGGGGTGTCCATGAAGCTGGAGTACGTGCTAGCTCACACATCTCATTTTTAGTCTTTCTCCTGTTTTCCTCTATTTTCCCTTCACTTCACCCTCTAACACCTTCCCCCATGGGGCCTGCCCTCTGTCAGCCCCTTCCCCCAGGACCAGAGAGAGAGGTGGCTCCTACCTCCCTCTGTCTTCTGTCCCTAAACACTTGTCAGATAGAGGTCCACAGGAGCACCTAGCCTCCCCTTGCCACCTGATGCTCCTCCCCTTTTCTCGCTCAGATGCTGGGTCCTAGTGCTGGCCCCACAGGCCTGGCTCCACCCTCTCTGATGGCTCCCACGGCCTGCCCTTCTGTAAGGAGGGTCTTCTGCTCTGGGTCCCCTCCCCGCCACTGGAATCAGTACTTGGGGCCTCCCTGCAGGTGCCACTTTTTCTAAAATTGTCCGGGCCCCAGCTCTGACTCCCTGCCTCCCTTTTTCCTGTCGTGCAGCCAGCTCAGACCTGGGGGCCCAAGGAAACGACCTCTTTGCCCCACTGGAGCCCTCTGACCCCTCAGGGCTCATGCCATTCCTTCCAGCCTCCTTCCACCCTGTTCCTGCCTCCAGGGCCTGTGACCTTCAGTCCCAGGGGGCAGTGCTGCAGATGGGTGCCGCAGAAACAATGGCTGGGTTGGGGGTCTACCTGGCCTGTAGGCTCAGCCGCGCCCCCCACTTCCATTCAGGTATCTATCCTAGTCAGGAGGCCTAACATTCTAGAGCAATCAGACCCTTCTGCAAAGAGCTCTGTCACCCACTGGGCAGCTTTGTTGAGGCTGCCAGTGTGGACAGACTGGCTCACTTCTATTCTTGCGTGTTTTACTGTTTTTTTAACCATTCGCTACAGGAGACATTCTGGTGGGGTGGCAGCAGGGCGGGGCCTTGTGACAATCTGCCTTTGACCACCTGCCCCTTGTGGCCTTCCCCAGGCCCCGTGGTGGGCTGAGCCAGGCTCAATCACTGAGGCCGTGGTGGCCCTGGTCACTGTCCGAGGGGGCAGAGAGGGAGGGAGTCCCAAAGGAGATAACCTTGAAAATCCGGGGGATTGAGGGGGACCTAACCAGGGCCAAGTGGGAAGTTCGACTAGGAGTTTGGGGCTAGAAGCCAGGAGCTGAGGGGACAGGAAAGAGTGGGGTGGGAGGGGAGCCCGCTGGCCAGGGAGGGATCCAGTGCTTACTGCATTTGGAGCCCTAACCCGCTAACCAATATTCAGCTTCAAGGGAAGGTGGGGCAGGAATGAGCTCAGAGTGGGGACCTTCGGGTGAAGGCTTCTCGTCCCCCAGCTCTGGCCAGCCTGGAGGGACCAGCATCAAGTATGACAGACCTTTGAGTTGCCATGGGCCTGCCTGAGGCCCTGCTGCTGAGAACACCTGGGCCCAAGGAGGTGTTGCTGTCCCTCCCGATCCATAGGGAACTGATCTTAATTTTTGTTGTGTTGCTTCCCCAGCGCTACATTTTTTTGGAAATAAAAGAAGTAATTTTATTCTCATGTCCTTGATTAGCGACTGCCTCAGGCTCCTGCGTGCTAATGCTAGGGAATGCAGGGTGGAGAAGGGCCTGGGCACAGGGCAGAGGCTCGCGGCCACAGGCAGCCCTTCTCCTCTGTCCCCCACCCCCCCTCCCCATCCCCCTGCTGCCTCTGCTCATGGATTGGTGGTCTTCCTGTCCCTGAAGTGCACTCCAGACCAGGAACTTTGGGCAAACGATACTCATAAATTGTCCTGCCTTCCTCCTGGAGACTTTTAGCAGCTCACACAAACCCAACTCTAAATTGCCGCTGGAGTCACACGAGGACGGAGGGGCTGGCACGGGCCCTGACATCATCCGGGACCAGCTGCATGCCCACAGCCTCAAGTCAGCTGGCTTCTGCCAGCCTCTGCTCTGCCGGCTTCCTGGTCAAATGCACAATGCTGTGGGGACAAAGGATCTTAGAAGCTCTGAGGAAAGGCCCGGAGGCTGAGGCTTTCATCTGTGGCCCTTGTGCTCGTGTGGTGGCTCATTTGGTGCCCACACCCTAGGAGGAGGCCTGTGCCACTCCAGCCCAGCATCACAAGTTCATAGGCAATGTCACAGAGACTGGATCCTAGGTCTGTCCAACCCCTGACCTAGGAAGAGTCTAGGGGCACTCGTACAGTTTGCCCTGCCCTGGCCCACACGCTGCTCCCGGATAACCTGCCTCTGGGCTGGCTTGGCAAGCAGGTCAAGCTGCTGTGCCAGGGAAGGGCCCGGAGGGGCAGGGTAGCCTGCACTTCAGGGACTTCTGGCTGGCCTTGCATCTCCCCCCGGTCCCAGAGTAGATCCTCATCCCTCTCTTGCTCGGACGGTGACCTCAGTGTAGTCAGCAGGGACGGCCAGCTGGCTCGGGTAGGGCGCGTGTGATTCCCCCCAGGAGGGGCACCCAGCAGCACCAAGGAGCAGAAGCAGCCGCGACACAGCAAGCAGAGACCCAGCGTGGCTCACTGGGTGGCCTTGGAGTCTGACCTCTGGTCGCCGTTGCCAAAGCTACCACCAGCCGAGCTCGCCATCTCTCAGTGGGACGAGGGTCAGGAACTCGGCTCTGCTCTTTCTGCTTTGGCTCTTTCCCGTGGTCAGGGCACCTTTCCAGAACCTACGACCTATGTGTCCCTCTGCTCAGCAGCTCTTCCACACCCCAGCACCTGCCTCAGGGCCTTTGCACTGCTGTTCCCTTGCCCAGAATATTCCCTCAGACGTCTCCATGCCCAGACCTCTCCCCTCCTCCCTGTCTCTGCCCACTTGTCACCTTCTCAATACCACCCACCGTATAAAAACTGCCACCCCAGCCCCTCTCCTGCCCCGACCCTTCATTTTGTGGTTTTGTCTCGTTTTCGTCAAAGCGCTTCTCCCTTTCTCACATTTTCTGCAATTTACTTGTGACTCGAACGGCTTATTTTCTGCTTCCTCTGCTGAGACGCCAGGGTCAGGAAGGCAGGGCTCGCAGGCCTGTTTTTCCCACGGGCGTATTCGCAGCACCGAGGACAGGGCCTGGGCCCAGGGCTGGGGGTGTGTGGGCGAATGCTGGAAAGGGCGGAGGGCACAAGCTGATGACAGCGAGGCTGATGGGAAAGGCCTCGAATGTCATGTCTTAGGGAGGAACCCGAGTGGGCTCGGAGAGGGAACCAGCGGGGACAGGGGTGGACAGGGGTCCTGGGGGAGCCGCCATGAGCAGAGGGCCCTCACTTAACTGTGTCCGCCATGGCGGTGAGGAAAGGCTTCACCTCGTAGCTGAGGCCGTGCTTGGCGCACGGCCTGGGGTAGTTGTGCCTGGGCATCGTGGGGAAGAGACTAGAGCGGGGAGAGCATGGGCTGGTGGTACCTGAGGTGGTGGGGGTGCCAGAGGGAGCCCCCCATCACCACCCGGGCCCTGCTCGCCACCCTTCTCAGGCCCCCAGGGAGCCCAGGGCTCATGTTTTGACGTCCCCGGGGAGAATCGCTGCCACCCCTGTTGCACCCCAGGGCCCACACTCACTGGTGCTCGATGTGGAAGCGGAGGTGCCCGCTGAACCAGTCGATCGAGGGCGACGGCTCCACGTTGCAGGCGGATATCACCTGCCAGGAGGAAGTGGGGCACAGGCGAGGGAGGCTGGCACCCCCCGAACCTGGCAGCCCCATCGATGCCCCCTTTCCTCTCAGCTGGGACCCCACCCCCACCCCCAGGAGGTACTACACTTTGCCCGCCCCTGCCGTCCACCTGTGAGCTGGGCCAGTCCCGGGGCTTCTCGTGGACCATCTCCTTGGGGACGTGGCTCATCTGCGTTACCCACACAAACCAGTGGCTCTCTAGGACCCTGCGGGGGGAGGCTCAGGCACTGCCCCACGTCCAGCTCACCCCTCAGAGCAGACCTGAGCCTCCGCTTCCTCATCTGTACAGTGGGACGCAGTGACCCCTCCCCAACGGGTGTTGACAGCAGCTGAGCGGGGCAGGCTCCATGCCAGCCTGAGCCCAGAGCAGCCCTGCTTGTGAGGGTGAACGTCCACAGGGCTGCTTCCCCCGGCCCCGCCGCCCCGGGAGCCCGCCACCCTGGTGGTGATTCTCCCACGACCCAGAGAGGCAGTCCTACTCTTCCCATTCTGCAAACGGGGGAAATGGAGGCTCCGAGGGTGAAGGGCTGCCGCCAGGGTCCCCTGCTGCCCATGGGTGACCTCCCTAGTCCCTGCCATTCTGAACCTGGCCATACCTGACAGCCACAAAAAGGAGCAGTGCCCCAGGAACACCGTAAAAAGGGATGTAGGACAAGAAGAAGCGGGAGTAGAAGCTGGTGGCCCAGAGCAGGTCCTGCAGAGGGTGGAGGAGAACAGTGGTCTCAGAGTGGCCGGGAGGAGGAGCCCAGATGACCCATCCCTTCTGCCTGAGGCGCCTCGGAGCCCTGGACAGGTCACGGCCCCTCTCTGGGCCCTGGTTTTCTCAGCCAGGTAAAGGGACAGGGTCCTTGCCTTGCCAGGTGAACATGCAGGTGAAGGTGCCATGAAGGGGCTGAAAAGGGGAGCCCCTGCCTGGGAGATAAAGGCCTGGCGGAGTCAGCCCAACAGGTCCCCACTCCAAGGGAGGACCCCCCCACCCTGAGACCCAGGCCATGCCCCGAGGACACATTCGCGCTCTCCTTGCACACGTGTACCACCCTATCGCAAACATATATGCACACCTGTTTGCATCTGTGGACAGGGGCTGCTCCCTAAGAGTCCCCCTCCTGCCATAGCGGTGTGCCTGGGGGCCCCAAGCGGGGTCCACTCACCGTCCACTGCAGGCACACCAGCATGTACGCCAGATTGTCTACCGTGTAGTTCACCGGATGAGCGGCTGGGGTACTATTGAAAGTGTGAGGGGCTCAGGGCAGGTGTGAGGGGCTCAGGGCAGGTGTGAGGGGCTCAGGGCAGGTGTGAGGGGCTCAGGGCAGGGGAGGGGTGCCGACGTGGGGGGGCTGCCACTCCAGGAACACCAATGGGACTCGGCGCAGGGTCCGGCCAGCTGATATGAGACCGTGTCACCCACGAGGCCTGGTCCACATTCTTCCCTCGGCACTTGAGCCCTCCCAGGCCGGCCCTTGCCTCACCATCTTCCATGTTCGTCCTGCAGGCTGGGGCCAGCTTTCTATGTCCCGCCCTTGAATCCTAACCCTGTCTACACTAGCAATTGCCCAAATGCTCTAGGGCACTGAACTACCCTGATGTGAGAACAGGAAGGATTTCTGAAGGCTCCAGGCAGGGCTGTGACTACCTCTGGCTGGCAGGCACTGCAGGCAGAGGGATCAGCCGGGGCAAAGGCCTGGCAAGGGGACGGTCCGAACAGGCTGCAGGCTGGGGCGGCAGACAGAGGCTGGGAGAGGCTTGAAGGTTAGGAAGTGCCCCTACCCTGGGAGGTGGCCAGAAGCCACCCAGTGTTGGCAGACATGGGAACAGACAGTGCAGGCTCAGGTGTGGTCCCCACTCAAGCCATGTCCCTACCCCTGGGGGACAAAGGGATACTCACTCAGGAAGAAGCACAGGTGCTGGTGATTGTAGGGCAGGTATCTGAGTTTCTTCCTGCCGTACTGTGGAGGCAGGTGGCGGCTGAGAGGGCAGCTCTCTGGGCCCCTGTCCTCCCGGGCAAGGGGCTGGCCAGGGCCAAAGGGCCAAAGCAACTCTAGATTCTAGCAACTGGGACCACGGTCAGCAGCAGGCTGAGAGGTGGGGAGGGGGCACCCCTGCGGCAGGGGCTCGGCCTGGAACTGGAGTGGAGGGCTAGCTTGGGGGCTGGGGCTAGGCCACAGTTGGGGGGCTGCAGTTGCGTTGCTACCAGTCCCGCCTCAGCTGCAAGACGAGCCTGAGTGTGTCCACGTCCTCCCCACACACCTCAACGGACAACTCCCCCAGGAGGAAGACAGGTGCCGCAGTCACATCAGGGTCTTTGTCGAAGACGTTGGGCTTGGCGTGGTGCTGGAAGTGGCGGAAGTTCCACCAGTGGGCAGAGAAGCCCTGTGGGGGGGGGCGGGGAGGGGGCACTCAGCGTGGGGCTGGGCCGTGGGCACCCCGTGTGCGCCCCACCTCAGCCCCTGGCCGCGCACCGCCCACCCCACCCTCACCTTCAGCTGTCCCATCACGAACTGCTGGGCCACATCGTTCCACCGGGACTTCCTGAAGACGGAGATGTGGCCCAGGTCATGCTGCAGAAGCCAGCTTTGAGACTGGGGAGAGAGGCAGGCTCAGGAGCCCTGGCACCTTGGCTCCACCCAGGGGGGGCCCAGCCCCAGAGCCCTCCCAGCCCACCAGGCACACCCACAGCTGATGCTCCATTTTAAGACCCTGGGCACCAGCTTCCTCATTTTATAGAGTACTGGGTTTCGGGGGCCTAGGGGCCCGCGTGTCTGTCATGGAGTGTGGGGCAGTAGCCCTCTGGCTCCCCGCCCACAGCTCACTCGGGGTTAAGTAAGGACGGCACATTTAAAACGCAGTGTGACCCTCAGGTACATGTATGGGGCAGCTAGCTTGTTGCCCATTCTTTCATTTGTTCGTTCATTCATTCAGCAAGCATGTCCAGGCTGTCTGCATGTTCCAGGCCCCGCGTCCGTTGCACAGTTTAGGGAGCTGCAAGACAGTGCTCGAGTCACCTGGGAGGTGGCCAGGAGGAGGGCAGTGAGGGTGCTGGGCACCCAGCCAGGGCCGAGGAAGTAGATGATGAGCCAGCCGAGCACCTCCATGGCCAGGATTTGGCCCAGCAGGAGAGCAAAGAAGGTGAGACTGGACTCAAACAGCTTCATGTCCTGGGCAGCCTGGCGCAGGCTCGGAAGTCCTGGACCAGCTGGGCCTGGCACGGTGAGTGGCCAGTCAGATGAGGAAGCAAGGCCCCGGCTGTCCACAGAAGCCCCCCCGCCCCACAGCCACTCCTCCCATGACAGGCCCAAGCAGTGTGGCCAAAGGAGACACAGGGCAAGATCACCCGGCTTTGGGTGTGAGCTGGGGTTCTGCCAAAGGTGGCGGGTACGTGAGAAGCAGAGAAAGCCAGAGTGGGCAAAACTCCGAGAGCTCAACTCATCAAAATCCTCATCGCAGATGGGGATGCTGGGCCCAGAGCAGGGAAGGGCTCACCTGGGGACAAGTGCTGGCCCAGCCAGAACTAGGGCCATGGGCTCCTGGCAGGCATCTCTACAGCTCTGCCTACAACTGTCTGCTAAGGAAGGGATGGCAAACTAGCCTTGGCCCCGGGTTCCCTGGGGGTAATGCAGACGGAGCTGCTAATGGCAATGCCCCCCATCCCCTCCAAGGGCCCTGCTCACATTCTGGGGTCCATCCTGGCTGGGCTCCTCCGGGGCCAGCTCTCAAATCAGCAGGGGATGCAGGAACTTGCGGACAAAACTGAGGTCCGGGTGGAAGGCGTGGAAGGCATCCTGAGGGAGAGCAGACAGTCAGGTACACAGACACACAGACAGACAGACAGACAGACAGACAGCTGGAGCAGCACCCAGAGGCAGCAGGCAGAGACAAGGTGGAAGGGCTGTTGATGGGAGGGCAGAGCAGATAGATGGACGGAGAGTCAATTAGTTGTTTAGCGGACATATTACTAGGACCACAAGGGCCAGCCTTGCCCATGAGCCTGCACCGGTCCTCCCCAGGCCCTGGGGGCCCTGCCAGACACCCCTCACTAGCTAGGCTCCAGCCACTTCATCCAGCACAGGGGGCCTGTCTTCAAACCTGGCTGTGTGTTTAAAAGTCTTGATTTGCATTAAGTCCTCCGTGGAAGACTCTGATTTCCACCATGACAGCATTCAACTTTTCAAAAAAAAAAAAAAAAATCTATATATCTATATATACATATAGCTTTCTTGAAATCATATGCTTTTCTACTACATATAAAATGAGGTTTGGGTCACAAACATCCCATTAATCCAGCTTTCACAAACACAAGCAGTGGGTACATTCTGGGTGGGGAAACTTGTAATTAAGGCCAATGAGAGAAAAAAAAATCAGTTAAGGGCCACAGACTGAGCTCTTAGGGGGTTGCAAGGAAGATCCTCGAACAGTTAAACTCATCTGATTTTAAAAGCAGGAGTGGAAAAATAAGTTTTTTTAAAAAAAAGTAAAATAAATCATCTAACGTTCTCTGTAATGGCACGGGTGGGGTGGGGTACAACGCAGGAGAAGGGGTTAGAGGAAGAAAAAGACGAGAACGGAGATAAAGTGCTGGGGAAAGACACCCGTTAGGAAGTAGCCCGGGCGGTTCTGAACTTTCGGGAAACTTGAACTTCACACCGGGGGGTCTCATTAAGTTTTCATGATCTAATCTTGGTCTAACTGGCTCATTACTGTTCACAGCTCTTCAACTGATTTTTATCCTTGAGCTTTCAGAGGCTCTCTCTGAAGCAGCTAGCCACAGCCACCCAGCAGCCTGAACTGAAGCGGCAGCGTCTAGAATGGTGGTCCTTGTGGGCCAGGGGAAG
The DNA here is from genome assembly GCA_028627145.1 of Eidolon dupreanum. Classification (NCBI taxonomy): domain Eukaryota; kingdom Metazoa; phylum Chordata; class Mammalia; order Chiroptera; family Pteropodidae; genus Eidolon; species Eidolon dupreanum. Next base: position 5,356,542 of record CM053510.1, on the reverse strand, counting down.
GTGACTGATTCCTGCTAAAGGACATAGCTTTGAAGAAGGCTTACTAAGAACAGGGGCATCCAATAAGGGTAATAACCCCCTCACGAATGAGCCTATCAGCTTCCGGTGGGTGGTAAAATGGAAGTGACAGTCAGGTCCCTGTACCTACGGCCAGACATCCCACACAGTCCTAAGGGAAGGAAGCAGCTTAGTCACCCCCTAGAGCCCCCACTTAGAGGCCACACCTGCAGGATGCACCCTAGGGGTCCCTTGTCCTGTTACCCACTCTTTTACTGGCCCAGGGCAGCCTGGGGATTAGAGGGGCTGAGAGGGTGAGGCTTCTGGAATAACCTAGGCCCCTAGGACAGCAGCCTTGGGGGTCCTCCGTGGCGTCCCTAACAGGGAGGGGGCTGTGTAAGTGCAGACTTCCTCCTCTCCTGGAAGAACCTTGACAGAGCCAACATACCTGGGCGGGAGGGGGCTGGAGGGGAGACGGGCCCCACAGGAAGCTGGCCCTGCTAAGCGAGCGGTGGGCTTTGGCAGGGGAGCTAGGAGGGAAGATTGCTCTTGGGGCTCAGCTGACCCCACTCACTGTGACCTTGAGCGAGGCTATTCTCCTGCCTGGGACTAGGTAAACCCAGGGGACAGATCTAGGGGGCAAGACTCCAGGGCCATCCTGGCTCTGGACAGCTAACTTTTCCTTTCCTTTATTTTTTAACTGGAGTAGAAACAGATATAAAATTTACCATTTTAGAGATTTTTAAGTGTACAGTTCAGTGGCATTAGTGTATTCTCATTGTTGGGCAGCCATCACCACCATCTTCAGAACTTTTTCATCTTCCCCAGCTAAACGCTGTCCCCATGAAACACTGACGCCCCATCCCCCTCCCCCAGCCGCTGGTACCCAGTTGTGCTTTCTGTCTATAACTGTGACTACTCTAGGGACTTTATAGAAGAGAAATCATACCGTATTTGTTCTGTTTTGATTGGTCACTTAGCATAGTGTCCTCAAGGTTCATGCACGCTGTAGCCTGCGTCAGAATTTACTTCCTTTTTGAAGCCAAACCGGCATCGACTCTGATCCCCTCAAACTCCCCTGGCAGCACACGGAACCCACACCTGCCCTGAGGCACACATGCACACTCACAAGGACATGCCCCGAGATGCCCACGTGTCACGGAAATGCAGCCGGTGTCTGATGCGTGTGCCTCCACACAGGCAGACGTATGCACTACTCACCTCGGCACTGAGACTCAGACACACACACACACACACACGTCAGAGTCCATGCACACTCAAGCAGACTCAGCCTCGCACACACCGGTGCACAGGAGCTCAGTGCAGAAAGCGAGGGCTGTGGCTACGATCCCAGAATTTCCTGCCTCCCAGCTCTTCCTCTTTCCCATCCTCTGTGTTGGTTCTGGGTTGTGGGGGAGGGGCCCAGGGCCCAGCTGCCCCTAGGGGTTCTAGGGCCACGCCCTTGAGCTGAGGTGCTGCCAGAGCAGGTGCTTTCTGGCTTTCTTTCCCCCAGGCCCTAGAGATGCACTGAGGGGGTTAGCCTCAGGCAAGCCCCCCCAGCCTCCCAGGGACCTCCAGCTAGGTCTATCCTTTGAAGGGAGTGGCAAGGGGAGGTGTGATCCCCTCAGGGCCCCTGGCTGCAGCTGTTGGGAGGGGCCGGACTGGGCTGGGCAGGTCCTTGGAGAGCAGGGTGGCTCCTGGGGCTGGCGGGGCACCACTGAGCCTGCACCTCCTGTGCTCTCAACTCAGCAAGGTGGGTCCCTGGCCTCAGACCTAAACCTGATGCACTGGCAAATAGTTTTTTCTGAAACACCGGCTGAGGCTCTGGGATTGAGTCCTCTCTGGACCTCTGCTTAAGGACCTCAGGGCTGAGCAGAAGACTCAGAGCAGTTAAGCCACTTACCCAGCTCCATCTGATGGCGGCTGGACCAGACAGAACCCAGTCTGACTGTGCGTGTGGGCCACTTGGCTGTAGCTCTGGGGTGGCCACTCCTGGGCCAGAGGGGAGCCTGTGGACCTCCTAGGTGGTGTCCTCCCCGTGAGGCTGGTCACCGTCCCGAGCAGCTTAGGACCCAGCTGCTCGGAAACTGGGCTATGGGGGACAGGGGAGAGGTCCTGGTGCTCCTGAGGTTGCACTGGCCAAGTTTCAGGGCCCGGAAGGAGGCCTCGCCTTCACCCGCCCCGGCTCCACTCGGAAGCGTCCTCTCAGTGGTGTGTGCAGATCCCGTGACCCTTCCACCTAACAAGGCAAAGGTGGCACTCAAGGTGTCTCGCTGGGTCTTGGAACAGAGTTGGGTCAAAGTGCTGGAATAAAAAATTATGCCCCTAAACATAAGCTGCTGGTGGCAGCAACAGGTTCTGTTTGTGGTGGTGCCTCAGAGCAGGGACTGGGGAGGAGGTATATGAGGACGTGGACAAGAGCCAACCTTCCACAGTCCACAGGGCAGGGACAGGAACCATTTTACTGCTGAGGGAACAGAGGCTCCGCATGGTGGGGACACCCGGCCAGGTCACATTTGCAGAGGTAGAGCTGGGACTGGAATCCAGGTCCATCGTCTGGGATGTCCATGCCCTCCTGGGATACGGCTACCACCCAGCTCTGCCCCGGTCCCTCGGAGTGGCGCCTGCCCAGCTCCCCAGCCCTGAGCTCTGTGCAGCAGCCAGTCAAGATGTGAGGGTTGTGCAGCGCTGCTGGAGCCAGTCTGCGGGGATGGACCCTGAGCCACCACTGATGGGCTGGCCATGGAGCCACAGATCACACCCTCCCTCTCTCTCTTCTGCACCTTTCTGTCAGTAAATCAGGGACGACGAATATTCGTCTTGTGGGCCTGGGCGGGGAGGACCTGGTCAGTGCAGGGGGAGCACGTGGAAGGGGCCTGGCATCTGGCCAGCACCCCAGAGCCGAGCTCTGTTTGGAGCACCCCCGGCCTGAGGCGCCTCCTCCTAAGTCCACTCAGATTCCGTGCCCGCGAAGGGTGGACCTCCGGGCGTGACACGGCATGACAAGCTGTAGCAGAGGGGCGTGCACCCTGCAGGTCAAGTCCTGGCCAGCCTGAAGCTGAGGGAACAGGAGGGCTGCTGGCCTCCTTGGACCCAGAGACGCGATGGGGGCAGGGGAGCGTTTCTGGTCACTCTCCAAAGAATCAGGAATGTTCCAGATGAGAAAGAAGGTGGAGCAGAGGCTGCTGGGTGGTCTGGGTCTGCTCCTTTGGGCTTTGCTGAGGAGGTGGCAGTGGGGTGTAAAGATGAGGGGTTGGGGGACATGCCTCCGAGGACTCCCCAGGAATTCCTCCCTCTCTCCCTCCCCCAAGTAGGAAGAGCTCAGGCCCGGCACTCAGATGCTCTTCTCGTCCTTGCCCTGGCACTGCTCACAGGAGGCCAACAGGGAAGCACTGTCCCTAGCCCCATTTTCTAGATGAGGAAACTGAGGCACGAAGAGGCCAAAGGACACACAGCTCTGGATATGGCACATCTAAACCCTGCCCATGCAGCGGAGCCCGGCTCAAGGACAGATGCCCCCAGGAAGCCACCCTCATCTCCCAGTACTGTCGGTATCCCAGGTGACAGGTTGGCCCTCGTCCTCCCGACACCCTTGGCCTCACAAGTGTCACTGATCCAGTGGTGGCCCCGAAGCAGCCAAGCCCTCGAGCCCTCGGTCCTCTCTCTACCATTAGGCTCTGGCTCTTCCCCACCGTTTCATGAGAAACCACGGCAGCTTGGGATGCTGGAGAAGGAAGGGCGGGCTGCCAGTGGGCTCAGGCCACTAGCACACCTGCCTCTGTACACCGTGTTCCTGCCCGGTGCCAGGCACTCCCGACTCCTCCCCCAGGGAAAGGGGCTCCCCTGCAGCTCCCCTGGGAAGGGGCCTGGAGGGTGGGGACATTGCAGAAAATGCCTGCAGAGCCCAGAGAGGTCACAGACATGGGGAGTGGCCATAGGCAGCAGGGCTCTCAAGGAAGCCAGCATGGCTGGTGGTGGCAAAGGGTGAGCTCTGGCACCAGGTCCCTTGCATTCATGGCCAGCCCCCTCTGTGGCCCCTCCCCCTCCAGAGCCTCAGGACCTACCCTGCCTCTCCCCAGCTCCCACCCACACACACACACCTGACTTTCCAAGCCCAAGAAGAAAGGCCCTGCTGTTCAAGGGCCCTAAGAGGGTCCCTTTACATCACCCATATCCAGCCTCCGTCTCCTCATCTGCAAAATGGGCTAACACTAGTACCTGCCTCATAAGGTTGTCGTCTGAAGGCCACACTGAGCGAAATCTCAATGGCTCCAGCTGGTGTGCCTGCCCTCATAGCATCTCTTGCCCTCTGCCCTGGCTGTGCCTGCCCTTCAGGGCCCAAGTGAACGCCATCTTTTCTGAGTGGCCTCCCCTATCAGATTAAATCTGTATCAGATTCCTCTGGCTTCCCTGCTCTGCCCTGCAAGGCCCCCTTAGAATAAAACCAGAGTCCTGCTTCCAGGGACACGGAAGCTCAGTGGGAGCAGCCCCTGCTGCCTCTGGACCTCACCACTTGCCCCTCTCCCCACCGCTCGACTCCAGCCACATGGATGGCCTCGCTGTTGCTTGACTGCACGGAGCAGGGTCCCACCTCCGAGCCTTTGCTCTAGCGGGGTCCCTCTGCCAGGGAACTCCCTCCTTGCAGAGGTTTTGTTCACAGTGAAATCTTCAGAGGTAAGAACAGAGTTTGGCACATAGGATATGCTCACTGAATACCCGCCGATGGGTTTAATGATTCAAAACTCAAAGAGTGAATGAATGGAATAAAAAAGTTAAGTCTCAGTATAGTATGTGGTTAAGAGCATGGGCTATGGGTCCAAATCCCAGACCTTTCCTCTAATTTCAAGTCACCTTGCCTCTCTGAGCCTCTGTTTTCTCATCTCTAAAGTGGGAACGACAATAGTACCTGCCTCATAGGGGTATCCTGAGGATTAAAAGAGAGTACCTATAAATCTGCCTTTGGAGCCTGGCACACAGTGAGTGCTCGGTGCCCAGCCCTGGTATCTCTGACCAGCAGCTGGGGGTGGGGACCCCAATTTTTCTACGGCCAGGCCTTGCCCCAGGCCTTGCCCCTCCCTGGCTGGCTCTACTTGTCTCAGGCCACCTATGATTCTTAGACAAATTTGGCCCAGGGCCCAGAGCATTTTCCCCAGGGTCTAAGCTTTGTATCCCAGGATGGCCACAAGCTGACTTAATGGCACAGGAACTCTGGGAATTTCCTGGCAGGAAGGCTTCTGTTGCCTGGACATGAGAAGAGCCGATGGGCAGCCAGGGCTGGGGGAGGTGGCTGCAAGACAGCTGCCCCGCCCCATCTTCATTCTGGGACCTGGGATGGGACACCTAGGGTCTGGCCTTGACCACACAGGACACAGGGCTGGTCTAATACCTGGTCTGCCATGCGAGCCAATTGTAGAAAAATTGGAGTCCCCACCCCCTGCCACTTCATAACCCCTTTGGCATGAGCAGACCAGGTATTTCTGGCAACTCTAGCCCACTGTTGGGGGCCTTGAGGAAGCTAAGAGATGGCCTAATGCAACTCTGCCTTGTTATAGACATGGGTAGAACCAGACAAGGTCACCCAACAAAGGGATGGTTATGCCATGGCTGTCCCAATATACTTTACGGTTGACAGGGCACATCCACACTTATCAGCCAGCAACATATATTGACCATGGCAGGCCTGGGACCACAGAGTTGAGAAGTCCCTGTCCTGCCCAGCCAGCTTGCTGCCTGGTCCAGCTCTCCCCACTTTACAGATAAGGAGACTGAGGCTCAGAGGAATGATGTGCCTGGTTCAAGGTCACTCAGAGCATCCAACGGCTAAGACAGGACCCAGCCCCAGGGAAGAGACAGACTGTCTTTTGGAAATGAGAAACAGACTTTATTGGTGATGAATCAATATGAATCAAACGAGAAAACTGTCAGATAGAGGTCTCAGGGTCGAAAGCTAATTGTATGATGGGGTTCGCACATGGGAGGGTCCCCAGCACAGGTCTGGGCACCAAAGGAGAAAAAACGGTCCATGAATGCTCTCTGTCGTCTTCCACAAGTCTGCCTCCACCTTCTTCCACAGGTCAGAGGTTGGAAAAGGCCAGAGGAGGCACCCACTGGATCCTCGAAGGGTGGCTAGGGCTCGGCCAGGACAAGGGAGGAGGGCTGTGGCACCTCGTACTCCCCACACCCTGGCAGAAATGCACACACACACAACCACACACACAGATGCACGCAAGCGTTCGCACACATACAGGCCTGTATGTGGCTCCACCTCATTGGCCCACGGTCAGCTCCAACTCCCTCAGCACCTAAGGACAAGGCTTCTTGTCGGTTTCTAGAATTTTAGGAGGCATCTGACCCTAATCTCTCAGCTTCCTAAAGCGGAAGTGGTGAATAAAGACCTTTTTCTTCAAAAAGAGTCTTGCGAAGATTGCCCAGCACATGGGAAGAGGCAGCGGGCAGAGAGCAGGTGGTCTGGCCATAGGGACACAATCTCTTTTGCTGCCTAAAGTTGTGTCAGTTAGGGATTCATCCCCTGGAATCTTTACGACCTCCTAGTACCTAGGGCAGCCAACTCAGATTTTTGGATGGTCAAGGACAGAGCATTGTGGCCCCAACTCCTACCCTCCCCATGGGGGACCATGAGAAAAGGGCTGGTGAGGTGTCCCAATAGGCTGTTTCATCACTAGATGGTCCCACTGGACCAGGCCACGTCCCTCCTTAGCCAAGACATGTCTAGACCTGGGCTGGGAAGGGGAAGTCGGGGTCCCCAGAGGCCAACCTGTTTCTGGAGTGACTGTGCTTTCCAAGGAGGCCCACATAGCCTGGCTGGCAAAGTTCTCCCACACGCAGCTGCAGGTGGGCAGGAGAGGTGAGTCACCACTCCTCACCACTCTTTACAGAAGCTCTTAGGCAAGCCACATACCTCTGAGTCCTGCCCAACCTTTGCTGGCCATCCCCTAGCCCCTGATGCAACAGCCTTACCCAGCCCCCTGGGACCTCGCCCTACCCCTAGCACCCAGCAAGTGTGAAGGACCTGATCTGGGGGACCCAGAACTGGGAGGAGAAACCGCAGAAGAGCGGAGAGGCCGGTCCCCTAGGGCAGGCTCTTTCTGCCATGACACACCCACCTCTGAGAGCCCCTTCCTCCAGCACAGACCTGCTCCAGCCCAGCCCCATGTGCGGTCCTCCACGCAGAGACGTGGCCTCCCTACCTCACATCAGGCCCTGGCTAGTCCATCCCCAACTCAGGGTCCCCGACCTAAGGTCAAAGGTCAGCGAGAGCAGAGAGGATGCTAAGGTCGTGCGGGCAAGGCTGGTCACACGGCTCGCGATCAGGCCCCAGCGAGCGCCAGGGGTGGGCTTCCTTACCGTGGCGTCCTCACCGCCGTGGTGGCCGATGAGGCGGCTGCCCCCCCGCCGGTGCCGCTGTGCCCAGCGGCTGATGTCGTAGACGCGGCGCTCGATGACCAGCCACTTGTCGCCTGGCAGGTCGTGCGGGCGGATCTGCTCCCAGCAGAAGGTGGGCAACGTCGCCCCAAGCTGCGCGGGCCCCTCACGCGACCGCGGACCCCTTCTGGGCTCCCTGACGCCGCCCATGGCTGCGTGCAAAAGTCCTCGGGCACCCGACGACACCTCTTCGAGGTCCCCGCGAGACACCAAGGGGAGCCAAGTGGCCTTCCCTGGGGCTTCGCCGCCGCCGCCCACTTCTCTGCGGCCCGGACCCGCCACGCCGCTGCAGCCGCCGCAGGAGCGTGCGCCAGCCGGCTTTTCCCTCCGCGCACAACTTTCCTCCCTTATAGCCGCGCCCGCGCCCCGCCGCGCGCGCCCCGCCACCCCCGCGCCGCGCTCCAATGCGGGCGCAGCACCCAGGCCCCCATTGGCTGCGCGGTGTCCAAACGGGTGCGCCCCGCCCCCGAGGTCCCCGGGCCACCGAGCCCGGCCCTGCCCCTGGGCTTCGCCGCCTAGCGAGGTCGGGGTTCAGCCCGGAGGGAGTGGAGCAGGGGTGAACGTCTACCGCTGGTGTCCACCGCGCCCTCCGGAGCCCGAGTCTGCTCCCGGCGGGCCTGGAGCAACAGTCTGCGAATGAGCTTCCTGCCACGCGTCCTGGCACGTAATACCCAGAGCGCAGGGAGGCAGGGGACGCTACCTCCGGGTGACCGTAAACAGCTTTCAGACAATGGGCCCCCAACGTCTGCGCACCGAGGCTGCTGTCGCGGCTGAGAGCCTGGCTCTGTCCCCTGTCCCCGCGGGCCGTCTGTGGGGGCCGGTGGTCATCCTGCTGTCGCGGCTGTAGGGTTGGGGATGTCGAAGGGTAGTGGGGCCTCAGCTGGATGGCTGGCTTGTCACAGCTCTCCTTCATTTTTTACTGAAACTTGAGTTCTTTTGATAGTGTAGGTTGCCGCTCCTCAGATGACTTTGTATTTCTTTGAGATGAAGATCTCTGATTCACCCAGCGCTGATGAAATCAGGCTAAAGTGATGTCTGTTTCAGGGCAGTGTGTCAAACGAGTGTGAATGAGAGTCACCAGAGGGCTTGTGACACAGACGGAGGACAACTGGGCCCGACTAGCAGGTGGGGTTTGGGGCCGTTTCTAACAAGTTCCTGTAGCCGCTCACATTCTGGCTGAGGTATACACGTTACGAACCTAAGTACAGTTGACCCTTCAACAACACAGGCTTGAACTGAGCGGGTCCAGTTGTACGTAGACTTTCTTTTTCAACAAGCATCAGTCCTCTCTATATCCAGGTTTCCCATCTGTGGATTCAACCTACTGTGAATGGAAGATAGTATTTTCCATCCCAGGTGGGAATCCGGAATGCAGAGGGCTGACCATATGCATCGTACTACACCGTTCTATAGAAGGGACTTAAGCATCTGTGGATTTGGATATCTGCAGGAGTCCTGGAACCAGTCCCTCGAGTATATCAGGAGGTCGCTGAAGTTTTGGGGGAGTCAAAAGGTATATGTGGATTTTCAACTGCAAGGGCATTGGGAGTCCCCAATGCCTGTTGTTGTTCAAGGGTCCGCTGTATGTTTCTCGGATAGGCTAACATTTTATCTTCGTCTAATAATTTGTAGGGAATTGTTGTAGCTAATATTTGTGGGGTAGGCAGACCAGGGCCCAGGAAAAGGGCTGAGGAGCCCCCACTTTGATTGCTAGGACAACCAGCAAGTCATGAGGTCACCACCAGTGGGGGTGCCTGAGTCCTCTCCACTGAGGCATCCTCAAACCCACTCCCTAGGCTGTGCGTGCATGGGGTGTGGGGGGAGGGGTAGAGGAGTGTGGCTGGCAGCTGAGTCTGGAGCCCACTGTAGATCCCCCTGCCTCTACCATGTTCACACGTGGGCCCGAGGATGGAGGAGGCAGCCTCTTGGAGGAAATAAACCTTCTGCACCAATATAGAGAGATACAAGCTTATGGTTGCCAAAGGGAGAGGGATGAGGCATGATGGGTGGGAAAATGAAATTTAAACAATAAAACCAAAAACTCTGGGGTGGTGGAGTTCATGCTGGCTGCCCTCTCTTTCTGGCAGGTGAGGATCAGCAAGCAGCAGGTCCACCCCCGTCCACGGCAAATGCCTCTAAATGATGCAACTGCACAGTGTCTGTTGCATGAGTTCAAACCTGTGTTGTTGAAGGGTCAACTGTACTTAGGTTCTTAATGTGTATACCTCAGCCACAACGTCAGCAGCAGCTGGGAACTTGTTAGAAACGGCCCCAAACCCCACCTGCTAGTCGGGCCCAGTTGTCCTCCGTCTGTGTCACAAGCCCTCTGGTGACTCTCATTCACACTCGTTTGACACACTGCCCTGAAACAGACATCACTTTAGCCTGATTTTATCAGCGCTGGGTGAATCAGAGATCTTCATCTCAAAGAAATACAAAGTCATCTGAGGAGCGGCAACCTACACTATCAAAAGAACTCAAGTTTCAGTAAAAAATGAAGGAGAGCTGTGACAAGCCAGCCATCCAGCTGAGTCCCCACTACCGACTTCAGGGTCCCTGCATCCCTTCGCCTCAGTGGCCACCCTTCAACATCCCCAACCCTACAGCCGCGACAGCAGGATGACCACCGGCCCCCACAGACGGCCCGCGGGGACAGGGGACAGAGCCAGGCTCTCAGCCGCGACAGCAGCCTCGGTGTGCAGACGTTGGGGGCCCATTGTCTGAAAGCTGTTTACAGTCACCCGGAGGGACTTGGGACTTCACTGTCCCCAAACCCCGTCGGAGCCTCCTCTTGACCACTTGGAAAGGGAGAGGTACCACTTGACATTCCTGCACGGCCATTGGGCCATTGCCAGGGTGTTGGGTTTAGGGAGAAGGAGACTAAACTGGCCAAAAGGCAAGGGAGGGTCTGGCCAGCTGGAACATTTTTTAGGGGGGGGGCCTTGAGGTTTGAGGAGTGCCCCTCAAATCACTCAAATACAGCCCTTGTCCTAGCCCCGGCTGGGCTTCTCCCCGCCACAAGCTGCCACACAGACCTCTTGTGGGACATACTGAAGTCTCCACCCCTGTAGGGCTTCCAGCCACTGATCTGGAGCCCAGTGACTCTTGGGCGGGCCAGCGGGGCTTGGGTAAGAGGTGCAGGCACAGCCATGGACCAGTCTGGCAAGCTGATGAAAAAGCCCTGGGCCTCCCAGGAAGAGCGGTCGCAAAGCCCAGGCAGCTATGCAGCTGTTCTGCAGCAGACACATAAAACAGACTCAAGTCGGACCTTTAGGCCTTGGCTTTGAGCTACAGCTCCCCACACTGCAAGCTTGGTTATCAGGATTTGGACATGGCTCTTCTGTGAAAGGTGGGGTCTGCAGGGGCAGGGGCCACTGAATTCAAGAACAGCCACAAAAGGCTCCCCCCCTCCAAGGCATCGCTATGACGGCACAGTTGAGCTCCTTAGAATGAATAATCCCTTAGTAAAAAGAGGCTGTGTACAGATGGCCAATGAGCCCATGAAAAGATGCTCAGTATCACTAATCATCAGAGAGATGCAAATCAAAACCACGATGAGATAGCACCTCACAGCCATTAGGATGGCCATTATTAAAAAGCGCCACCGTCACAGGCGTTGGAGAGGTCGTGGACAAACTGGAACCCTTGCACACGGCGGATGGGATTGTAAAATGGTGCGACCGCTGTGGAAGGCAGAATAGAGTTCCTCGAAAAACTAAAAATAGACCGACCGTATCATCCAGCAATTCCACCTCTGGGTAAGTATCCAACGGATTTGGAAGCGGGATCTCAGAGAGATATCTGTACCCCATGTTCACTGTAGCACTGTTCACAACAGCCAAGAGGCAGAAGCTACCCCAACGTCCATCGTCGGGTGGACAGATAAAGGAAGGTGGTTTATACATATATATGCAATATCATTCAGCCTGAAAAATTTCGAAAGAAAATCCTGTCCCATGCTCCATGAATGAAACTCAAAGACATTATGTGAAGTAAAATAAGCCAGTCACAAAAAAAGACAAATACTGCATGATTCATTTTACATAAAGTATCTCAAGTAGTCCACTTCATAAAAGTAGAATGGTGGTTGCCATCAGTTAAGGGGAGGGACTTAATAGATATAGCGTTTCAGATTTGCACAATGAAAAAGTGAAAAAGTTCAAACATCTGTTTTGCAACAATGTGAATATACTTAATGCTACTGAACTGTACACGTAAAGATGGCTAAAATGGGTAAATGTCATGTATTTTTTTACTATGATAAAATACATGAGAAAGAGGGAGGAGCTGCGAGGGTCATTTAGTCCAATCTTCCCAAGACTGAGGCCTGGAGAAGCGTGACTTGCTCAGGTGCACAGCCCTGGCAGGAGCAGATCGGGACAGGCTGGGCGGACTGTGAAACATGACAGCAGAGCGGTACCAACGCCATGGTGGGTTGGGGCTCAGGCTCGGGGTGGGGCTCAGGCTCAGTGGCCAGTCTCGTGCAAGCTTTCAAGAGGTAGCCACATGTGCCAGAGGCACTTAGAGAAGCCCAAATATTATCGAGAAAATTCACTGAAGAGGAATAGCTCCTGTGTGGCTGATGTCAACTACCTCTCCCCTCCCACCTCCAAGAGTCGAAGCCCCAAGTTCTTCGAGTCCCCCACCCCCACCCCAAGCCGGCAGAGCAGAGGTGGAGATGGCTGTAAGTGGGAACTAATGTGGATAACAAACCTAGATTCAAACTGGCTCTGCACTGCCTGAGCCTCAGTTTCTCCATCTCTGAAAAGCAGGGAAGGGCCTAACTGGCTACCAGGCACATGGCAGGTGTTTAGTAAAACAGGTCTAGGATGCTGGTTAACACTGAGGGCTCTGGAGCTGAGCTCATCCATTCCTGTCCTGGGCCCGTTTCCTCTGCATGACTTCTTGGTGCCTCAGTTGATTCATCCATAAAATGGGGAAAATAGTATCACATTGGGTAGCTGTGAGGATTAAACGAACTTGTTTTGGGACCAAGCGCAGGATATATTAGGTACTGTCGGGAGATACTGGGGCCACGGTGTGTGTATCCCCCGGTCCCTCACTCCCCTACCTGGGGTGTCTCAGCTATTGTCTGCTCATGATAGCCCTGCTAGGGCCTGACAACAGAAGTGCTGTCTATTGCAGGGGCAGGTGGAGCAGGTCTGGGGTGTGGGACCCTCTGCCAGGCCTCTGAAATATTGCCTGGTGTCCCCTTGGCCCTGGTGTGGCTGGGCCTGGGGCACGGGAGCTGGGGGCAGGCATGGACAGTTCCAAGGCCCAGACCTTCATCCTCCTTTGTCCCCTCCATTGCTACCACAGCCCCTGTCTATGCTGCTGGCAGACATCACCAATCAACCCCACCACTGTCCTGCACACCCCAGGCAGCCTCAAAGCTTGGACTCTGAGCCCCAGGCTTCCATTAAACCGAGGCAGGGAGACTGGAGCAGGTATCTGCCCAAGATGCCCCATGAGATAGCAGCAGAACTGGCTTTAGCATCCTCTCCTGTTCTCACCGACAGCAGCCCCACGGAACGCTGGGGAGGACTCAAATGGTGCTCCCTCTAGCAATCCCTTCAGGATTTGGGTTTAATCCTAAGCACGAGGGTGGGTGGGCAAGGAAAGGATTTGGTTTCATTCCTTTAGATGCCCAAGACTTGGCCCGAGCCCCAGGGCGCAGGAGTGAAGGCGCGTGGCTGCCGGCCCCTACCAACAAAGGCTTCCTTTATTAAATAGAGATCGCATTACATTCCTTTCAGAGGAGGAAATCGGACGTGGTGAGGGATGTGTCCAGGTTGTACCCGGGTCTCGAGTGGGCTCTCAGCGGTGAGGAGGGGCCTGGGTCCTGCCACCGCCCCACCCACACCCCGGTCCTGCGTGCAGGTCCCGGCAACCTCAGGCCCTGTTGTCTGAATGGCCACCCACCGCTGAAAACAGGCATGATGTCCCGAGGCCCTGTCTGTGTTTTCCTTTGGGAGAAAAGTGCCCCGTCATTCCAGCGGTGGTGGGGGCAGGGCCTCCTGGGGCCGGGGACGGGGGAGGTCAAGGGCAAGGGTGGCGGGAGGAGCCCTGGTCCAGCTTAAGAATGCTTGGGGGGCAGTTCTCAAGCTGATACCTGTTGGTATGGATGTCCCTGCCAGCCCCTCCCACGGCAGGCCCGCTGGGGCAGTCCAACAGAATGGCCACCTGAGAATGGGGTGAGGGATGGCCACAAAGGGGTGCTGGTGGCCCCGGGCTTGGGAACTGGGGTGGGGGATACTCTGGAGATCAGGCCACACAGCATGGTCCCTTTCTGAGGACATGGCAGCAACAAGGCACCTGCAGGCAGCACCTCCCAGGACTGGGGGGGGGGCGGTACTGGCTGCCCCAGGGGTCCCCTCACAAGTGCTGAGCCCCTGAGCATGGGTCCAGGCTCCTTGGTCTTTGGTACTTTCTGGAGAGCCTCCTGGTGGCTGTAGTACCACTGGGGAAGAGAGAAGGGTCACCTCGTGAGGTCCTGTCTGTCCCGGGATGGACATTTGGTACCGGCTCAGTGCTGCCTCCGTAGCTTAGCCATTTGTCTGTCTGTTCAACTTCTGGCTCAGGGGTGGCTTCAGAATTCTGTCTTCCTGTCTGTCTGTCCATTCTGGGCCAGGTGTTGGCTCCAGCTCTGAGCCCTGCTCCAGGCCCAGGCCAGGCCCTAGGCCTCCTGGGGGAAGAAGCCCAGCTTGGCCAGTGACATCTCCTTCCGCAGCCTCGTGACCTCCCAGAACATCGGCTCTGCTGCAGGCAGAGAAAGGGTGGACAGCTCAATGACAGCTCAAGGTCACCCCAGGCAGCCGGCCTGGCCGCCTCCCCGGCTTTGGGCCAGGCAGCTGGCGGGCACTCTAGGGCTCCCCAGTCTCTCAAGACAGATGACCTCAGTGAGTGGCTGGACGTCTCCGAGGCTCCACTCTGAGGCCTCGCAAACTGTTGAGTACTGAACACACTTAAAGGATCTATTCTGCACTGGAGGAGGAGGTAATAGTCATCCCCACAGCCTGACACAGATACCCACGTGCACACTGCCACATGCTCGACATGCTCCAAGTGTTTCCCAATCCCACCTCACTGGGATAGCACAACGACCTTGAGTAGTAAGCGGGGCCACAGTGTCAGCCCATGTGGGAGGAGGTAGCCCCTCAGGGCTCATCCCCTGGCCTGGCTTGAACTTGACCTTCAAGCTAGGGAGGAGAGGCTCAGACTCCAAACTGGTTTGGGAGAAGACGCATCAGGGAACAAAGTTTAGAGAAGCAAGAAGCTAGGCTTTGCAGAATGGGAGGCAAGGGACAATGGATAGAACAAGGGCACAGTGGGAGGCCCGTGTTCAGGGGACCATGAGGAGGCCACATACCTTGAGGGGAGGGGATTCGCAGGAGAGACCCTATTGAAAGGCCTCAAGTGCCAAGCCAGTAACAGGGAGCTGTTCCTGTGGATCCCCGGAGTTAAGGGGAGGGTCTGGGCAGGAGGAAGCCGCCAGACCCAGGTATGGTGGTGGCATTGGGCTGGCTTTCCTAGTAAGGCGGGGCCCATGAGGCTCCTTCTGCAGCTCATCTCAGTACCAGGAGGCTCACCGGCCCTTTACTAACACACGACCTCCCCACTCACACAGTCCAGGCCTCAGAAGGGACAGCAAAACCCTGGGCCTGATCCTGTTGCTGGCCCACAACCATGCCCTCCCAGGCGCTATCCCCCCTCTGGCCACCAGAGAGCGCTCACCGTCCTGCCGCACCAGGCCTTGCTGGATGTAGCGAATGTAGGTGAAGAAGTTGCACACGGCTGTGATCTGTGGGCAGGAGAGGGGAGGGTGTGTCCAGGACATAGTGTTGTCCAGCGGGAGTGGGCCCCCACGAGAGGCCATGATCAGGGGATGGCAGGAAGCAGGGAGGTTCCTTCTCCAGGGTCGTGCTTTGGGGACAGAATTCTTCTCCCTTTGGACTCCACACTCCTGGGTCTCTTCGGGGTGGGGACCACATTCTAAAACTTCACCGGCTTTTCATCTCCCATACCAGGCCCGCCCAGCACAGCGCACAGGCAGGCCTGTAGGAAGCCAAGTGCTAGATGTAATTTTTCTAGACATGGGCATGTCCGACACGGATCCTTCTGTTAAACGCTGGTTGGTATCGGAAAGGGTGAAGGGGACCAGTGGCCACAGAATATGGCTCTGGGCACAGATGCACGGGGTGGGGGCTGCAGCAGAAAGAGACTAGATTCCGAAGGGGGAGACCCCAGGTTGGCTGAGGGGCCGCAGGAACGCCCCTTCCCTTTCTAAGGTTCGGACTCCCTTTAGGTAAATGGGAGCCTGGTTCACGGCTGGCGAGTGGGGTGGGGGGTTGCCAGGACAACATGCTCCAATGCCCAGGGGAAGCTGTCAGGACCGAAAAAGCTATCCTCACTATACCAATGCTCAACGATGGGGCCATTTGTCCACTTTAGTCCCCATGAGGAGCCTCTAGCAGGTCAAGAGGAGATCTTCGCACCAAGCTTTGGAGTTTTCCTAGCATGTTCTATTTAATTCCTTACAATCCTCTTCAGTCTGCAAGGGGACAGAGGAACGGGAACCATTCCGCCCTTATCCTGCATCTCGGTGAGGTCTCCTGATCCGGTCTGGGTCACATGGCCCGAGAGGGTGGAAGCTGGGAGTCCCGGAGGCCCCTCGGCACCCACAGCTTGACTGTCAGCTTGTGTGACAGGCAGGCCCCAGAGCCCTTCCCGAAGCCTGAGGCCAGAAGCCTGGAGCGACAAGCTAGTGTCACTCCCTTGATGAGGTCACATTAGACAACAGAGGTGATGGACGTCACACCCATGATTTTGCATAGGAAGGAAACAGGCATCCCCGTCCTGGAGCCACAAAGGGACTGAGTTCTCCCAACAGCCCCGTGAGCTCGGAAGAGGACCCCAATCTCCAAGAAAGATGCAGCTGGCTGACATGTTGCTTGAGACAATCCAGGAGTCCCTGAGCAGAGGACCCAGCTAAGCTGTGCCCAGACTCCCGACCCAAGGAGATGAGGATAAATGAGTAGTCTTCAGGCCACTAAGTTTATGGTAATTTGTTATGCAGCAATAGCCAGAGAACACACCTGGCTGGGCTGTGTGCCCCGAGTCAGTCTCTGCACCTCTCTGAGCCTGCTCTGTAGATCAAGGTTGTGCTGCCAAGCCCGGGGATCAGAGTCCCAGCCCAGGGGGCCCCTAGAGAGCCAAGTAACACTCCAAATGGGTGACTCACCCTGGCCCGGGAGGATGGCGAGATGTAGTAGTGGCTCTCAGAGTCCCCGAGCCGTATTCGGTGGCGACAGGCACGGGCCAGCCCACTCAGGGCACATGTGCTGAAGGAAAGCAGAGCGGGTCATGGGGGCCAGCTGGGGCTTGTCCACCCAGCTCATGCAGGGAGGATGTAGCAGCCAGGAGGAGGCACAGAGGGAGGGGCAGCAAACAGGCATGGGAGTGGGACCTGGGACCCTCTTCCCCTGCCCAGCTTCCCAGGGAGCCCAGGGACAGGCCAAAGAGGGGTGGGGGCAGCCCCAGAAGCCCCTGGGATGGACTGTTAACCAAGTTGGACCCCAAAGACCCTCTATAGCCTCAGCCCCCTCTTCCTGCCCACCCCACTGCTCCACCCGCCGACTAAGTGGTGTTCGTTAATACGCAGCTTCACGTATTTGCTCACATTCTGTTTCCTCGACCTGAACGGCCCCTCACTACTTGGCAAACTGCTATTCATCCTTCAAACCCGGTTCAAATGTCCCCCTCCATGACGAGGCTCTCCCAGGGGGCCTCCCTCGAAGGCCGAGGGGAAGTACTCCCCGATTTCTGCCCCTTGCTCTACCCTGGCTAAGCTGTTCTGCTCCAGCCCTGCTCAAAGTCGGCTGCGTAGCAGGAAGGACGAGACGCCTGGGCTGTTTGGTTTTTCACTAGCAGAACGCAGAGCTGACAACTGACATCACTTATGTGTCGATCGGGGCCCAGAACCCACCGTGGGAGAGAGCAGGAGTGGGAGAAGGATGCACGTCAGCCCAGCCAAGAAGAGGGAGACCCCAGCTCCCAGACTCCCTGGAGAGCCTGCGGGTCCATGATTGAGGGCAGGATGGGCCAGCGGGCAGAGCCAAAGATGCCTCTTTGCCCTAAATGGGGGAAACCACTGTCCCTCTCCTGACAGGTGCCGCTGTACTCCTCTGGCCTGGCCGGCATGCCACAGCCCCTGCCCACTCCCGGGTGCCATGCCAGGACCCGTGCAGGCAGGCCTGAGGTTCAGTCTTCCCTGGCCACCTGCTCAGCAGAGTCAAGCTAGGTGGAGCTTTCCCAAGTGGGCAGGGAGGGGTGAAGGGAGCTGAGCTTACTTGGTGCTGCCATACTCGACCGCGGCCACCTTCACTGCGGGGAGTGTTTGCGAAGCCACGGGCTCGATGGTGAGCGTGTTGTCCTCCACGGCAGCCCGTACCAGCGCCGAGAGCTGCGGCAGACCAGGGCGGCAGGCGGGGTGGTGAGGGGCAGGCCTCGGCTGGGGGTCTGGGCCCTCCGGCTGGCCGCCCTCGGCCCCGCCTCACCTCCTGCGTGGTGAAGTCCAGGCAGGGGCCCACGTCCTCCCGGTACACCCTGTCCAGGAAGGGGCTGGTCTTGTCCAGGGTGGGCGATTCCCTCCAGGCCTGGAACTCTGCGAACAGGGTTGTGTCCACCTGTAGGGGAGGGCGAGCGGGGGTGGGCGGTCAGGGGGCTGGGGCCAGCACGGCAGAGACAGGCAGAGCCGAAGGAGGTGGCAGCCGGGGAGGGTGCAGGGCAGGCCGCAGCATGCCAGCAAGCCTGTCTCCAGCGGCCGTGCAGACCTGAGTCTCGAGGAAGAACCCGCTTTCTTCCCTTTGCATCAAAGAATTTAGAACCCGAGTCTCCCTTCCAAGTGTGTTTTCAGTGTCCTGGCACCCCAGGATTACAGACCTGGGCTCAGGGCCTCCGTGAGGAGGGAAGGTTGAAGAGGGACCCCGCAGGTACACGCAGGTAACCCCAGGCACACACAGGCACATGCACACAGGAGGGAACACACACAGGCTCTGAGGGGCGACATCCTGGCTGCTCCGGGGAACATGCAGAATGAGTGAGGCTGGGAGGCAGAGGGCCGGCCCCCCTCCAGAGGTATTACCTGTCGGGAAAAGGACAGAGAGGTAGTGAAGGTGGGGGCTGTGGGCGGCTCCCCAGGAGGGAGCTGCCAGGCCGGCTCGTAGGTGAGGTGAACTGCCTTGCTGGGGACCACGCAGAGGAGCAGGGAGAGGAGGGGGGCCAGCCCAGGCTGGGCGGGTGGGGCGGACAGACGGACAGACAGACAAGTGAACAGAGACAGACGGGAGGAGGCAGATGTTAGTATCCAGCTGGAAGCTCAGAATTCAAGAGACGGAGAAGAGGCCTCCCCAGAAGCTCCTGAGACACAGGACAGGATGGAGCTGGGGGGCCGTCTTGGTGTCCGAGACTCCCAGGAAGTGAACCCCACCAGAGCTCCCGCGGGTGCTCGCTGGGTGCGGCCCTGAGCTGAGCCCCTGACATCCACATCTCGTCAATTCCTCTAAGGTTCCAAGAGTTCCCATTTACCACGTGAGAGAACTAATAAGTGGCCCCACTTGCTCAAGGACCCATGACCAAGGACATCACAGCCCATTGTCCAGCTTGGACCAAGGACCCCATGTACTCAGCTGCGGAGGGGTAGAAAGCCCCCCAAAGGCCATGCTTGTCTGGGCACCACAGCCAGAGGATGCTGAGGACCCTCAAGCCCAGGGCTGTCACCAGGTATAGCCCTGGGCCTCAGTGCGGTGGCCACGGGGCAGGCCCAGCAGCGGCTTCTTCAGGTGGAGGGAGGGTGTGTCCCTACAGACCCCTCGGGGGCAGGCCCTCCAGCCCAAGGCCAGACTCAGGTGCAAAGCACACCACCTACTGCTTGGGGGGCCGATGCGTGGGCTTATCAGGCCCCCCAGATTGTGCACCTGGAGGCTGAGGGCCAGAAGCCTCATATCACAAGGACCTGCTCAGCCCTCATGGCCAGAGAGGACAGGACAGGCTCCAGGTCACACAAGCCAGGAGGAACATGCCTGCTACCTGCTGGGTCCCACTGCCTGGCTGACAATGGGACCGTCTCCCCTTCCCGTGTCCGCTGTTCGGCCTCTGCCCCTCACCTCTTTTCCCTCCTTGTCCGGGGTGAGAATGTGGCCTGCAGCAGGGCACACGGCTGGGCAGAGGGTGCTGCTGGTGCTCTTGTGACGGAAGTGGCCCTTGCGGGGCCCGGCCTTGGTGGGGCTCAGCAGCTGTGGGTGGAGCTCGCGGTTGGGAGATGCTGGTGTGGACGTGATGACCAGGGTCTTCAAGGCTGTCACCTCCGCCTGCAGCATGTCGATCTGGCCAGAAGGAGGTGGCTGCCAACCTTTGCCCAGGGTTAATAGCACCCTAGCTGCCACTGCCTGCCACCCCAGCTTAGGCCAGCCCGCTCTAGCAGCGACTAGCACCGAATCCCGCCAGTCACCCCTGAAATAACCTTTGAGGTGGGAACTGAGACACTCGTCTTATGCATAGGGAAACTATAGGCTCAGGGAGGCGACGTGGCCCATCCAAGGTCACACTGTAAGCCAGGACTCCGTTAGATGCCCATGTCTGGGAGCAGGCCGGGCCTCCCACTGAGGAGGCCCCAGCAGCCAGGAACAGCCCAGCCCTCACAGTTTATGGATGGGCAAGCGGGCTCCAAGACAAGAAGATGCTTGCCCAGCCTCCCACAGCCAGACTGAGGTTTCTGCTTTGTAAAGGGGGTGCAGGAGGAGGGAAAGTAGATGTCAATGACCACAGGATCCTCCCGGCCCCTAGAAGTCCCCCGCTCCAGAAAGATCTCTGTGGTGCAGTGGAATTTCAGCAGCGTCACCTCTGCCCCACCCTTCTGGACCCCGGTTCGCCCATCCCTGGAGGCCCCACCAGGCCATTTGAGGGTCTGATTGGGTAGGAGGAAAGGCAGGGCTTGCGGGCTGGGAGGCAGGCGGGAGCTCGGAGCGGGCCTGGGCAGGTGGGGGCCTCACCTTGCCCCGTGCCTCCTTCAGCTGCTTTTCTGATGCCGCCTGCTTCATGTTGGCTTCTCGAACCATCTTGTGGGCTTCCTGGGAAGAAGGAATGGTGAGGAGCCGATGGTCACCCAACAGACCCAGTGCCCAGCCTGCCCCCTGGCTGGCCGGCCGGCCACCGCACCTCGAACAGGCTGGCTGTCAGCTCCTCCAGCTCCTGTTCCAGCTGCTCCCGGACCTTGGACAGTCGCTCACACTCCTCGTCCTTCAGCTTTAGCTCCTGGGGGGCACGAGGCAGGCGGCTGTCAGCCCTCAGGAGCCGCTAGGCCTGACACTGAGGGAACCAGGCACCCTGACCAGGCTCCATGCCCCGGGTCCTCTTGCCAGGGCCTCTGGGCCTTAGCCTGCTTCCTCTATTGCCTTAGTTTATGGTGCATGTTCCATTTAGCTCCTGGCGTGAGGCTGAAGCCCCAATCGTCAGTCCATTAGAGCCCGGAACGGGTTTTCCGAGAAGTCAAGGCTTCTAAAAGTCATTTAAAAAAAGTCACCAGAAGCAGCGGTCTGTCCTTTGTGTTGGACGTACCTCATGCCCAGCACAGGCCTGGCAAGCAGT
This sequence comes from Eidolon dupreanum, assembly GCA_028627145.1. NCBI lineage: Eukaryota > Metazoa > Chordata > Mammalia > Chiroptera > Pteropodidae > Eidolon > Eidolon dupreanum. The sequence continues at coordinate 5,335,458 of CM053510.1, read as the reverse complement.
TGGCCTTGATGGGTGCACGGGCTCTCTGGGCATGGGGTGAGAGCCCGCACCTCTCCCGGGCGGCCCCCTCCCCCTCAGGCCCCCACCTTCTGGGCTTTGCGCAGCTCCTCTTTCAGGAACTCCGAGCCCTTCTCGCGGATCTCCACGGACGAGCTGCGCAGGCGCGACATGTCCAGCGGGACGGCTGCAGGGCCCTCCTGGCCCCCGGCCTCGTCCGCCCCAGAGGTCTCTACCCGGCCTCCAGGGGGCTCCCTGTGGCTTTTGCAAGAGCCCACACTCTTCCAGGGGACAGGGACAGCTTCAAGAGGTGGTGAGTGGCCCTCGTCCGGGTGGGGCTGGCTGCAAGGCAAACAGCGGACATAGGGTGGGGTCCTGAGGCCTGGAGAGCTGAGCCCAGGGACCGACCCTGGGCAACGCACCTGCCACTCTGGGCTTCAGTCTCCATCTGTAAAATAGAGGTGCTACCAGTGAGGCCATCGCCAGGGTGTCACGAGGGCAGAATGACCAAACACAAGGGCTCCTGGGGGCAAGGACAGGACTCAGTCATCTTTGTCCACCACCTCCTCCAGCCCGGGGCCCAGGGTTGTACGTGGCACACATCAGGCAGTCAGCACACATCAGGTGCTCAGTTGCGTTTTGTCCAACAGGTGACCGTCAATGCTTCAGTGCTGAGAATCTGAGTTTCCACTTCTGTAAAGTAGGGACAATCCCAAAGGCCCTACCTCAAGAGTCACCGAAGTAAGACCTTGGCGCACAGGAGGCACTTAAGTGAGAACTGCCTTTTCTGTTACTGTTAGTGCAAATTTTATGCAAACTGAGTGAGGGTGGATCGATGAGGAAGGACCCGGCCTGAGCAGGCAGGGCTGAGGCAGGAAGTTTCACAGCTGCGGCAAACAGCCCAGCAAGGCAGGCCCACCTTCTGTCCCCTGATCCTTGTGGAGCGCCGTCTCAGCTCTCCGTCTGTGACCCGAGGCAAACAGCAAGCCTCTCTGGGCCTCAGGACCCTCTTTCCCCTGAAGCTGAAGACCCTGGCTGCAGTGTGGGGTGGGGGCCACCAGCCTCTGCCCTGGCCTTCCTCCTGCCCGTTCACACCACCCCCCTTCGTTACAGCTGACCCTGGGGAGGCAGGAAGGGAGCAGGCTCTGCCAGTGGTGGTTTGTGCCAAGACAGCACCTCTGGACTCGCTCACTCAGCAAAAGCTAGCGGCTCCTGAGCCAGCAGCTTCTGACGCACAGTGGCTGGGCCAAGGGTGGAGGCTGGGCCAGGCCGCTGATAACAGTGGGGAAGTGGTGGGGAGGGGGGCTCAGAGGGGCCCACACAAGAGGGAGGGAAGACAAGGCCAAGGCGTCATGGGATCCAGGATAGCTGAGGGGAAAGTAAGAAAGGCAAGGCTGGGGGCCAGTCCCTGTTCCTTGTCCTCGGGCCCCTGGGATGATCACCAAGCAGCCCTGAGCCTCAATTTTCCTCTAGGAAAATGCAAAAATGAATAAATAAATGAATGAATGAATGAATGAATGAATGAATTTTAAAAACCTGGGCACTCAGGGACCCCAGCAATGAGTCCATTCCCAACTCTTCACATGGCCCTGCCCGGCCTGCCTTCGGCTCTGCAACTTCACATGGCCCAGAGAGTGGCCTCAGGGTTCCTTGGACTGGGTCCTGTCTGGCAGGGACATGGGGCTCTGATGAACGGAGTGGGAACACACGTCCATCACACCGTCAATGGCACTGACGCCAGACAGGGGTCTTTTCTCATACCCTTGTTTGGGAAGGGTCTCATGGGAAGGGAGTCCCCGAGGCTTGAGGCGCCATGGCACTGCTATGGTGGCCCTGAGCTGGGGTCCGCATCCAGGGGACTCACACCGTGCTAGATGCCACCTGGGTTGCTCTGCCCACGTTGTCGTGTTTAAAACTCTCGACAGCAGACATGGTATCGCCCCCATTCTACAGATGAGTGAGGGAGTCTCCGAGAGGTGACAAACTTGGCTACGGTCACACAGCTGGTCGGTGGCAATGCTGTGACGATGGCTGGATCTTCAGCCCAGGCCCAAAGCTCCCAGTGGGTGGGGCGGTGAGTGGTGGAATCAATGCTTCTGTCTCGGGATCCAGGCCCGCTGGGCCTGTGGGGACTCAGGAGGCTCCTCCTTGGCTGTGGCAGGGAAATCTGAACCAAATCCTGCCCGAACTGGCTTCTCGGCTTCTGCTCAGGCCCAGAAACTGCCTCCCAGGGGGGAGGCTAGGGCTGGAGGAAGGTGTGACTGAGAGTAGAAGCCAGAGTCAGGCAAGCCCAGGGCCATGCCAGGATCTGACCTGGGGTACACGTGAGTCCCTGGGACTGTCACCGAAATCCTCTGCACCTGCCTCCTACCTGTGGATGAGGGTTAAAACCTGCCGGAGGCACACTAAGCATCAAAGAGAAGTCCCTGGGTCGGAACCGGGTAAAGGTGAGCAGTCCTCGGCCACACTGGCGGACACCCCGACCATGCCTGCCTGGGTTCTGGGTCCCACAGCTGATGCTGCCTACCCCAGATGGCTGCCCCTGCTGGCAGCCTGGGGGGCGGGGGGGCTCAGTCCCATTTCCTCAGGTGAGAGAGCAGCGGGGGCAGGGTAGGCAGCGGACCCCACCTTGGTTCTGCCTGCTTCAATAGAGAGAGCAAGAACCATAGGCCAAGGGTGGAGGTGACTCCCAGGGACAG
>CM053510.1:5256626-5332262 GCA_028627145.1 Eidolon dupreanum | reverse complement strand
GGGGGTCAGCTTGACAAGCCTGGGTCATCCAGAAGGGTCCTGGGAATATGACAGGGAGGCTGGACTGCAGGCCTTCTCCAGACCCTTGTGTGATCCCCTTGACTCTGTCCTTAAAGAGTGTCCATGTCTGGTGGCTCCCAGCCTCGTCTGTCTGGCTCTGGCCTGGATGCCTCCAGGGAAGGGACATTCTCTGGGCCTGGATCACTCTCCACCCCACAACCTACTCCTTGTACTCAGAGGCCCTTTTCAGCAACTCAGGGGCTATGTTTTGCCTTGGGCACACCTGACACAAGAGGTCACAAGTTTCTTCCACACCCGGCTGCTCCTCAAACACAGTTAACCCGAGACAGGACTGCCCTCACCTCTCCATGTACCTCCAACCCTCCTCGACCACTTTTTCCCTGAACCAGTCTCCTTGCTCCAGGGCGCAATTCCAAAGAACACACACATGCTCTGCTTCAATTCTTTCCCTTTAAGAGTCTCCCCGCCTCTCCACACCTCAGTCCAACCAGAAGCCCATTCCTCAGCACCCCCTGCTGGAGCTGAAGCCCCATTCCTTCCCCCTCAGTTCAGGCTTCGCTGAGTGTCACAGCAGGGCTCGCCTCACTCCCCAGCTGTGGCTGGGAGCCCTGTCCTGGACCACCCATCCGGCCCAGTTCTTCACAGAAATACAAGCCACCCCCACTCTGGCGGCACCCCCTCCAGGACCTCGTCTTTCCAGGCTAAGGGAAAGAGGAAGTGTTTGCTGAACTCGACGGGGAGACCACGGTCTGTCCTGCGCAGATGGGGCAGGGATCGAGAGCCAATGAACAGACATGGGGACTGGGGCCACCGACCCAGGACCAGGCTCCTGGCTGCAAGGAGATCCCATCCCACATCTCTGAGCCCCGCCAGCTCCAGGAGCCCCAGATGGAGGCTCATCAACTTGGGAGTGACCTTGGCAGAGACCCAGCCCCCTTCCCCAACTGCACAGCTTTCCAAGTGTTCGTCCAACCTAGGCGTGAGGGGGAGGGCTCCTCTAGGTGCGAACCTCAGACTCACTCTGGCTTGCACCCCACCCCACGTCTCACTTGCTCACTGGATGAGCTAGGAGGAGTAGGCGCTGTCAGGGCGCTCGGGTCTGCCGCCCGCCCCCAGGGACACTCGCCGCGGGTGTCCTTCCACCCCTTTTTGAGTCAGCTCTCCTGCCCTCGTGCTACATACAGTCGGCTCCTCCGCGGCGGGCAGGGCTGGGTGGAGCAGGGCACATCCCAGTGGGGGGCGGGGGGTGCAGCCCCGGCAGGGATCCCCCACTCTCCCAGACTGAAGGCAGCCGAGGGCGGACCCCGCGCGGAGCCGCGAGCTTGCGGGGACCTACCCGCTCCACATCCCGGCGCCTTGGGGCGCCCGGGCGTCCGGGCGTCCGTCTCCGCCGCTGCTCCGCCGCCGCCGCCGCGATCTCCCTGCGCCGCGTCCCCGCCGCGTCCCCGCCGCGTCCCCGCCGCGTCCCCGCCGCGCCGCGGCCGACTCCGCCCCGGGCCCGCCGGCCTGCCCCGCCGCCTGTCCGTCCTGCCCGCAGCCTGTCTGTCGGTGCGGCCCCGGCTTGAGCCCGCGCCCCCAGTCCAGCCCCGACCCTGCCCTCGGGGGTCACGTGGCCGAGGGGGTTGGCCTGAGGACACGCGCCCGGCCCCGCCCCTCCGCCCGCGGGGAGCAGAGCTCGCGCGCTCCGGGCCCAGCCGCGCTGCGCCGCCTGCCCCGGGACAGTGCCGCTGCCGGGGCGCGGGGAGCAGAGGCAGCCGCGTCAGAGCTCCCCGCTGCTCCTTCTCTCCAGTCCCCCGCCCCGACACGGCGGCGCAGCACCCACCCTGGCCCAGCCGCTCAAGCGCCTTGATTCTCGCCGGATTGTTACTCGCGGCCAGCAGAGTGACACCCTCCCACCCCCTCACCGGATCCTCTGGTCATCACTCCTCCCCTAGGCTCCCTGCTCCTTGCCTGTCGCCATGCAACATCCTTCCTAGTGGGAAGGGGGGCAGACCCCAAAGTAAGTGTTCTCCATCTTACTCTCTGAGTGCTTATTCCAGGCAGAGCCCACCTTTGGCTCAAGTCTCCAACCCCTGCCTCTGACCACTGCCATGCCATCCTTGACTTTGCCCATGGTCTCCCTGGAGGAATGCAACCCCGCTCTCCCCCCAACGCACACACCTGTCTGGTCCCACCTCCTCTGCATCCCAGACCACTGATTGGCTTGCATGTCCCTTAGTCTCTGTGTCCCTGTCACCTAACCTGAGCCCTGTGCCCTGACCATTGGCCTCAATCAACTTCAGCGTGGGGTTGAATCCAGTGAGAGCATAAGCCCTTCCTCCCCTGCCAGGACCATGGCTCCCACATTTCCTGTCCAGAGGAGAACTGGGAGGCTTGGGAGGAGGGACTTCTCTTCCAGATGCTACCAGAACTCTGGGCACTGTTCTTCCAGGCCCACAAAGCCAGGGCCCCAGGCTTGAGTTTGTCAGATCTTCAGCAAGGGACATATCTTCCTTCCTTCTTTCCTTTTCCTTCCTTCCTTCCTTCCTTCCTTCCTTCCTTCCTTCCTTCCTTCCTTCCTTCCTTCCTTCCTTCATTTCCTTACTTTCATTCAGCAGCCCCTTCTGAGTACAGCTATGGGTCATACAAGGGATAGGGACCCAAAGGGAAATTGCCAGATACAGGCTCTGTCCTCCTGGGGCTCCGGAATGGTGGGAGATGAGGGGAGGAGGACATACTCTCAAGGACCTCCACTTCCAGGGCCACCACTCACCCAGGGCACACATACCTTGCTAAGTGAGCGGTATCTTTGTTCACAATAGAAAACAGTACTCCTTTCCTAGGTAGGCACAGCCCATGCCAAGGTAGGGGACTTAGTGAGTAGAGGGCAGGCTGGATGTCATGCTCGCTCGTTCCCTCCGTCAGCACCTTACACAGCAAACCACTTGGGTATCCCTCCACGCCATCCCTCCCCACTTTCCAGATCTCTCTGCCCAGGCCTCCTATGCCCTTGACTCTGCAGGGCAATCGTTCCCACAACTGTGGTTTCCCAAGGGCGGACGCCAGCTCCTTCTTGGCTTTGTGTTTCTCCACCCACCCCAGCCCGGCCCAGGGTCTGGCCGAAAGCTGACATCATTATGTTTGAGTCCTTCACCAGATAAGTCTTGAGCAACCGTTGTCTTCCTGACCCTCAGTCTGTTCACTATTTAGGGGAAGAGGGAGAAGATGACACAAAAGGCGCTCAGGACAGGGCCATCGCCCTCCAGATCTTCACAAGCTGGCAAGAGATAAGATATGATCCAACTCTGGCATCTAAGGCTGGTGGGAGATGAGGGAGGTGTGGAGGGTGCTCTAGCCCAGGGCTATGGCTCCAGAGGACAAGTCCTCAGTGCAGGAGGGCTGGTGGGCTATGGAGGCCTTTGAGCAAGGCCTCAAAGGATAAGCATGAGGTCACCACTCTGAGAGCACTGATACCCCAATTACTAGCCAAAAATATCCTGTCATCTATGCATCCAGGTACCTTGGGCTCCCAGGCCTCACTAGCTTCTCCTATAGCGCAGTAAGTTCTGCTCCTCAGCTGAAAAGGATGGGCTCAGAGAATTAAAGCAACCCGCCTGATGTCACACGGCCGGGGTGGTAGGGCTGAGACCCCTTATGCATTTTCTGAAAAGACAGTCCAGGAAACAGAGGCTTACTGGAAGCTGAAGCTGCAAGCAGTCAGGCAACAAGGGGCTTACTAGGTGCCTGGCAGGCAGGTGGAGAGAGAGAAATAAAAGGTGTGCTTTCTGCCCCTAAGCCACTGCCCTCCCTAATCCTCCCCCGCCCCCCACTCCCACGACCATCCCCATCCCCAGCTTTGGCCACAGATGCTTGGTTGGAGGCAAACGAGAAGCAGAACCGCCAGCCTGGATGATCCAGGCCCTGATTCTGTCCTCAGTTCACTGTGTGACCCAGGATGAATGTCTTGCCCTCTCTGAGCCTCTGACTCTATGTCTGTAATAACCACCAAGTTGGACAAGACAACCAGGCCACCCCTGGCATTGACTTTTAGTAGGCTCATGAAATTCCTCACAGTTCCAGGCCAGTCCCCAGTCCGGAACCTGGCTCCTCACACCTCCCCGTAACTTCCTTGTAGAGTGTCAAGATGCCTCCCTCCATGTCCGAGGTCACTAACTCACCTGTCTATGTCCCAGGGATCCTCTTCCAAGTTTCCCTCAAGTGCAGGGCCCAGACCTGATGGGGCATAGCGAACGGTCCCTGAGCTCATCGCCAGGTACACGGGGCACTTCCCGCGGGCAGGACACCTGGTGCACTCCTCAGGGGGGTCCATGCCTGGAGGGCCAGGCCGAGGGTCCCTCTGGAAACTGCCAGGCAGGCAGGTGGCAGGAGCCTTCTCCCCACCCCCAGGCTCACACTAACCTTTGCTATCTCTGAGAAGCAGCTGCCCGTGAGGGAGGAGCCTCCCAGACAAGCTTCTATCTCCTTAAACCTCATAATTATTAACTCCCGTGGCTCAGCAGGCAGCAGAAGACTCTGGGGCCCTCCTTCCTGAGCCAGGGAAGGTAGGAGCCTTTCTCTACATACCCAAAGCCCCAGGCTTCAGCTAGGCCCACAGAGGGGCTGTCTGATCCCGTCTTGCCCAGGTTGGTGAGTTGGAAAGGACCTGTCCAGCCTAGGTTCTATCACTAGCTAGCCAGCTGTATGGCCTTGGGCAAGGTCCCCTGCCTCCCCCACCTTGGTCCCTGGCCTCACTATCCCCTACAAGCCTTTAATCACCAAGAAAAAGGGACAACTCAGTAAAGAGGTTAAGAACACAGGCCTGGAGTCCGAAAGGCTGAATTCAACCCCACTTCCAGACTGTGAACCCCTAAGTGCGTTAATCTTTCTGTGCCTCAGCTTCCCCTACTATAAAATGAAATCTCACCCTCTAAGGCCCCCTCTAGACAGCTGCAATTGCCCAGATATGCCCTACTACTCCCCGTCCCTCACATTAACCCCTCTTTCTGCAGCCTCCACCCATCCTACCCTCACTGATAAATTTCTCTTTTGCTCATACCCCCTCCTCCAGGAAGCCTTGCTCTGTGAATTGCTTTCTTCCTCTGCAGGCATTAGGTTCTAGCCGTCAGACACATGGTCTGTCTCATGTCATGGAAAGTGCCCCATGGTACTGTTGGACACCCCCACAAGAACTGAGTGACTCATGGACAGAGGCTGGCTCACATTTGTCACCAAATCCTCAGTGCCCCCTTGCCTGGCACATGGATGGCCTTGATCCACCCGGGAAGGTTTGGGAGGGTTTGAATGTCCCACCCTGTCTCCTCTGGCCTGAATTCTAATCCTGGTTCTGTCATTCCCTGGCTGTGTGACCTTGGGCAAGTCACTAACCTCTCTGGAACTCAGTTCCCTCATGTCTAAAATGGGAGCAGTTCTCGCGCGAGACGGTGTGAACATCTAAGAAAGTAACATTCGAGAAGCGTCTGCCAGAGTGGAGGGAGTGGGGGAAGAGCGAGCGTTTCCTCTTCCCTTCTCCCTCGCTTTGCCTCTTCTTTCCTGTCAGCCCCTGAGCTCCCAGAGCCGAGAAGCCCCACCCCGCCTGCGGATAACAATATCTCCCACTCAGCCTCTGGGCTTCGAAGCTCTCCCAGCCTAATGCAAACCAGATGCTGGCCTCCCTTTCCTGGCAGTGAATTTTCCATGGCCTGCTCCCACCCCCTTCCTGTTTTTGCTCCTCACTGATCCCCCTGCTAAATTCTTCCGTGCCCCCACCTTCCTCTGCAGAGCAACCTCTGGGCCCACCTGGAAATAATTAATGGAAAACAGGATGTGTGAAAAGTGGGGAGGGGGTCTCCCCCTCACCCCAACATAGCAGGAGGGGAAGGGGCTCAGCCTGGCTGGCAACAAAGTATATGACACATGATGGATATAGTCTTACCCTGCCAAGCCCCAGCTAGCCCCTCAGGGGGGAAACTGAGTCGGAGTTCCTCTGGGAACTTATAGAAAATGTTGCTACTTTCTGGACTTTAAGGCTCAGCTGGGCGGGCATGGAAAGCTGTGAGGGTCTTGTCCTTGGCCATGACTCCTTAGAAAGCTCAGAGCCAGAGAGGCTCGACCCCCTCCTACGGCAGGTGAAGAAACTGAGGCTTGGAGACTTGTCTCTCCCTGGTTACTGGTGAGTCGGAGGCTAAAGGCAGCCAGGTCTGGGACTGCCTGCCAGTAAAAGCTGCTGCCTGAAGTCACCTCCAGGGATGCTATCTCCGCGTCATTCCCTCCTGCCCTTCCCCCGCCTCTGAGCCCAGTCACGAGGGGGAGACTCGCAAGGCCGCCTGCATCCTGCTGTTCAGCCACCTCCCAGCAGGCAGGCACACCTGGCCCAGCAGACCTGGCCCTTCTTCACCAGGGGCTGAGCCCTCAGGAGTGCGAGTGTTGGGGGCTCTTCCTTTATCCTCTGAGCCCTGTGCACTCCCCTAGGGCAGCCAGGGCTCCCCCACCCCCACAGTGAGGACTCTGCCATTTCCAAGAAAACAACAGCCCAAGAGCTCCCAGAAGTCTCCGTCTGGCTGCCCCTCCCTCCACCAGCTGTGCAGGGTGTTTGCACAACTGGATGGACTGTTTTGCAGCCGGAGTCCTCCTCGGATCCCCCAGCTCAGATTTCAAGAGGAAGAGAGGCAAGGATGCTGGATCCAGGAGGCGGGGAAGAGGCTCAAGAAGTCAAGCACTGGCCTGGAGGCACCCCTCCGAGGACTGACCCACACACTGCCCACCCTGTCCGAGGGTGGTGGCGAGCTGGAGTCAGGCCCAGGCACCCGGAGGAAGGACAGGACAAGGGTGGAGACTGCCGAATGGTGTCAGATATTTGGTGGGGCCGACCTGGTGAAGTCAGGCCCCGGGGACAGTCTGGGCTCCAGGAGAGGCCGACCCCAGGACAGTATTTTGAGAATGTTAAACTCTCATGACAGAGATTGTCCCATCTACCACCACCTCCATTTTATAGATAAGACAGTTGGGGTCCAGAGGGGGCAGGCCTTCGTCCCAGGGGGGTGTACAGCTGGGCCGGAATCCAGGGTTCCTGATCCTGAGCTTGTTCTTCTCACCGCCCAGGCTGTCCCCACCTTCATCCTCAGCCCCAGAGACACACACACCCCAGCCAGTGAATCGTCATCACCCTTGCTCGTCCCCAAACAATGACACATGTTGGATGACCTACTCCAGTGTGGTACTCCAAGTTCGCAAAGAGAATACACGGAAACCGAGACCCCCACCAGCATTAACAAGCGGTGGAGACCCCGAGGGCCAAGATTCATCTGCCGTCTCCTACTCTGGGGCCAGGGCTCCCCTAGATTCCCCACCACCGCTGCCCAGGCTTCCCGGAGCCCCTTGAATGAGACTGAGATGTGTAAGTCCTAGACCCAACTGTATGGAAGACGGTTTGCGTCTCAGCTTATCCACCTTAAAATTGGGAGGATTATCTTTGCTCTACTCAACGCATCATATTGTAAGTGCTGACGGTGAGGGCTGGGGTACCCCTTTGGAGACTGAAACATTTCCCAGTGACCAAACCGCTGGCGCTCACATGAGGAAAGGAGAGAGGAAATTCCTTTGGACCCTAATGGGTGTGGGAGCCCTACAGAGGTGCCTGAGGGCCTGGGCTGGATTCCTCGAGGTGGAACCTGTTTGCCCACTTCCCACTTCCGAGAAAAAAAGCTCAGCCACCTAATGGAATTGGAGAAGCTAAATCTTCAGGGGTAGATGTGACTAGGGAGAGGGTAAGATACCCCCCCCCCAACCCCAAACACACATAGATATGCACACCTGGTGACTCCCTTCAGAAATGGCAGAATATGGAATGAGGAACACGCCAGGGTATTTATATTGGACATCAGACTTTGTTCACCCTCGCAACCACCGATGTGGTCCTTCATTACCTTCTGTTTTCTCCAAAAGCTCATGTTCTTATCCCTCCACCATTCACCCTCGCAGGAGAAGGGTATGATGAGACCTTTTTGACAGAGGAGGGCTTGAAGGAACAGCAGGATTTAAGTATATAGAAATGGAGGATGGGTGCTCTATGCAGAGGGTCCATGAGGAACGAAGGCTTAGAGGTGAGACAGAGCAGGCCAATGCTTCCCTGTGGCTGGAACTCAAGCCAATTTGGGGGACCATAAAAGACGAAATGGGCAGGCTCAAGATGAATCATGAAAAGCCCAGGAGGCCAAGTTAAAGAGTTTGGACTTTACTCTAAAGGCTCCAAGGAGACTACTAAACAGGAGAGCAATATGATCGGAGACCTGCTTTGGGAAGACGAAACTGACATCAGTGTGCAGAGAAAATAGAAGTGAACATTTATCAAATATCCAGAGAGAGAAAGACTTCCTAAACTTAGAAGCATTTGAAGAGACCTCAGAAGAAAAATCAATAGATCTGTCTACACTAAAATTTAAAACTTCTCTGTGTTCCTCCCTCCACCAAAAAATCACCAACATTAAAAGGCAAATAAATAGCCTGGGGAAAATATCTCCAGCAAATGGCAAAGTGTTAACATCTTTAATATATGAAGAATTCACAAAAACCAATAAGAAAAACACTGAGAACCCAGTAAATGTGTTCATTCATTCACTCATTCATTCATACAACAAATATTTTAAGAACAGCTGAGTCAGGTGCTGATGAGATATTAGTGGGCAAGACAAAGGTTCTTCACTCATGAAGAATACAGTTTGGGGGAGGGATGTGTAGAAGGCATTCAGACATCTAATTACAACACTGCGTGACAGGTAAAAGGATGGGAAAACATTGAGCAACTTCTAACCTAGACTTGGGGTCCAGGAAGTGTTCCCGAGGAAAGAATTTGGTAGTGGGAAGGGGGCTATTGAAAGAGATGAGTCTGGCAAAGGCATCAGGGGCAAGAGCATGTGGGGTTTTGTGTGCTAGGTAAGAGGTTCAAGCTTTACACATGAGGACAGATGGGGTTCAAGCAGGAGTGTAATGTGATCAGATTTACACATCAAAAAATGACATATAAGTGGCTCGTATGGATATGTGTGGAATGGATTGGAGAATTTCTGCTTCTGGTGATGTGGTAGACTTGGAGCAGTGAAGAACTTTCCTGATACAGAAAAAAAATATTCCAGAAAGAGAGGCCATGATTTCTCAAGGTCCTGTTGCCTACCAAGAACTACAAAAACCACTTCCTAATTCACAAAGCAAAATGAGAATGAAGCTGAGAGATTGCCCAGGAGGAGGGAGAGCTGAATCCTGGACAACTATACTGAATCAGGACCCCACAGGAGGGTGAAATGTTCAATGTTGGTGGCACCCTTTGGCTCCTGGCAGAAGCATATGTGAGTACCCTTTCGTGGAAAGTGTCCAACTCTAGGTATGAAGGATTCCCATTGCTTAAGATGGAGCATTGAGCTCACGATCAGAAATCACCAGAACAGAAGGAGGTTAGCCACTATGAGTAAGAATCAGCAGAAACATGTCGAATTTACATGCTATAGGACTCCAGCTACTGTGATTCTTTATACAGTATAGAAAAGTTATGTATGAACTTAAGATGAATAAACAAGAGATTATCCAGGAGAATCAAGCAGATTTTTAAATGAACAAATGAAATATATATAGCTCTGAAAGAAAGTGTTCAATAGACAAGACATGGCTAAAGAGAGAATTAGAGTCTTGGAAGATGCATCTAAGGAATTCGTTAGAAAGCAGCACAGAGAGGCACACACGGAAATGGAAAATATGAAAAAGAAGCTAAAAAAGAGATATGGAGCATAGACTTAGAAGGTCAATAAAATCAAAGAATAGGAAATAAAGCATGGAGGAGAGGCAATATTTGTTTAGCAGATACAGGGTTTCGGTTTGGGAAGATGAAAAAAGTTCTAGAGATAGATGACGGTTATGATTGAACAACATTGTAAATGTACTTAATGCCACTAAACTATACATTTAAAAATGGTTCAAAAGGGTTTAAAAAAAAAAAAACATGCACCAGACACACCTCAGCATAAGGATATGGAAAGGTTCTAGAAGTTGGCAGCAGGAGGGGGTGGACGGATGGAGCAATTCGCCAAAGTTGAGGTGTCAGTACAGAAGAGACTGTTGTTTCTGGACCCCCTACCACTCCCCAATCCAGGAGCCTATTTAATGTAGGCCATACTTACACTAAAAAATTATTGTTTATCTGAAATTTATATTTAACTTACTGTCCTCTTTTTATTTGCTAACTCTGGAGTCCTGGCCTGGGGTGGGGAAGGGGGCGGAGCTGTAATTCCCCAGGCAAGCTGTGCCTGAGGTACCTCAGGACAACAAAAAGCGGCTGGCTTGGTGGTCCCGTTGACTTAACAGACGTCCCCAACATGGTGTACTCCTTATCCTGTCTGCTATCCTCCTCTACTGACCTTGGGTCAGTTCCAACCACCTGGTCACCTCCTGAGGAAGGCTCCCTGGAAACTGATACACGGACTCCGAGAGGAGGCTGCCTGGTTCAACCCCCCACCCAATACAAGAGTCTCCTCCAGAGCATCCCTGCCAGGCATCCTCCCCGCAACCCCGTGGTCAGCAACTAAGGGCCAGGAGGCAGTTTGCACAGTTGTTACTGTAAAGGCTTTGGATCAGGTAGACTGGGTTCAAGTAGAGGCTTAGGCAAGTTATCTACCTTCTTCTCTAAGCCTTGACATTCCCCTGTAACAGGTGGATGACACTGCCTATACCCCAGGGGTTTGTTCTGATGATGGGATGAGATGATTTCTAAAAAGTGCTCAGTGCACTGCCTGGCACCCAGCAAATGCTCAAGACAGTGGAGAAACCATTGTTTTTTCTCTTTTTTCCCTCCCACGAGGCCCACTACAGCGCTAAACACAGCTCGTGGAACTGAAACCACAGGAACACCCCGGAACGGTGAAGAGACACCCTGCTCTGACCTAGACAGCGACCTCCTTACAGCTCCCAGCTCCGTCTCTAACTCGGTGGCTTGAGGCAAGGCAACTTCTTTCTCTACGCCTCAGTTTCTTTGTCGGCAAAATGAGCAGCTGGATACGAACCCATTCCCGTTCTCTCACAGCGTGTCCAACTGTTAACATGCTCATTCGACAGGTGAGGAAACCTGAGGCCACTGACTTGTAGTGAATGTGGGACAGCATCCAGGTCTTCTCATACCCAGTGTGATTCTCCAGGAGAAGTTCTCCAGGAGAAGCCTGCTCCTCCACCCCTTCACCTGCCCGTTAGCCCCAGTTCTGAGCTGGTAGTGGGTGTGGAGTGGCGAGGACGGGGTCTCTGCCTCACCTGGCTGGCCTCAGTCGGGCAGCATCCATGGGGACGGGGCAGCTCAGAGATCAGTGTTCTCCCCAAGGCTGCGGTGAATCCTCTCTCCTTGTGTCTCCAGTAGGGCCGGCTCTGGCCTATTCCATGCTATTCTGTTGTCATTGGCAGGACTGGGCTTGGTGAAGCTGGACTCAGGCGTGTCCCAGCCTCTCCCTGCCTCTCCTGGTCCCTATGTCTTTCTGCAAGAGTCAGAGCTTATGTGTTCATCTCTTGGAATGTTGAGTCTATCCAGCCCCTCAGGGGTCAAGGCTGCCTGGCCCCAGGGTAGAGGTATCCTCAGTCTTGCTTCCAGGCCCCAGGCTGACAGTGTCCCTCTCTTCCCCTGTCCAGCTGTTGCAAGCCCCTCCTTTTCTTCCTTGGCTTCTGCCCTGTTTGTTCTGTGTTTGTCCCCAAGAGAGGGGTGTGGGCTGGCAGGTGCCCTACGTAGAGCCTGGAGGCAGCATCCAGGCCTGGCTGGCCCACTCTGGGGCCCCTGCCGACTGCCCTCAGCCAAGCTGGGTCCCCTTCTTCCTGCCCGGCTGAGGCAGGGCCTGGAAGGGCACAGTGGCAGGCCCTCTGTGATGTTCCTGTTGCCATGGTGATCCTGGATGAGAAGGCCATAAGAACCTCTGGAACCTCCACCCACCTGCCCAGTTCTGCTCTGTCTGCCCTGGAGATGGCTCCTGATGGGGAGTTCAAGAGCACAAGCTCTGCTGTAGTCAAAGTCTCTTCCATGCATCCTCCATCCCTGGGACGTCCCTTCAACCTCAACAGAGACCACTATCCTAACAGGTAAGGCTCCGCCTCTTGGAAATTGACCTCCACTGGCAAGGTGATGGTGGGTAGTGGAAAGGGCACAGGATTCAAAATGGAAGATCCATATTCTAGTCCCAACCGAACTGTGTGACCTTGGACAAGGCAGGCCTTGACCTTCAGCATCCTCCTCTGTAAAATGTGGATAATAATGACATATGGAATGTTCCTCAGTGATGCCTTGTAACTTTTCATGGGCTGTTCCTCTAATATGTAATGCTCTTCCATCCTTCTCAGTTGAGATGAATTCCTACTCATGCTTCAAGACCCAGTTCAAATACTCCCTTCTCTGCAAAAGTTTCCTTGAACTCTGTATACTTGGCACAGATATTCAGCCTTGCTATTCTGTTAGAGTTATTTGTCTCCTTGGTTTTTACTTGCATATAAAATCTTTTTTAAATTTATTTTTCAATTACGATTGGCATATAATATTATATTATATTAGTTTCAGGTATATAACATGGTGATTAGACATTTATATAACTTACAAAGTGATCACCTGGTAAGTCTAGTACTCATTCGACACCATACATAGTTATTACAATATTATTGACCATATTCTCTATGCTGTATTTTACATCTCTTTGACTATTTTTATAACTAGGTATGTGTACTCCTTAACCCTGTTCACTTTTTCCATCCATTTCTCCAACTCCTCCCATTTGGCAACTATCAATTTGTTCTCTGTATCTATTAGTTTGTTTTATTTATTTGTTTCAGTATTTTAGATTCCACATGTAAGTGAAATCATATGGTGTTTGTCTTTCTCTGTCTGACTTATTTACTGAACATAATAACCTCTAGGTCCATCCATGTTGTTGCAAATGGTAAGATTTCATTCTTTTTATGGCTGAGTTATATTCCATTGTGTCTATATACTACATCTTCTTCATCCATTTGACATTTAGGTTGCTTCCATATCTTGGCTACTGTAAACAACACTGCAATAACACTGAACATAGGGTGCATATATCTTTTTGAATTAGTGTTCTAGATTTCTTCAGATAAATGGACTATAAATTCTTGGAGGCAGGAATCAGGAGAGTCTCAGTTCTGGTATGAGAAATGGTTTCTTAAATGACTGCTTTGCAGAATGGAAAGCGGAAGAGGCCAACTCTGACTGAGTGGAGCCCCATCCTAGCAGGGATCAATCTTGGGACCCTTTGTCCAAGCATGGCATGGGTCAATCAGTGCTTGTTGTGACTTGTGTGTCTGAGCTGCGCCTGGTTTGCTGGGGACATTTTCGTGGGAGAGACCCAATGGGAGAGACCACAACTTACACCTGGGGGTGTGCCTGACCTAGTGCTGGGCTGGTGTCAGGAGCAGCTAGCTGCTCATGGGGTGTCTTTGGGGATGTCCTGGGGCATCTGGGAAGGGAAGGAGGACTGGGATGGCACTGTTAGTTTGTCCTGGTGGGACTTTGGGGATATTGTGAAAGAACTTGCAGTTCAGGGGAAAGGGAGGGAGGGAGGACTCCAGTGTCTCCCAAATCCCTCTCATGGCTCTATAGCCATGGTCAAGGAGATGAAGGAGCCACTAGCGCCCCACCCAGGGTCCACACAAACTCTGACCAGAGGACTAGTCTTCCAGGGCCAGACAGAGCCAGCTAGCCAAGAGCGCCCTCCAGTGGCCACTGCAGGGGTGATGAGAACCTGACCCTGCAAAGGATGGTGTTTTCATTTATTCCTTCAACTAACACAGAGTGAGCATCCACGTGCCAGGCATGGTGCCAGGCACATGTTTCAATTTTAATTAAAATATATATTTATTAATCATCTGTTAAATGGAAAGCTCTCTCTCTCTCGAGAGTTGATATGTGTTGCTAGGGGAATAGGGAATACAAGGTAGGGACATATTCCCTTACAGCAGTGGTTCTCAGCGCAGACTGTCTATTAGACTCACTTCAAGAACTTGAAAACATGCCAGTGCCTGGACCCCATCCAGAGCAATTGACTCTGGAGGGGAGCGGCAGAGGCACAAGGGTTTGCAGACGGTCCCCAGGAAACGTTAACAGGCAGCCAGACGTGAGAACCACTGCTTTGGAGAGTTGACTAAAACGCTTCCCATCCAGCATTCTCACCCAGCTGCTGAGGTCAGTGTTATTGTCCCACTTCACAGATGAGGAGACTGAGGCTCAAGCGTGCTCTTTTACACAGTTCGGTTAAGGACAGCGATGGGAAAGGTGTTTCCCACAGCACGTGAGGCAGGGACGCAGCCAATACTCCTCCAGGGTTGTCCTTGATCTCTGAAGAGACTCCCTCATAATCGTTTGCTGTGCTTAGAAAAATACCCACGGTCATGAAATAATCATATACTTTTTCTAGGCATTGAATTAGAGAGGCAAAAATGGTATGCATCGAAGTCACCTTCAGTCTCAGCATTGTGAACACAGGAGTAAAAGAGAGAGAGAGAGACAGAGAGACAGAGAGAGACAGAGACCGAGACAGAGGCAGAGGCGGGCAGAGAAGGAGGGAGCATGGATTTACTCTAAGGCTCGAGGTCAGATTGTAAATCAGGGCTTCTGAAAGTACTGTCCAAAGACCACCAGCATCAAAAGCCCACAGTGCTCATTTGAAGTGCAGCATCTCTCTCCTAGGGCACAGAATCGGACTCTGAAGAAAAACCCTGAGAAGCTGCACAGTCAACAAACATTCCCAGCTGGAAAACGGGGGCCTCCACCACTTCGAGCTTTCCCTTCACGTAAGAGGAGCATGTGCTAGACACACATCACTTAGGAGGGCCCTCGCGTATGGACTGATGTATTAGAATGTATGGAGCTGGCTGCTGAGATATTAACCAGCTGTCCTTGGGGACCTGGGCACATACTCCATTTTGCATGCGTTCGCATGAATGCCAGAGCTGCTGTGTCACCCCGCGGCAGGCCCGGCCCACACACAGCAGCCCCCTTCTCCTTCCACAGCTCAGAACCAACCTACTAACTGGGTCCCGCCAGCCAGTCACAGCCCGAATAACCTATGATGTCACCAGCAGCCAATCAGAGCTCCTCAGCAGTATATGTAAAATTCTGTCACTCTTACAGATATGGACACTGGGGCTCAGAGAAGAGCAGAGGCCTACCGAGAGTCGTCACACATAGTTGGCAGAGCCAAGATTGCTGACTGCGGCTCACAGTGCCTGGACAGAGAGCCCCCGCTCTGTGGAGAGCTCCTAAGAGATGAGGCTCCGTGTCCCTCCCTGTAAGACCTCAGAGGTTAGAAATAGATCCCTCAATCTCCGGATGTTAGGGCCCAGAGAAAATGAGGGGATTGGCAGGGCCCGTGGTGGAGGCGGGTTGCCAGAAATTTCAGCCCTGCTCTTATTCCTGCATCTTCCCCCCACCCCCGGAAGGAATTAGGGGGTCTTGGCAGACTGTGCCAGCTGCAGCTTACAGGCAGATTATGAGGAGGGGCCAACACAAGCGCTCCTTTGTCAAGGTACTGGCTTAAGGAGTCAAGTGACCGCTTAGCACACACATGGGCAGCGCCAGCCCCTAAGTGTGGGTAGGGGCATTGGCCACAGGACCCCAGGGAGTCCCACCAGTCCAGTGGCCAGACCTTTTGTGGGATCGCCTGACCAGCCTGGAGCCCCACCTGTGAGTAGGGGTTGCTCAGGCGAGCTGGGCTGGGTCTTTGAGGACTTTTGGGGTGGATGACTGTCCCTGCATACATGTGTGTGATATATACACACAGGCAATGCGTGTGCAGGTGTGTGGGCACCTGTGTGTCTGTGCAAAGGCCCTGAGGTAAGAATGAGCTTGTTGTACATCTAGGACAGAGAGACAGCCAGTGTGGCTGCATCAGGGCAAGTGGGAAAGGGTGGCTGCTAATTGAGCACCTCCTTCGAGAACAGAACAGGAGCCTCCATTCCAAGGAAGGAATAGGCAGTAAACAAGCAGATAGCCTGCAAAAATATAATTTCAATGTGATTAGTATTGTGTAGAAAAACGAAGCAAGGTGAGGAGACAGAAAGTGTGGGTGGCAGGGGGATGCTATTTCCAGGTGGGGTGGCTGGGGACATTCTTTTGAGGAGGTGACCTGAAGTGGGAACGAGCCATACAGTTAGAGCAGGAAAGCATTCCCAGCAGGTGGAAAGGCCCCAGGGCCATCATTCCATAAACATTATCTGAACATCTCCGCCAGCCAGGCTCTGTTCTGGGCACTGAGGACAAGGGCGGTGGACAAGACTGACCGAGTTCCTTAACAATTCTTGCTCTAGGTGGTTGAGGGAGTTTGGGGAGCTTATAAATAAGATGGCTTTGGAACAAAGGACTGAGCTCAGTGTATGAACTGTTGTCATTGTCCTTGTCATACAATTTAAGGACGTAGACCTGTCTTCCCTGCCAAAGCTGTGGGCAGCCTCTGGGCTCACTTCCTCCCTCCCACAGGCAGTCAGAGCCAGGAGACTCTTAGAGGCCACCTCGTCCCCATCCCGGTGTCCTGAAAGAAAAGCCGAGGCCCAGAGCAGGGAAGGGTTCTGGTTGAGGTTACATGTGAGCCTCAGACACGCTCTGACCAAGGCACCTGCTCTCTCCCAGGCCCCCATTAGTTTCTCTCTGTCTGTCCACCAGGACCCAGCCCACTTGCTGCAGCCCAGTTCCTGGCCATGACTGTCACCTACTCAAGCCAAGTGGCTAATGCCCGCCTAGGCTCCTTCTCCCGCCTGCTGCTGTGCTGGCGAGGCAGCATCTACAAGTTGCTCTATGGCGAGTTCCTCATCTTCCTGCTCAGCTACTACACCATCCGCTTCATTTATAGGTACAGGTGGGGGCCTGGGAGGGGTGCAGTGGGGGCTTGGAGCTTCTAGGAGGCCTCTCAGTCATCCAGGGGGCCCATGGACTAGAGACTTATGAGGCTCAGCCTAGCTTGTGGCCCAGTCTTGGGGACTAGGGGCTAGGGAGAGAAAAGGTGGCAGATTGGGAGGCAGCGTCTGACACCCCTTCCTCCAACCCAGGTTGTGGCTTACAATCCAGGGCTTACCTGGTCCCATTCAGCCAGCCTGTTTGCCTAAATCCCGCACAGGCTCACAGGCCCAGACCATACCTTCCCCCCGCCCCACCAATAAAAACGATTATTCAAACAAAAAAATACATAGGACAGATATAATCACAGAATATATGAGGGCATTTTAAGTGGAAAAAGCCTTCATGACTGCATGGATTAAAACAAATACATAAAATCCTTGAGTTCATAGTGATAACAATAATTGCAAGGCACATTGGTTTACTTTGGTTGTTACTAGGGCACCAACATACTTTAAAAAGTTAGACTTGATTGGTTAGAGTTGCTTTAGGTTCGCAGTAGAATTGAGTGGAAGGTACAGAGTTCCCATCTACCCCTCCACACCTCCACACACACACACACACACACACACACACTCTCTCTCTCTCTCTCTCTCTCTCCTCACTACCCACATCTCGCAGCACAGTGCTACGCTTGTCATAACAGATGAACTCACACGGACACACTGTTACTACCCAGAGTCCATTCTACAGTCTACATTAGGGTTCGCCCTTGGCATTGTACATTCTATGGGTGTGGACAAATGTATGAGTGGGACCACCGTTACACTGTTGTCCAGAATAGTCTTACTGCCCTATCTTAAGAACCCTCTGCACTTGGCCTATTCACCCCTCCCTACCATACATTTTTTTAAAGATCAAACACCCTTCGGTTCAACCTGCTGAGAAAAAAAAATGTCTTCTGGATTCTCTAAAAGAGTCAGTGGTGCCTAACACTGACTCCTTCAGCAAGATCTTCCTTCTTACATCTCACGATAAACCTCCCTACCACCACCCCAGCCATGGAGCCCTGATGGGGTTCGGGGCTACCTGAGGACTGGATTCTGGCTCAGGCCAGAGGGGCCCTAGTGGGCCAGTGAAAAGGTCAGGAGGCTGTGGGGCAGCACACAGGCAGCCACACTCCTACCCGGGGCCTGGCTGGACCGGGGACCAGTCTCAGCCATCCCCTCCCAGTGTTTACACGTCTCCAGCCCCACCCCGCTTCCCCAGGATGGCCCTCACGGAGGAACAGCAGGTGATGTTTGAGAAGCTGACTCTCTACTGCGATAGCTACATCCAACTCATCCCCATCTCCTTCGTGCTGGGTGAGCTCCCCCTGCCGGGTGTCGAGGTCCAGGTGGCTGCTCCAGGCCTGATTCAGACAGGCGACCACGAGGAGCTGGAGGGGGAAGGGCAGTGTCATGTCAGCGCCTCTTGGTAGTTCAGGGAAATGGGGAGACTGCTGCTAGAGGGACTGGTCAGACATTAGGAGGGAATTCTGCTGTGAGCACCCAAGGCCTGACTTTCCGAGGGCAGCGCCGGCATCCCTGGAGCCTCTGCGCGGGAGGGAGGGAGTCTGGCGGATTTCTGGGATAGGCAGCAGGGAGGCTCAGGAGAGAAAATCCGAGGCTCGCTGCCTCCACGCGGGGCTCTGAGGGTCTCCCCCTCCCGAGTGCCTTCCAGGAGGGTTGGGGCTGGGCCTGCTTTCATTAGAAAGATGGAGAAACGGAGGCGTCGCTCTCGCTGGGCTCTGGCCGCAGCCTGGGCTCTCGCCCCTCGCCCTCCACCCCTCCTGCCCAGGCTTCTACGTGACGCTGGTGGTGACCCGCTGGTGGAGCCAGTACGAGAACGTGCCGTGGCCCGACCGCCTCATGAACCTGGTGTCGAGCTCCGTCGAGGGCAAGGACGAGCAGGGCCGGATGCTGCGGCGCACGCTCATCCGCTACGCCAACCTGGGCAGCGTGCTCATCCTGCGCAGCGTCAGCGCCGCGGTCTACAAGCGCTTTCCCAGTTCGCAGCACCTAGTGAAAGCAGGTGGGCGGGGCCCGAGCCGGAAATGGGTGGAGCCAGGGGGCCCTGGGCTGAGGATTGGATGGGACCGGAAGCAGGGTGGGCTGGAGACCTGGGAGCCGAATGGGCGAGGAGGTGGAGTTAGGTGCCTGAAAGTGGGGCCCGGTCCGGAAGCTACCCTAGGAGATGATGGGGGTTTGAGGTAGGGTTAAGGACCTTTGAGGGATAAGGGATGCGCAGGAAAGGTACAGGGGACCGGAGAGGAGAGATGCATTAGGAAGTGATGCGGAACGAGGATCTGCCTCCCTCTGCCATCCCCCTTCCTGTTCTCTCCGGCTTCCAGTCTGAACATCTGTGACCTCGGGCTCTGGCCTTTCCTGACGGGGTCTTGGTTAATAAGACAGACTCCTCTCACGTGCTCAGCCCAGAACAGCACATAGCAGGCACTCAGTAATTATTCGTTGAAAGAAAGAGAATGACAAAGGAGCTCCAAGGTCCCTATAAGCTCAGCAGGGACTTGAGCCTGAACCCTGGGCACCTTCTGAGCCTGGCCACCTGCCAGCCACCCCTTCTACAGGTTCCCCCACCCACCGCTGCTTCACTCCCACCCGCAGGCTTCATGACCCCCGCGGAGCACAAGCACTTAGAAAAATTGAGCTTGCCGCACAACACATTCTGGATGCCCTGGGTGTGGTTTGCCAACCTGTCAATGAAGGCCTGGATTGGAGGTCGCATCCGAGACCCTGTTCTGCTCCAGAGCCTGCTGAACGTGAGCCCACGATGCAGATGGGGCCGCTGCAGATGCGGGAGGGCTGAGCCCCAGGTGGAACTAGGTTTCCTACAAAGAGAAGGCTTGAGCCGCCTGAGGGTCTTTCCAGAGCCCGTCTTGGGATTTTAGGATCTTTCCCACAGGGTTCCACAGCCCAGTGTGGCACCTCCCAAAGTCCCATCCCACCCCCTATCTAAAGTGAGCCTCTGGGATCCTGGTTCCTTTTTTTATAGCTGAGGAGGCTAAGGCACAGAGAGGTTAAGTGAGCTGCCCATGACCACACAGTCAGGGTTGGGCCATGAGCACCAGACCCTGGTGCCTGGGGAAGAGCCTAGCAGGGCAGGTGGCAGTCAAAACCTCAACCTTCCCTCTGGCCCCTCAGGAGATGAACGCCTTGCGTACGCAGTGTGGACAACTATATGCCTACGACTGGATCAGTGTCCCGCTGGTGTACACGCAGGTGAGGACTAGGCCAGTGAAGCTGCCCCTTTGGAAAACTGAGGCTAAGAGGAGGCAGGAAGCAGCCTGTGAGGGGAAAGAGACTCACCCTGGGAGTTGGGCCTGGTCTTGGCAGGTTTTCTCTAGGGCCAAGCGCAGAGTCCAGGCTTCTGCCTGGTCCAGCCCGGTGAAAGCAGTGTGATGATCCCCATTTTAAAGAGATCACAGAGACCCAAAATCACATGAATGTGCAAGTCAGAACAAGGCCTTGTCCTCCTAGCCCCAAGTCCCCACGCAGCCCATTTCTTCCACCTCCTTTCCACCCAGGTGGTGACCGTGGCAGTATATAGCTTTTTCCTGGCTTGCCTGATTGGGCGGCAGTTTCTGAACCCAGCCAAGGCCTACCCTGGCCACGAGATGGACCTTGTCGTCCCCGTCTTCACATTCCTGCAGTTCTTCTTCTATGCTGGCTGGCTGAAGGTGAGCCTCCAGGGACAAGGCCGGGCTGTGGGCGTGGCTGGAAGGGTCATGGCTAACCAGGAGAGGAGTCTCAAATGTGTGAAGTAGGGTGCTGGAACCTGGCCATGACTCCTGTCTCCCCACCCTTTTAAAAGAAATTGAGACCCAAAGGGGTGTGTGACCTGCGTGAGGCCTCTCTTATCTCGATGCTTCTTCACCCAAGGCCTGGAACTTAGCAGGCATGAGAGACATAGGGGAAGCTCAGTTGTCAAGTCATTTGATGCCTCCTCAAGGGAATATTCTCCAAATATTTGTCCAGAATAAGGAGAATGTGTGGAATAAGAGTGGCAGTCAGTGGCAGGTTGTGCCGTTAAGGCTTCTCATTGTCCCCAGCAATTGGGCTCTGGTACCAAATTTCTTCCCTCTGTTTAGTAAAACAAAAGTCCTGAGGTTAACTACCCTCTCCCCCCACCCTTCAGAAGGCAGATGAGCGCCACCTCTCATTATTGAAGATGTCCATTGGTGGGGGAGGGTCCTTGTCCCCATCCCAAGTGGCTCATCCAAGTATTCCTTCCCATCACATCCTGTGTTCTTCCTAGCAGGAGTTCTGAATATCTTTCTATTCATTTCTATTTATTTCCCTCCCACTCTCCCTCTCTTCCTTTATTTTTCGGCAGCAGTGGTGGTGGTGTCTCCCTCTCTCCCCCTCCTGTCCATGTTTTACACACACACACACACACACACACACACACACACACACACACACACACGGAGCTATACCCTCTGCCCGCTCCCCCAGTTACCTACAGAACGAACTGGATCACACCATTTTGCGGCTTGAAATTCTGTGGTGCCCCAGTGGCTTGCAGGATGCCCCCTGAAACCTTAGCGTGGCTCGCCACCGCTGCAGGGCTTTGTCAGATTTCAAAGATTAGTGCCCAGGAGTCTGCCCACCTGGGCCGCCCTTTAATTCAGCACAGCCTCAGCATATATCTCTGTTGCGTTAGAAAATAAAGAGTAAAGGAATGTTTGAAACCATGAATGAGTAACTGAACAAATGAACAGAATTATGCAACTCCAGGTAAGATACAGCGAGGGGAGATAAAGGTGGTGAGGTGACTGGGTTGAGTGACACACTCAAGGACAAGTCTGAGTATTCGAGGAGAGAGTGGCTTGGCAGAGTCAGAAAAGCTCCCCAGAGGGATGGTAATGCGTATGGGCACCCACATGCGTAGGTGGCTGTAGCCCTTTCATGGTGGCTTTGGAGACAAGGCCCAGGCAGGAAGGGCCTCCTGGGAGCGGGTGGGGTGTGGAAACGGCAGGAGCCGAGGCTTGTGGGTGGGAAGCAAGGCTGCAGACAATTCTCCCTGAGCATTTCCAGAGTCTCGCCTCCCCTCAAGGTGGCAGAGCAGCTCATCAACCCGTTTGGGGAGGATGATGATGACTTTGAGACCAACTGGATTGTCGACAGGAGCTTGCAGGTATGGGGTAGCGGCAGGGAAGGAGCCTGTCCCATGGATCCCCCCCAAATTAGACCTAGGGAGGGGGACCCCACAGGCTGTAGGGAGGCCTGTCAGTGAATTGCCTCTCCCCCTTCCCCTACCAACTATCCACTCACAGGATCCTCACCCCAACTTTTGAGGCTGCAGGTAGATGTCAGTCTTTCCATTTCACAAGTAGGGACACTGAGGCCCAGAGAGATGAACGTGACCTCTCCGAGTAATCTGGCAAGTTCATGGTCCTACTTGGGCTGACCTTTCTGTTGGACTTCTCCTTCTGTCCCTGGTGACCAGGTGTCCCTGTTGGCTGTGGATGAGATGCACCAGGACCTGCCCCCGATGGAGCGGGACATGTATTGGAATGATCCAGAACCACAACCCCCCTACACAGCCGCTTCCGCCCAGTCTCGTCGTCCCTCTTTTTTTGGCTCCACCTTCAATATCAGGTGGGCAGTGCCAAGGAACCACTTCAGTGGGTAGAAAACCCCAAGTGCGAAGGTCTGCCTAAGAACTTAGAATAGCCTAGTAAATGCATATTGGGTGCTTATTGAGTGTTGGGCACTGTCCTAAGCTCTTTATATATATTAACTATTTTTTTCTTCCCAATAACCTTGGTTTGTGATCTCCAGTTTTCAGATTAAGTCCAAGTTCAGAGAGGTTAAGTACGTTGCCCAGCCCACGGTCACATAGCAAGCAAGCAGCACATGTGGGTCTGGGTCCCTGTCACTCCTTTCCTCTTACTTTGTACTGCTTCGGGGCTCTCAGGTATTTCCAATCTAAGCTCCCGCATGTCCAGAGTTGGAGACTGAGCCCCAGACAGAGAAGAGACTCACTCAAGGGCAGTCAGTGATCAGTGATGCAGCTGGGATGGCAAAGCCTGAGTCTGGTCCAGAACTGTGTTTTCTGATAAGCCAGGATGTTTGGATGGGGAGTAGAGTGTTGGGGGTTGGGAGGGGCGTCCCTGGGATGGGAGAGGAGCAGTAGACATATCCCAGCAGGAGGCTGGGTCATCACAGGTAACTTCTGTGTAGACTCTGTACTGCAGAGTAAAGGCTCAAATCACCCACCACAGCCCAAGTTTCTCCGATTTGGTCAGAATCCCTTTTGAGCTGCTGCTGGACCACAGTGGGGTGAAGCCCCCACCACTGCCACCCACCCCGAGAGCTCTCTCCCCCTGGGATGAGAGTGGAGAGGATTTTGTTTGGTGCATGTCAGGGTCCATATCATCAGGGTTTTCTTACACAGTATTAAGCTCTATTCTCTTCTTGATCTTTTAAGAACTGCATATCCTATTAAGCTGTAATTGGAATTTGCTAGAGTTCCCTAGTTGGTGTGGGAAAGGTTTGGAAAAGTGATCAGATGAAGGTTTGCTTAGGTCACAAACATTTCTGGAGGTTGCCTTTGAGTTCTTCTGTCTGTACTCCAGCAGTTAAAGGTTGGGGAGGAGGAGGGAAAGTGATGGGGAATAACAATGCACGGACCTTGCCTCCAAAGAACATGTAGTTTAGCGAGGGAGCTCAGAGTCTGGTACTGGATGCCTGGGAAAGGGACAGAATATAAAAGAGAGATCACCTTTGGCCATCCGGGAGGTAGCCGCCAGCTGGGCTTGGAGCTGGGCCTGGAAGCATGGGGAGAATTTGGACATGGGCAAGGGCGGGCCGTACTCCGGGGCAGGTGGGCTTTCTCTTGCACAGTAAAGACCTTGGGCTCCCAGGAAGCCAGACTTATTTCTCTGGAGATGCTGCTCCCCAGGTGGCCAAGTCGCTGGCTTGCTGAGATGAAGCTGGGCTTCATCTAATCATCCCTACTTGAGTACCAGTAATTCAGATTTCCTGGAGTGAGGGGTGGGAAGGGGGATATGTGGACAATGAAGAGGAAGCCCTTAAATGCCAGGCTAGAGTTTGGATGTTAATGTGGCCAAGAGGGAGCCACAGAACAGCACGGTGAGCTAGGCCAGGAGGGATGAATCGGGAAGTACAGGATGGATGGGAGAGAGGTGAGTCCGGGCATTGTGAGAAAGACTGTGTCCTTGGCCTTGGGCCAGAGTGGCGGGGAGTTGGGAGAATTGTCAGGGTCAGTCCTCTGTTCTCCCCACTCGACCTTAGTCTCCTGCTTCTTTCCAGTCTGCATAAGGAAGAGATGGAGTTCCAGCCCAACCAGGAGGAGCGGGAGGAGGAGGGGGCTCATCCTGGCATCATCAGGTGCTTCCTGGGGCTGCAGTCCCATGACCACCACCCCCACAGGATGGGCTCAAAGACCAAACTACTATTGCCCAAGAAAGAAGTCCTCCATGAGGGCCAGCCCGAGAACCTTGCAGGAGGCAGAAAAAGCTCCAGGGACCAGGAAGACAGCAAGGCCTGGTGGATGAGTGAGGAGGAGACTTGGAAGCCCGCTGCGCTGTATGGGAGGTCAGGCTACCACAGCGCCCCACAGACGCCCCTCAGCCCCACCCCAATGGTCTTCCCATCCAGGTCTTTGGTCAAAGACCAAAGCCTACAGCCTGGGACTCCTGGGACCAAGACGAGTTTTGAATTGCTCCCAGAGTGTGCTGGGGCCTCAACAGAGAACCCAGAATTGTGTCACATAAAGAAGAAAACTGTCGAGTTTAACCTGACGGATATGTCAGAGGCCCCTGAAAGTCATCTTGGAGAACCACACACACAATCACCAAGGAAGACACACATACTCAAAGAGAAAGATCCCTATTGGGCCTTGGAAAACAGGTGGGTCCTCTACTCCAAACCAGGGTCACTGCTCTCTCCATGGGTGGCCCCCACCAGCTTCCCTTGCTCTGAGCCCACCCATCTTCCACAATTTTCTTAGGTTTCCATCACTGCCAGAGCAGGCTGGCCCTATGCCCAGCACTTGCTTGGGGTACACACCTGGCCACCTCAGCAGGAGCCCTAGGGAAGTGTTGGGGACTTTTGTGCATTTCACCTGTGTCTAACACCAGAAAGTCCCTGGGACCCAGGCCAAGGAAGATGTTGCTGGAGGAGGGGCTACGGGGACAGGCTGAGACAGGCAGATGTCACCACTGGCTCCAGCTCACTGAACACAGGTGGCAGACACAAGGTCATGGAGCAGAAAGGGGGCTCTAGGTTGTAGTCCAAGAACTCAACTCACTGCCCAGGCTTAGCTGCAAGACTGCATATGAGCACTGCCCCCTAACCCTAAGGGGGCCATACCTCTGGGAACTGGCAAGTGGCTAAGGCGAGGGTACACAGGTCCTTTGGAGCATCACTGCTCCTGGGACCTAAGACTTCTGAACTTAAGTGTGCTCTTCCTGCTTCCTTGGGGTCAACCTAAAGCTGTCAGCCACCACCAGATGTTTCCTTTTCTTCTCTATTTCCTGGACATTCACCCAATTATAGATATACCCTACCTCGCCCCTAATCATGACATGGGAGTTTAACTTCATATTTCTAAGTGCTCAGTTACTGCTGTGGTCAGAAAACAGCTTTGTGATTGAAAACTTGAAATGGCTACAATCTGTCTTGCTTCTTGAGCTGGACAAACTAAAACAGACCACTGTGGCTTGTTTAGCAAAGGATATTCATGACTGCAGTCTCCTGACAGTAATCACGGATTTTTAATATTAAGATGTCTCAACCTTTGCTCTCCCGCTGCAGCTAATATATTATTGAAATGATGTCTGCCTTACTCACGTATGTTTTCTCAAATTCTCAATAGGGATGAAGCACATTCCTAGCCCGTCTCCCCAAGGGAATGCTTCACCAGCCTGGTCCTACCTGCGTGTACACCAATGGGACACTGATCCAGTCATAGCCATATAGTTGTCTACACGGAAGAATGTTCCTACGACAGCCTGAATTAAATGGTTAGCTCAATGGATAACAGTATCAACAGTTTTAGGACTTAAGCCTTTAACGTGCCTTTTGTGCATAAAAACTGCAAAACTTAGAACCACTGGAAACATGTCATTCAAAACACCCAATTCGAAGACAGGAGTCCTTAAGTCCTGTCTGAATTTCATGCATCCAAGCCGTAAACTTAGAGAAGGTTCATGTGACTAAGGATTAATAAAGTAAAGATTTTTGTATATACAAATCCTCCTAGGTGTTTCATTTTGATTAGTGTGATTGAGCTTGTGGCACTTCCAGATTTAGCAAAGATGGCTTGGATATATTTCTACCTCATCCCAAGAACTCAAAGACAATAACAGCTGGGTACCAAATTACTTTATTTGAAAGAATGGTACAAATTAAAGAACATAAGTAGATGACTTGGTACAATTTATAGAAAAAGTAAAGGTAACCCCAACATGCATGTACTGCTTTGGTGACTAGGGATGTCACCCCTGTGGCTACAGGAAGCCAGCCAAAGACTTAGCTCTCATCTCTGTCTCCCAGGGTGTGCTTGTCAAAGAGATACTCTGCCATGCCAGATTCGGGAGCCCCCATCTTGCGCAAGTTGGTTACGTGGTCACCCAATTCTTTGATGGATTTCACTTGCTCATCCAGGTAATGAGTCTCGATGAAGTCACACAACTAGAAAACAGAATGGGGAAGAAAGTTATCAGTACGGTTTCCCAGCCCTCAAGACTCCGTTTACTCCCAGGCTGCCAATACTCACATGAGGATCATTTTTCTCAGTGGCCAGTTTGTGCAAGTCCAGTAGTGACTGATTCACATTTTTTTCCAGGTGTAATGCACACTCCATTGCATTCAGCCCATTCTCCCAGTCGTCACGGTCTGGTTTCTGAATGATAGAAAGTTAGGTCAATGCATCTAGTCTCTACCAATTAAACCACGATAATTCAGCAGGTACCTAACATGTAACCAATGTGCTTTGGCAAAGGGACATACATCTAAATTTCCCTTGACAACAGTTTCCAATTTAACATCCTCACTCATTACTGTTTGCTTATTATAGCTTAGATGGTATGTCTAAAAAAAGCACAAATCAAAAAAACTGCATTTTAAAAGAGCAACTGCTAGGCTGTGAGTGATCTGTCACTGACTACTGCTAGGTAGATTATGTAAGCATGAGATCTTTTGTTCACCTTGATATCCTGAAGAAAGATTCGGCCACCGCGCTGGTTCTGCAGCTTCATCAGCTTCTCAGCATGTTCCCTCTCCTCATGAGATTGGTGAAGAAAATATTTGGCAAAGTTCTTCAAAGCCACATCATCACGGTCAAAGTAGTAAGACTGAAAAGTGGAAATGTGAACATGTCATGTCAGGGGCAGGCTGTGTTCCTGAATTAAACACAAGAATTCGTTTCTACTCTAAAATACAAACTGAAACCTGGTCCTTGAAATTGAAAGTTTACTACAAGGGATCTTTAGAATATCACAGAAATTGCCTTTAAGGACCTGTATTACTGCAGAGTTTTTATAGCCAGTGTCAAATTTCACTAGAGAAGGTGCTGGAGTTATCTCCCCCACATTATTACTGATGAACCCATGTTAAAACATGAGCTTGCCAGCTTAGGGCAGACTGAAGAATTTCTAAAATTAACCCACTAGGCAAGGTGACAATTATGAACAATGTTCATGCGGTAAATATATGATCACTAGAAAGCAAAAATTTGATTTAGACACTGCTGTATTCAAGATATTCCTGAAATGGAATGGCAATCATAGAAACCCAGGTCTATTTTCAAATCCATCTGGAACATGCCTACTCTTAATTAAATAATTTGCACAATCATAAGACAATTGTAACAACCTCCCACCACACTAAAACCAAGATTTTAGAAAACTGATGCCACCGATTACTGCAGAGAAATATTCCGTGGGTTTTGTCCAAGAACTGAGAATTCTATTAGAGGACTACAACTCTTAAGACACACAAAAAAGATAAAGAATTAAATACACAGGCACTAGGACAGATGATCAAGACAACTTTCCTGTTCACAGAATGGGAGATTTCTAGAGATATGCTTCAATTCAAGTGGGACTTGAGATAAGCAGAGCAGAGGGGTGGAGACAGCTGCTCGGGAGTGGTGGGCCCACAAAGATAAGCCACTTAGCACCAGCCTCCAAGGTTGCTATTCGACACCATTACCCAGCAGGCTCTGCCATATCCAGGATGGGAACTGGACCTCTTCGCTCGTTACCCAAGAAAATGGAGCGCCTAACGGACACGTGATCGGATGCATAGAAAAGGATGGAAATGCAAAAAATCCACTTTCCCCACTGCGGGATTGTATAGGCTGTAAGTGCTGCAACCCCGGGATTTCAAGAAACCAGGCATTCCTTAAACATAAAGGGACGCACAGAGGCGGCCCTCGCCTGTGAGGGATTCCTCCCAGCCGACAGGCGGAAAGGGCGAACGGCCCAGAATCTCTGCGCAAGCCAGGTCCTGGGAGACCTCGAGCTGGCTCCATTTTCCCGAAGGGCGCACGGGGGCGGGAGAGGGCGGGGAGAGCCGCGCGGTAGCCACACCCCGCCCCGCCCCTGGGTGGCCTACCCCACCGTCCCCGTCCCCCACCCCACCGCCGTTGCGCCCGTCCTCACCATGGACAGGTAAACGTAGGAGGCGTAGAGCTCCAGGTTGATCTGGCGGTTGATGGCGGCCTCCGAGTCCTGGTGGTAGTTCTGGCGCACCTGCGACGACGACGCTGCAGTCATGGCGAGCGGTAAGGAGAGGCGGCGGCGGCGGCTGCGCGGCGCTGGAGCGGCGGCGAGGGCCTTGGGGCGAGCCGGGGGTGCTGTGAGGAGGTGGCGGAGGGCTGGAGCTCAGCGGCCAGCCGGGTCGGGGGAACGAGCGCCGGGTTCCGTCCAAGCACTGTTGAAGCAGGAAACCGCGGCAACTCTCGGCGAGGACTGGCGCAGGCACTAGCAGCCGGCCTTTTATAAGACGAGCGGGTGTCAAACCCGCCCTGGCCAATCACGCGCCCTACCCGACGCGCCGAGCCCCGCCTCTTCCGGTAGGCGGTGGCCCCCGCCCGGCCGCCGCGGTGTGGGGGGAGGGAGGAGGCGGGGCGGGCGAGGGCGCCGCGGGCGACGCCGACCGCGCTGGGGAGCGCTCGGTGGGGCGGGAGGGCCGACTGGAGGAGGTGCGGGAACCCAGCGCGGACCCCGGGCCCCAGAGGCGTCCTGGGTCTTGGAACAGACGGGAAACCGCCCCTGGCCCTCGGGGGGGGAGGGGGCGTCAGTTTGATTCTGCAAGTCCCTAACGGTACTTCGGCCAAGGGCACGTTAATCAGAGCGCAGAGCAGCGGCCACCACACCCCGAGGCGATGACCTCATAATGCAGCTAGGACAACTAGATAGGGAAATGTCGGAGCGAGTCCGGTGGGGCTGGGGATGGGCGCACTTTCCCGTCCTCGAAGCCGAGGAAGCCGCGGAATGGCGGCGGCGTGGGGCCCGCGGCCATGTCCCGCCAGCCCCCGCCTTCCCGACTCCCTCGACCCCGACCGCCTGTTGCCGAAAGCAAATATGGCCCCTGGTGCAGTTTATACAACAAAAGCGGAGCGGGCGGTTTCTTGACAGACACGAACCCGCCTTCCCGTGGGAGCCGTGGGGACGAGCCATCTGGGCCCCGGAAAGTCACTGGCGACGCTTTAAACCTCAGATCGGAGGTTCGAAAAGAAAGGAGAAGGGACTTGGATCTGGAGACGATGCTGAGTGGCCATTTTGAAATGGCCTCTCTTAACAGGCACGACTAGCACCAAGGGACCCCTGGAGGGCCAGGTCCACTGCGTGTGGCTCGTAGCTGTGACCCCGGCACGGAGTGGGTGTGAATTCGTGGGTGGCAAACTGGAGCCAGACTCATGCTTCTGTCCCCCCAGGCTACAGGCTTCGAGGTTCACTATTCTTAGCTACGTCCTTTGACTCATAGGGGAGACCCATTCAAGCCCTCTCAGAAAGGATGCTGACACGCGAAACTGGAAGCTGGACTTCCAAACCTAAAAACAAAAGGGAAAGGAATCCTACTAAAATATTAAAAGTTGCCGATGGAATTATGGCACTTTCTTGGGTCTTTATTTCAAAATGAACATATGTTCCCTTCGGGAGAAAATAATTTAGCGGAGCCAGAGCTACAAAGAAGTAAGCGGAAGGATGCTGGGAGGGTAGACGAAGGGTGTCTTCTACCCAGCATGGGAAAGGTCAGGGAGGGCTTCCCAGAGGAAGTGACCAGGGCTAAGTTTGAAGAAAAAGTTAAATGGCAGATGAAGTGCCTGAGGGAGATGGGGAAAGGAATTCCAGGCAGAGAGAAGGGCACATGCAGAGGTGTAAAGATGTGGAATGCATAGCCAAGCCAAAGTGCCTTAAGAAAGTGTATTGGCCGTGAAAGTAGAGTCATGTTGGAGAATGCTGGAAGGGTAGTGTAGGGGCCATGCCAGGTTTTGTGCTGTAAAATGAGGTACAGTTTTATCCTAGATGACATGGAGGCACTAAGGGATTTCCAGCCAGGGAGATACCACATTAGTTTTGCTTTTAGAAACCTTACACTGAATCAACAGAAAAACTATTAGGATAAGAGTACAATGAAGTCACCAGTTGCAAAGCTTTCCTATATGACAATAACCACCAGTTAGAAAATGTAATGAAAGAAAAAAATTTTTTTCATTTACTTTGGCAGCAAAAGCTTAAAGTACGTGGGAATAAAATTAACAAGAAATGTGATGAAAATTATAAATGTTTACTGCTGGACAGAAGAGGAAACTTGCATCAGTGAAGAGACAATGTGTTTCTTGTAAAGATGTCAGTTCTCCCAAAATAAACCTGTAAATTCAATGCAATTTCTATAAAACTCGTGACTTTTTGGAACTTCACAAAATGTTTCTAAAATTCATTTGGAAGCATTAAGTGTGTTGAATAGCTGATAAGCATTTTGGGGGAAAAGGTTATGAGGATAGTCTGCCCTCCCTGGCATATATTTTTAAAAAGTACTATAAAGTACTATGAGCAGTTGGTACTGCCACAGAGAGAGATGAGTACATCATCAATGCAACAAAACAGCCCTACCCTCATTTGTATGGGAACTTGGTAGATGCTAAAGTGGCATTTCAAATTAGGGGAGAAAGGATGGGTTCAGAAAACTATGTCGAAACAGTTGATAGTCATGTGGAAGAAAATGACTCACTGTATTTCAAAACATGTTCCAGATGGATTAAAGAGTCAAGTCTTTAAAAAAAAAACCTATGAAGTAACTGAAAGAATATGTAAATTATCTTTTAGAATTTGGGGGTAGGGAGCTTGCTTCTGAGGCTGTCAAAA
The DNA here is from genome assembly GCA_028627145.1 of Eidolon dupreanum. Classification (NCBI taxonomy): domain Eukaryota; kingdom Metazoa; phylum Chordata; class Mammalia; order Chiroptera; family Pteropodidae; genus Eidolon; species Eidolon dupreanum. Next base: position 5,301,006 of record CM053510.1, on the reverse strand, counting down.
ATCATATAAAAAAGTTGACAGATTTGACTACTAAAAAATGTTAAGTGTAAGGTAAACGCATGACACGCCGAGAGAAGTTTTAAAAACAAGTCTTTATTGGGAGGGGGCTCCCGGGAGAGGTTCTCTGGTCCAGAGAGGAGAGGGGCCAGAGAAGGCGCGCCCTAGGACAGGAGGGCGCAGTTTTTGTGGAGTTACGTGGGGGTAGGTGGTATAGGGTAGGTATGTTAATCAAATGTTAGTTGAGCATCCGGATTAGGGTGGTGGTGCCCGGGGCTATAGGGTGGGCCCTTTGGGCATTCCGGACTTGATGTCTGGATTCCGATATCAAGCTGGGAAGCCTCCAGGCAGGCATTTGGCTGGCCCTTCCCCCGCTGACCTAACAATAAGCTCTAAGGTCAAAGATGCCATAAACAAAGTTAGAATTTAAATGACAAATTGAGTTGATGTTTGTAGCTCTTATAAGTGGTGAAGATGAATCACCATGCTTTATAATATGTGTTCATATATATAATTAGAGACATATAAATCGCACCTTATAATGCCTTTTCAATGGTCTTCCCTGCTACCGTATACTGTAAGCTCCTGGAGGGCAGGCATTATTTCTGTCTTCATCCTGGGCTTCCAGCATTTTGCAAGGTGCTTATTACTTGGTGCCCAGTATTTGTTGAATGAACAGACAGACACATGATTGAATGTGGAGGTTGGATTAAAGTCGGGCCAGAGGGCTGGGTACCAGTTGGGAGTCAGCAGCCCTAGCTAGCTCTCAGTGAGCAGAGGAGACAGAAAGCAGATCTGAGAGAGATGAAGTAGACAGAACAGGCAGGATGAGATGGCTGATTGGATATCGTGAGGGTGCGAGGGTGAGGGGTGGGAAGTGGGCAAGATTGCCTCCCAGCTTTCTTGCCTGGGCTGCTAGGCTCTAGCTGCCATTCGCTGAGACAGGGAACACAGGACATGCAGTTTGCGGGGGAGGCCAGCTAGGCTTTGGACTGGAGGTGCTGAGTTTCAGGACTTCTGTGACATCCAGGTGGACAGAGCCAGCATGAAGTTGGACCCACTGGCATGAAGTTGGTCTGCTGCAGTAAGAGGTTTCAGGAATCAGTATTGCCTCTGCGCTTTGTCAAACACATATGCAGCTGTAGAGAATGTCACAGCAAAACTGAGGGACTGCTTGGGCTGTAGAAGTTCACTGGGGAAGGCTGGCTGGCAAGAATAAAAGGAAAATCTTGTGCCGTTTTGTGGTTGTGTGTGCGTGTGTATGCGCGTGCCGGCGTGTGCACGCGTGCGTGCCATTCATTCCCAACTTTCTGGGAACCCACAGTGTCAGAACTGCCATCTCCAAGCTTCTAGATTCTTCTGAAGTAGGGGCTTGGTCTTTGGGCGTGTGATTCGGCCTCCCTCCCTTTCAGCCCCAGCTCCTCGTGACTTTGAGGAGGCGGGGAGTTTGGCTGGCATCCAGGGACAGCAACCTCAAACTGTCTGGCGGAGTCCTTCCTGTAGCTGCGGGGACAGGAGTGGGGCTTGTGGTGGAACCTGCTGTCCCACCGTGAATCAGCACTCTGTGGCCTGGAGGGGTTGGGCTCAGGCTCCAAAAGTGCTTTGTCATGGAGAGGAAGGGACCAAGGCAAGGCTTGGAGGCTAGGATGGGGGGGGAGGAGCAACTCCACCCCTCGCCTCCCGCCATTTGGCTGGCTTCCCGGGCTGGACCAGGAATAAAGGGGTCTAGATCACCCAGCCAGGCCCCACACCATGTTTTTGCTGAAAAAGAGTGGGTGGGTATAAGTGTCACTTTTTCTACCTATCTCTCTCTCACTGCCTTCCTGCCTTCCTGCCTCCTGGTGAGTTCTCAGCAGATGTTGGGTATCTCTCCCTTCTGGGGATTGTTGCTGTAAAGTTACAATTTAGGATTCTACAGCTGGAAAATCATAGACACTCAGAAAGTTAAGGCTTAGAAAGGACTTTCGAGTTTCCAAATCACTGTGTTTTTTAGATAAAGAGGCGAGAGTCCCACAGAAGGCCAGAGCTTATCCAATGCCATAGTCACTGGCAGAAACACAAGCTAAAATGTAGGAGAGGTTGTTAAAAGCGATAAATTTGTTGCTGGAATGGGTATGTGAAATGATGTTAGGTGAAAAAGCAGAGCCCAAAACAGTTCATGCGAAGCCGATTACAATGGAGAAAAACCACAGGGCTAGAAACACGGATGAAAATTGAGAGGAAATAGGTTGAGTGATGTACTTACTGAATAGCTGATGTTTAAATGTCTGGGATTCCCCCCTGAAGTTGAGCAGAGGGAAGTATGCAGGAAATTAGAGTCTAGGAATTTAGAAAATGAAAAAAAAAAGCGATACTAAATGAGATTCGGGGACATTTCTAGATGATGCAACCGTTCGGAGTTCTTGTCCTTAAGCCATTTCTTGAAAACCCATGAGGCAATGTAGATTCAAAGTCCGGATACTCGAGACCTCCCTTTTCTAGGAGGTTAAGGTCAAGAGCCAGGACATGGGATGTTAGACAGTGACTGAGAATGGACGGCAGCTCAGGCCTTGCCGCCCCTGTGGGAGTGCCAGGCGGAGAGCCCGGCACGCCACACCTCTGCCAGATCCGACCCCCTGCGTCTTGGTGGCTGTCGTTTGCTTGTCTGCCTCCCCACTAGACTTTGAGCTCCATTTTATGCTGCGTCCCCGGACCCTATCACAGCCGAGCACAACCGTTTGCAGCCCTAAAGCTGCCCTCTGGGAGAGTATCCAGTGTCCTTGTAGAGTATCCGGTGTCTACCTCTGGACAGTAGGCCCCTAGAGATCAAGAGTCTTCCCTTTAATGGTCTCCTGCTGTGTCCTTCCAAATGACCCCCTGAGTATCTGCCCACATTCTGACCAACTGGAAGAGGTCACCTGGCCTTTCTGAACTTTGGTTCCTGTACTTATTTACAGTATGTGGAGCCAGCCCTCCCCCATGTTACTGCGGGCCCCCCCACTTTGGGTGACCTCATCACCACAATTCATGTTGCACCCCACGACCTAGTAGTACCCAGTCTTGACCACGTCGCCTCATCACCCCGTCCAGGCTCAGGGACGCCCACCCTGGCCAGATCAGGAGAGGCCCCGCTTGGCTAAGGCAGCAGCAATGGCCAGCAGCCTCAGAAAGAGTTGGAAAGAGAAGGGTGACGTGCTTGCTTTGGCGGGGACCGGCAGCAGACTCCCTGTGGAAATGCCGACCTGTGTGGGCCTCAATCTGTCACGGTGTGGACGCTCACTACCCCCCAGGGGAGGCTGGGCAAGCAAGTGCAGTCCCTTGACTGCTGGTGACAGTTGAAGAGCTGAGGGAGAAGCTTGAGCTTCAAGCTGTATTGTGTATACGGGTGGGGATCCCAGGCTCCCTTGCGGGGGTGGCAAAGTGGGGGACGAGACAGAGAAGCTCATTGGAAATCTAAGAGGCCTGCAGCCTGGACGGAGGGGAAAAGGAGTAGAGGGCAGCTTAGGGCTCACCAGGCTTGGAGGCAGCGAGAGAGACAGCTGGAGTGAGCAGTCAAGTGACTTTCCTGCCACCAGTGAAGGTCCCTTACGGGCAGTCTGGGCAAGCTAGTTTTTCTGGCAGGGCCAGCAGATGAGGCCCAGTAGTCAACAAAGAGGGGCGTCCTGAATGTCCCATGAGAGGGTTGGGACACAAAGATCCCTCTGTTAGCATGGGAGAGGCCTCTGGTCAACCTGTGGCTCCTACCAGCCAAGCTCTGTCGTTCTGGCCTGCTGTACCACCCGCCACCCACTCCTCTCTCCCTTGTCTCCTGCTGCCCTTCCCAGCTTTATGAAATGCAAAAGTGAGCATTTCACTGCTCAGCTGAACGCTCCCCAAAGCTCTCCACTGCCCTTGGGATAAAAGCGTAACCTTTCTGTGTGGCCCAAGGCCCTGCCCTTTTGCTGGCCACATTCCTCCGGGACTTCTTCTCCACGCATCCCCTCTGGCCCAGCAGCTGTCCCCTCATACTTTGGCACTTGGCACAGCTGGTCCCTCTGCCTGACTGTCCTCCCCTGACTTTTCTGCCTGAAAAACGACCCGGCCTTCAATAGCCAGCTCACACATCCTCCGTGAGGCTTCCCTCACTCCCCCCGCAGAGCTGAGAATTTCCATTCTTTGTGCACCCTACGGCAGTGACCTGTTATATACCTGCCTCCCTCGCCGGAAGGGGGGTTCCTGCCCTATTCATCTTGGCAATGCCTCTCCGTTCCCCAGGTCAGCACCCAGCAAAGCGCCAGGCTCACAGACTACTGAGAACTGTGCGTCAGGCCCTGCTGTTACTCACCTTTCCTGTTATTATTGATGGGCAGGCCTCCCCTGACCCCTTGCCTCACAGGTTTGCTTTTTCCATCTTAAGTGAAACTAGTTTTTTCTACCTCCCACATGGAAGATGCAGAGAACAAATGAGTCTTTCTGGGGTCTGAGGATTATTTCCCTGCAGAGACCTGAGAACCATGCAAGGCTGTGGGGCCTGGGACCAGTTGGGCCATGAGGATAGTGACGCCACAGTCACGGGCTCCCTGCTCTGAGGACCGGTTCCCTTTGCCTGCCTCTGTGACAAAGGGCATTCATGGGAGGTCACGAGGGGCAGGGGAGGACACGTAGAAGGATTCTCTCTACCAGAAATGTGCTCTGAGCTTCCTGGAGAGCATTCTTGGAGCCATTATCATCCCATAAACAACATTCCAGAGAGTTTACTTGAAGCTAGTCTTATTGTGGCTGAAACTGACAACACCTCTGAGGAGGAGGTGAGGTGGGCAGCCACTTGTGGGCAGCCACTTGTAAGCAGCCTCTTCAAAGGAGGACACTGAAGGTCAGAGAGGCTCTGTGACTGCCTCTCCTGAGGTTGCACAGCTGGTAAGAGACAGTGTTGCAACTGGAACCCAGAGTCTAATTGTGGGGTAATTTTCCAAATCTGGGGCTTGGATGCATCCACTGCAGTTCTGCAAAACAGCACAGCTGAGGAGGAAGGTCCATGTGATTCCACTTGCCTGGAGACTGAGATATCCTAGCCAGTGGAGAGCAGTTCCTGCAGCCCCAAATCCAGGCGACAGCGAGTCTGACTTATTGGTTTCTGATTTCACCAAAAACAGTTATCCTGGTGGCAGGACATTGGAGCTGGGGGCACCCAGGTCCATGCCCCTCAGAGTTCAGTATACTGTCTGTCCGATGACCTAGGAGGGGCCCCACACTCAGATTTCGGAGACTCCACTATATATCACAGCAAACACATTAAAACGTGCCTACATCCCAAGTTGACCAGAATCCAAAAATAATGTTAAAAAATAGCTGAGCTCAATTGCAGTTGAGTAAGTGACAGTGTAACAGTTTGTAAACATGTACCTTTATTGATTTTGCTGTGTCCTTTTTGAATTTAGGAGCCAAGACATTTGCTCTGGCCCCTGCAATGCTCGTGGGTGCTGGGCCTGGGCCCGTCGTGTGTAATGGAGAACTGGTTTCGTTGGGGCCAGTGATGGTGATTTGTGTGTGTACGCCTGAAAGTCCACCAGGCCCAGAGCCAGACCTGCGACAGCTGGTCCCAGCTCTGCCACTAACTAGCCAAATGACCTTGGCCCAGCACAGTGACTCCCTTCTTTCTTGAATTTGCCCGTGGCTGCTTTCACTGTCATTCGGCTGCTGAGGGCTCCAGGCCTGGCCTGGGGCAGCACAGGATGGGACCCCATTTGGAGCTCCTTTGCCAGGCCTCTTCTCCTCCAGCTGGCTACTTTGGGGGAGGGTTGAGATGATCAGCCCGAGGCTGAGGATCCAGCAAAGGAATCACTTTTTTTTTTTTTTAATTGTGGCGAAAAACACATAACATGAATTTATCCTTTTTTAAGGTGTACATTGAAGTATTGTTAACTATGCACATTATTGTATGACAGAGCTCAAGAACTTTTCATTTTATACGACCGGAACTATGCTCATCAAACAACTCTCCCTTTCCCCCTTCCCCCAGATTTTGGCAACCACCATTCTACTTTGTTTCTGTGAGTCTGACTACTTTAGAGACATCATGTAAGTGGAATCATGTAGTATTTGTCTTTTTGTGATTGGCTTATTTTATTTAGCATGATGTCCTCCAGCTTCATCAATGTCGTAGCACATGAGAGGATTTTCTCCTTTTTTAAGGCTGAATAATATTCCATTGTATATGTATGTTTTACATTTTCTGTATCCATTCATCTACTGATGGACAGGTTGCTTCCACCTTTTGGCTATTGTGAATAATGCTGTAATGAACATGGAGTACAGATATCTCTTTGAGATCCTATTTTCAGTTCTTTTGGGTGTACACCCAGAAATGAAATTGCTAGGTCATATTTTTAATTTTTTGAGGAAATTCCATACAGTTTTCTGTAATGGTTGCACTATTTTACAGTTCTACCAACAGTACACAAGGGTTCCAACTTCTCCATGTCTTTGCCAACACTTGTTATTTTCTGTTTTGTTTTGTTTTGTTTTGTTTCGTTTGATAGTAGTAAAGTAATATCTTACTGTGACTTTGATTTGCATTTCTCTGGTAATTAGTAATGTCGAGCATCTTTTCATGTGCTTCTTGGTCATTCGCGTATCATCTTTAGAGAAATGTCATTTTAGCCCCTTGCCCATTTTTTGGATTATTTGGGTTTTTGTTCTTTATACATTCTGGATATTCACTCCTTATTTGATATAGTTTGCAAATATTTTCTCCCATTTCTTAGTTTGCCTTTTCATCCTGTTGATTATTTCCTTCGGGGCGCAGAGCTTTTAAGTTTGATGTAGTCCCATTTGTCTATATTTGCTTTTGTCACCTGTGCTTTTGGTGTCATATCCAAGACATCATTGCCCATTTCAGTGTCTTAAAGCTTCCCCCTTATGTTTTCTTCTACAAGTTTTACAGTTTCAGGTCTCACATTTAGATCTTTAATCCATTTAGAGTTAATTTTTATAAAATAAGGGTCCATCTTCATTCTTTTGCATGTGACATCCAGTTGTTCCAACATCTTTTGTTGAAGAGGATATCCTTCCCCCATTGTGTAGTCTTGGCACCCTTGTCAAAGATAATTTGACCATAGGCTACACAAGAGTTTATGTCTGGGCTCTTTATTCTGGTCCACTGGTGTATATGTCTGCTTTATGCCAGTACTATTCTGTTTTGATAACTGTAGCTTTGTGATATATTTTGAAATTAGGACTGTGATACTTCCAGCTTCATTCTTCTTTCTAAAAACTGTTTTGGCTATTAGGGGGTCTTTTTAGATTACATATGAAATTTTGGATTTTTTTCTCATTTGTGCAAAAAAGGAAAAAAATGCCATTGAGAGTTTGATAGAGATTGCATTGAATCTTTAGATAATTTTGGGTAATATGGATATTTTAAACAATATTGAATCTTCTGGTCCATGAAAACAAATGTCTTTTCATTTATTTGTGTCGTCTTTAATTTCTTTCAGCAATGTTTTGTAGTTTTCATTGTGCAAATCTTTTGCCTCCTGGGTTAAGAAATCACTAAATTTTTAAATCTCGTTTTATTATTGAGAATTTTCAATACTCACCAAAATATAGAAAATAGTTTAGTGAATTGTCATGTGACCATCGCCCAGCTTCAACAATTACCAGCCCATGGCTACCCTTGTTTCATCTATATCCTCGCTCTTTTCCTTTCTTTGACCCTGATTCTTTTGAAGCAAATCTCAGAGATTATATCATTTTATCTCTTAATATTTTAGTACGTATCTCTAAAATGGAATGGTTCCCTTTTTGAAACACAGCCACAGAAAAGAATAATTCCTTAATAATGTCAACTCTTTAGTTAATATTCACATTTCCCTATTGTCCCACAAATGGCTTAAAAAAAAAAAAAAGCCTAACTTGTTTGTTTGAATCAGGGCCCAAACAAGATATGCAGCTAGTTACTGTGTCTCTTTAGACTCTTTTAATAGATTTCCCCAGCGTTCTCCCCCTCCCCTCCACGGTCTGGATCTTTCTAGGTCTTTGTGGTATTATTTAACATGTTCCTCTGCCTCCCATATTTCCTGTACATTGGAAGTTAAATCGAGATGCTCGATCATATTTGGGAGAGCATATCTTTTGGCAGAACTACTTTGCCATTGGTATTATGTTCTTCAATCAGGAGGCACATAATGTCTATTTGTCTTTCTGCTTCTTCACAGCTGTCGATCTGTTCATTAGGGTTTGCAAAATGGCAATATTTAAGTCTATCTTTTCTTCTTTGGTTATGTGGACTATTTCTCTAGAGAGAAACTTCTCTCTATCAGCTATTTGGTTACCCAAAGGTATAGTTTTTAAGGAAAAGACAGAATAAATGCTTGATACCATCCGCTTTATTTATTGGTTTTCCTAATAAGTTAGTTCTCTAGTATCCACCAAAGATGATCAATGAAGTTAATAAACTGCAATTATTATCTGTATTGACTTTCAAATTATCTTCTTTTGGGTCCTCTGACAGCCTGTCCCCCTTAACCTTGAGCCCTTTGAACACAGCCTCTATATTAGAAAACTGATACATTCTTTGCTTTCTGGCATGAGGAGCTGCTCCAAGCTCAAGTTCACTTTGTACTTTTCTCCCCCTCTTTTGCAATCATATGTTCTCCAAGGATCCCTGGTTCCTTTTATTTGAAAATAGTATTTGGAGGCCACCAGCTGCATCCCAGAATCACTCTTTGTTTCTGCATTGTTCAGTAATGCCGGGTCTTTTCAGAGGACTGAAACGGATTTTTTTTTTTTTTTAATTCTAAGAAGATATGAGTTCATACCGATCCTTTCAATTCAAATTCAGAATTCTAGGGATTTTGCTTCATCTTATAGTTTTTGTATCTGAATCGCCTATTCGTTTTCAAGGACACCTACCTGATTATTTAGTTACATTTTTCTCCACCACGTACACAGCTGTCTTAGAATGTCTGTTTTCTCACAGTTTGGACAAGAGAGTGTTTTACTAAACTTTTGGATTTTGGCCGTTTTGATCAGCAAGAAGTAGTTCTGTAGGGATAGTTTGCATTTCTTTACCTACAAGTGAGGTTGAGCACTTTTTCATATGGTTTTGAAACTTTCGCTTTTCTTTTTCTTTAAACGGTTCTTATTTTTAAAGCAGTTTTCTCACAAGCTGTTGGTCTTTTCATTTACATTAGAAGCTCTTTATAGTCTAAGATGTCTGTGATGTAGGTTGTAAATCTATTTTTTTTTTTACCGGTTTGTCATTTGTTTTCCTTTCTTTAAATTTTTTTTTTTTTTTTTTTTTTTGCCATTCAAAGTTAAACTCTTTGAAACTTATTAATCTTTCCCCTTATTACTTCTGGATATTACGTCAGAATTTGAAAAGCTTTCCCCACTTCCAATTTATAGAAAACTTTACCCACGTTTCCCTTTATTCTCGGGTGGTTTCATTGCCACGCTTGCTTTCCACTCCCTCCGCCATGTAGCCTTGACGCAAGACGGACTCCCCCGATTGTTTCCGATTCCACAGGGCTCTCCGGTTATCCTTTCGCTAACCATTAGATCGCCCATTCTTCCCCCCACGATTTGGGACGCTGCCGTTATCTTATAGGACCTTTCCACTGGCAACGGGGCCGTTTCTGGATGTTGTACTCTGCTTTCCAGAGAAATCCGTCCGTTTCACTCAACCTGCCCAGGACCCTCCCCGGGGAGGGCTCCCGCCTGACAACCGAGCTCTTTGCTCCAGGCTCAGAGGTCAGGATTTGGAGACACACGCCCTTGAGAGGGAGATCCCGTGGGAGCCAAGGTCACGTGAATCCACACCCTGTGGACCAGGAGGGATTTCTGGAGAACGACCTTCACAGAGGAGGGGGCTCTGTGGAGTGAAAGGCCCCGGTCCTGCACCTGCGGAAGGGATGGGGAATGGGTGGGACCAAACATTCTGTGCTCAAAACTGGTGCTGGGGCCTGGGGAGAATCAAGTGCCTGGCTAATGGTGTCCCTTAAAGGATCATTTCTTCATACAAAAGACAGAACGACCACTTCTCACCCACCCACCCACTCATCTCATCAATATTTCTGTTCCACAGCAAACATCATCTTCTCTGCTGTAGGAAGAAAGTCAATACACTGTTCTTGCCTCTTTTGGGGTGATAAGAGCAGAAGCTCTGAGAGCTAAAAGTGTCCCAAAAAGAGGTGTGGGCCTTGTTTTCTGAGCAACGGTCAACACCTGCTTAAGTAAATCAATGTCCTTATCGAAACTCTACTGGCGGAAATACCGGTTCCAGCAGGAGAGGACGGGGCGGGGCGGGGGGGAATGAGTGGGGCGAAGCTTTAATGATAGGTTACGCTATCGTTCTTTAAATGGACAAGTAAAACACCAAAAAACACTTTCTGAAAGACAGGCTTGAAGTTTAGAGGGGGAGAGATCACACCCAGCTTAGGGGCTCTAGGAAGAATTTGTTGAATTGATTTCCTTCTAACTGGTTCTTAGTAGGTTGGTTTTCAATGAATTGATCTGCCTCCTACGCAAGATCTAGGGACAGAGGGGGTCTTTTGGGAGGGTCGCGGCTTCCACTGCCCTCCAGCCCCTCAAAGGCAGGCCCTGAAAGTCCAGAGCAACATCGAGCCGCAGGAAGTGGGGGCCCATCTTACTCCCCACCCTGGACACCTGCATGACGTCATACCTAGTCCACACACCTCACAGGGGCGCTGTAAGGATAGACGTATGTGTACACACTGTATAATTAGTGTCTAATTATTAGTGTCTAATAATTATAGGCAAGTGCTCCACCATTGTATTATTGTTCATACGGCAACTACTGTCCGCACTGCCAAACGGCCATTCCTGGCTTAGCAGCTCTGACCCCCCCCGTCCCTCCCTTAGGACTCCCAGGTGACAGGGAAGCCCCAGTGTCATAGAATCAGATGCTGTTTAAGAGTTAAAGTGACCCTAGAAATCATGGCGTCCGGTGATTCTCAGTGCTGGAAGTGTTTCAGTTTAGGTAAAGCACAGTGGCAGGTATGGGTCCTGCTGCCTGCACCCCACCTCTGCTGAGACTTACTTTCATGGGAAGCTGGGCATCCTAAGGAGGATTGTTCCACCCCCGAGGTGTGTACGGAGAGAGGAGTTGCCCAGGTTATCAGGTTCTAGTCCAGCCTCGTCAAGATTCAGGACCAGCCTGGCGACACTCACCTGCAATCCTGGACTGTCCCCTCAGGTCAGGGGAACAGAGGCCCAGCGTGGGTGGGGTTGGGGGCCGGCCACCTGAGGTAGCCTCGTCCTTTGCGGAGCTGCATCATAACTGGGCTGTTCCTTCTTAGAATGAAGTGACCTCTGCCCATTTCTGGAACCCTGGGAGGTCACACCCATGTCATCTGAGTGCCCTCTACTCTGACGCCCTCCCTCTCCCACTCTGTCCATCTGAGCACCTGCTTCTTTTGCTTTTGTCCCATGTGGCATGCTTTCCACCCTCCTCTCTGTGCTGGTCCCTTCGCCAGCCTCGCTCTCCTGCCTGCCAGAGTGGCGCCCAGTGCAGAGAGCAGAGGGACAGGTATCTCCCTGACGTGGGCTCTGGCCTCCCTTCGTGTCGCCCCCAGCGGCTGGCAGAGAACGGCTCTTGAAGAACTCTAAGGAGACATGATTAAAAACCTCCACGAGATGATGAAACCAAACAGACATTGCTCTGTGACTTGGATGAGTTTGAATGATTCTCCCTCCCCCTCCATGTAATTATTATGGTTATTTTCATAGAGAAAACCGAGCCTATGGGATCGCATCTCCCAGTTCTGGTGTCTGGAGTTAACTCAGGTGCATCAGCTAAAGGAAGGAGAGGGTGACACTGGGGCTCAAAGTTCCAAAGATCATCTGTCCCGCCACTGAGACCCTGGCCTTCTCCTGACCAATAAAGTTAAATAAACTGCCATGAACCCAGCCAGTGACCAGTGGAGGAAGAAACCCAGCTTTGGGCTGAGCTGAGCCATTAGGTAAGGGTTCCCCAGGGGGGTGGGGCGGGGAACAGCCTTGGCAGGGAGCTGCTGGCAGGTTAATCAGTACCTCGTCTGGCTCCACATCTCCTGGGAGAAGAGATCAAGGCCCCTGTCCCTTGGCTCTAAGAGGTGTTTTGGGCTTACTCTGCCAAGAGGACTGTTAGGGTTTGGAAGTTTTCAAAGCATCTTTGTGTCCAAAGAGAAGCAAATCGAAGCCTTTGCACCTGGACAGGAAGCACGACCGTCCCCGTCCTGGGCGCATGGGAGTCAGCCATCTGCAGAGTGACCGGCACATCCGGCTGAGGCACTAAGAAAGAGAACACGAGCCTGTCTCTGCCCTTCTGAAAGTGTCGGGTTCCTGTTGAAAAGCTAGCTTACCATCTGTAAGAGGAAACGGCACCCCAGCACACAGCTCTGCTTTGTCACAACGACACTCAATGTAAATATATATAAACGTCATGCAGTTTAGAGGCCTTTCTTTCCCGACCCCTCCCCAAGGTAGCTTGTTTCCCAAAGACTCAGTCTCTCTCTCTAAGCCACTTTGTAGTAGTTCATACGATTTCTGTTCAGTACACTTCCTTTTCCCAGTCTCCGCTGGCTAGAATGTGAACACTGCCTGCTTGGCACCTGGTGGCTATTCAGTCAGTATCTGTTGAATGGGTGGGTGGTACTGGAAGGCACGGCTGAGAGAGAGAAGTGGGTATAGAAAGGGTAAGATGGCCTTTCCTTTCAATCAGCTTTCCTCTTCATGTGCCTCTTGAGGGCTGATCATGTGAGGAAACAGGCATCCCATCAGTCTCTGTCCTTTTAAGCACCTTTGCCAACAAAGAGGCTGACCCCCCCACCACCTGAGGCTGGAGTCAGGCAGATGGACCATCCCCCATCAAAGGTGTATGTGGGGCAGCAGGATCCACACCTGCCAGTGTTCTTACCTAAACTCAAGCACTTCCAGCCCCCTGAGTAAATCCACTGGAAATTCTCGGTCTGTGTGGTGCTGGACCCCGGGACCCCCAAGCTAGAAAAAGTGCAGTGAACCCCTTCAACTTGCTGAACTTCGAAAGTAAGTGACACAGGTGGGAACAGGTTGAAAGAACCTGGTTTCCTTTTATTTGGTCTGCTCTCAAGTTCCAAGTTCTTCTACTGTTCTAAGTCCCCTTGGCTTTGCCTTGTGCTGGTCCTGGTCGGGTTGAGTTCCTTTGAGGCAGAATCTGAGGGGGTGAGGGGGAGGATGTATGCAAATACTATCTTGAGGGAGGACTCCCAGGATGAAAAGTAGTAAGAAAGGAGGAAAAAGCTGGGTGGGGCAGGTGAAGAACCAACCAAAGCTGTTTTCAGCTCAAGTCTGACCTCAGCCTGACCCCGCAGGAGCTGGAGTGTGGGGATGGCACCACAGAGCTAGTCTACCTTGACGAAAGGGGTGGGCCTTTGTAACCCTGTGTCACACAGTCACTGGCTGCAGGTGACCCCCTGTGAGTGGAATGACTAGGTGGCTCCTGTCAGCCAAAGGCAATTCTCTGGAGCAGGGTAGAGGTGTGGGGGAGTGGGTGTACCTCCTGGTGATGGGGTTCTGGGTGGGCCATCTATAATGTCTCCTACGGCCTCCAACCTTGCCTCCTATTGCCCCCGAATGAACTATACACTCCCCTGAGGTGCCTTTGCCTCTGCTCTCTCCCCTGCCTCCAAGGCCCCTTCCGCCTGCTCGGAAAGTCCGTCTGGAACACCTACATCACACTCTTTGGTTCCTGTGGTGCTTCCTGACCCGATCATGTCTTCCTCATCTCATTATTCCGCTCTCTTACTTCATCTCTTGTGCCTCGTCTCTGTGTGCCCTTGGCAAGCAAGTACCGCCCCCATCTTTCCCTCTGTGTCTCAAATAGGGGCTTGCATGGTCCAGGGGCTGCCCAAGGTCTCTGGGCTATAGACAGAGCTGGGATTAGGACTCATGACACCACTCATATCTCCCTACTGCCAAGTCCAGATGAGAGTCCATGTTTTCTAACTCACACACCTGCTTTCAGTGTTTTGTGTTTCTGGGTGTTCGTCTTATCAGGATTGTAACCTTTGCTCTCCTGCTTGATTTATTGCTCAGAAAACTCGTGAACCAAAACCCTCAGGAAAATTGGGACATACACATATTACAGAAGCCTCAGAGGACAAGAGCATGAGATTTCCAGAGGAAGTGAAAGCTTGATTTCAGCACCATCTGGGACACCCAGGCCATCTGGCCATAGCCCCCTCCCACAGCTAGCTGTGCCCTGCAACTTGGAACAAGCCTATTTCCCCTGAGCCAAAGTTCACAGGTCCCCCAGCGGACAACAGAATGGGGCCTTCTGTCAGGGCCACTGCTGCGGTGTGTCCCCCGAGAGTCTGGGAAGCATTAGAAAGACTCTGAGGCCTGGCCATGGACTTTGGACTTAGAAAGCAAAGAATCTCTCTCTCTCTCTCTCTCTCTCTCTCTCTCTCTCTCTCTCTCTCGCAGTTGACCTGGGACCCAGCCCCAGGAATGGACAGGATATAAAGGCAAGAAAGACATTCCTAGGACAATCTGGAGACCAGTGTTGTGTCTTTTCTCTAACAGTGCTAAGAAAAAAGGTCCCCATCAATAACAACTTTGAACAAAGGTCTAGGCGGCAGCTGGGCTATGCCTCTCAACCAGTGTGGAGAAAGAAAATAGTACAAAGAAAGATGGTATTCAGCGCCACGAATGCCCTCTCTCTCCTGCTCAATCGCCCCTTCGTTCTCTGAAACCCTTCTCCCCACTGGCGGGCACCAGCCTTTTCTGTCCCGTGATCGGTGTGTGGGGCAAATGGCTGCCTGAATCTCCCTGGATAGCTGGCTGCAAATTGTAGGTCATGGAGCACAAGGGGATCCAAGCCCAGAGTGCTGCGCCCCAGACATCATCGGTCAGCCCTTTGGTGTCTTCCGTTTGCTACCACCCAGGGGACCAAAGATTTTTCTCTTTCAAACCATGCAATTGGACTCAATGCCTTTTCTTTCAAAAGGGCTTATGGGAAGTTAATAGGGAGAGTACCTGACAAAATATGGGGGCTATCAGCTTCCCAAGGAAAGTGACTTCTAGGCCAAGACCTTGTAGAATCTATCTGTGTTTCTCTGACTTGGACAGTTGGTTGGGATGAAAGAAATAGAAAGCGGTTTTCAGCATGTGCATACTCCTGGGTAACAAAAAGGAAGGATCTACCAATACACACAGCTTGGATGAATTGCAAAGGCATTATGCTGAGTCAAAGAAGCCAGTCTCAGAGCTTCCATTTATATGACATCCTTGACGGAGAGGGAGATGGGATTAGTGGTTGGCAGGGTCATGAGTGGGGAAAGAGAACGAGATAGCAGGAGGGAGTTTGGCGGAGATAATGGAACTGTTGTGTATTTTGATTATGGTGACAGTTACATGAATCTATACATGTGCTAAATTCAAAGAATTATACACCAAGAAAGGATCAACTTTACTGTAGTGATAATTTTTCAAATAAAAACTTAAAAAGTTAATGATGATAATAATGGCCGACATCTGCTTCTTACCTGATGCTGTGCTAAGTGCAACACATCCATTATCTTATTTATTCTTCTCAAACAGCCCACTTGGCTCTCAGGTTAGGCAGCTTGCTCAGTCACATAGGAAGTGGCAGAGCTGAAATTTGAACGCCTGTCTGTCTGACTCAAGAGCCTGCGATCTAACCACTGTGCAGTGATGCCTCATTTGGGGGCAGGCATGGGAAGTGATCACATGATGTTTAAGACCCTGGCTAGGAGGGAATGGCAGTGAGAATCCAGTTGTCTTCTGATGGGAAGAAACTGTCAGGGGGGTAGGGAAGGGCTAGCACTGGTTACAGAGGGTCACTGGTTGAATTTACAATCATCCGCTTAGGATGGCTCTTAGAGACCCAGCCCCATTTCTCTGGTTCTCCCCCAGGGTGGAGGGTGGGTTGCTAAGTGGCAACCACTGCCCCCTGGAAGCCACGCCCACCCTGAGGGAAAATCAATTTTTGTACCATTCAACCAGTCACAGCCTTCTGCCTGGGGGCAAGAGTGAAAAAACGGGGATTTTTAGATAAGGGGGCATTTTTTGTTTTCTTTTCCTGTATAAGTCCCATAAATTGAATTATTTTCCTGTTTCATTTGTTGGACCACACAGGTGGGTGAGGGACTACTGTTAGGCTGCCTGCAAATTATTGAAGTTGTTCCCCAGAAGTCAATGGGACACTTTGTATTCACAAGGAACTGGCTGTCCCCAGCCCTCAGTCACTGGGCCTCTTTTCAGAAACACATTCCTGGTTAGTGAGGGGCCCACATCCAGCAGTCAGCAAGTACTGTTCTGGGAGCTTCCAACTTAACAGGTTCTGGGAAATGGAATCCGGAGACCCTGGAGGGACCGAGAGCAGCTCCAAGAGAGCAGCTCCAAGTCACGTGGCTTCCTGAGCAGCCAGGTGCAGTGAGGTGGGGTAGGCAGATGTGGGGAGACGAAGATGAATCAGAGGTAGACCCTGCCTTGAGCAATGCAAAGTAAAGAAAGGATCCAAGTTCCTAATCTGGAAGATCTGCAGTCACCTCCCTCCAGCTACTTCCTGCTGCTGGGGCAGTGAGGTGGGATCAGGCTATGGGGGTGCTTGGGGGTGGGGTGGGGGTCCCAGAAGGCTGGGAGTCCTGGCCTCTGGAAAACCATCGTTCAGGTTTTCTTTCTGGCTCCCCGAGAGGCTGAGCCGCTGAGAAGCTCCCACCGCCCTCCGGCTTTCCTGGAACATTCTGTAGAACTAGCCAGGAAAACATCTGCCCACATGCCCCTGGAACTGCAGATCTTGTCTCCCTGCGCCCTGCCCTGTCACCTCCCCTGGGGCGCATGCCTTCAGTGACAGTAATAACAGGAGCATAGACTGTGGTTGAGGGACCGCTTTTAGTGTTCCAGGCAATTTGTACGTACCTTATCTCATTTAGTTCTCTCAACAAGTCTAAGAAGACGTCTGTTGATTTTACAGATGAGGAAGGAGGTGCAAAGAGGTTGAGGAACCTCCAAGGGGTCACACCAGCCAAGAAGCAACAAGGCCACATTCCCTCTCAGTGTTATTGACCTCTTCCCTCCCTACGTCAAGCTGACCGCCCCATCACTTGGAGGGTAAAATCCACGCTCAGCACAGCACACAGGGTCCTCGAGGTCTGGTCCCCACTAATTCTCATCTCCTTCTAATGTTTCAGCCACACTGCATCCCCCAGACCACCCTTTGCATGTGCTGTTCCCTCTGCATGGAATGTCCTTGTGCCCCCCACCACCCCCATTCTTCTTGGCTAATTCCTATCAGGGCCTCAAGACTTGGTTCCTTCCTGTGGATTTGCATCTTAGGTGAGGGTTAAGCTCCAAAGTTAGCGGGTATAGTGAAATCTCACGCAGGAGGCTGCAAGTTCCAGGTCTGACAGTGATCCAGGCTCCCGGCAAGGAATAGGACCCAGAATTTAGAATGTTACCTTAGTATAATAGGGGGCCTGCACCTAAAATATGTACACATACTTCAGCTTATTGTGTCACGCATGTGTGGTGGAAGGCCACTATTGTACTCTGATCTGTGTGGAGCCATGCGGTCCCCTGGAAAGCAGAAGGGAGCACAAGAAGGGGAGCACAAGAAGCACGTGCTCCCCCCAATAGAACCACACTCCCCTCAACAGAAGTGTGCTCCGCACAATAAAATTGGTGCCTGTTGTTTCATTCTCTTGTCGGCCTCTCGTGCATTCTTCCAACTGGGCGTCTCACCATCGAACCTTCCCTTCTCGATCAGCTCGGCGCTGACGGAAGCCATCGTACTGATCTGAACTTTCCTGTAAGCGTGAAATATTTCATAATTAAAACTCGATTCCATGTATGTCCTTCTGTGAGGCATCATGGCAAGGTCAACAGTGGCCCCTGAAGGACCTGTGAATATGTTACCTTACCTGGCAAAAGGGACCTAGTAGATATGATTAGGTTAAGGATTTTGAGGTGGAGGGGTTTTCTGGGTGGGCCTGATGTGATCACAAAGGGAGCGACAGGAGCCTGGGGTCAGGAGACAGGAAGATGGAAATAGAAGTGGGAGCGACGTGGTCACGAGTGGAGGAACGTGGGCAGCCCTTAGAAACTAGAAGTCAAGGAATCGATTCTCTCCCAGAGTCTCTAAAGCAATGTGGCCCCATGGACACTTCTCTAGCCCTTGTAGGACTCATTTCAGACTTCCGACCTCCAAAACTGTAAGATAATAAACTCGTGTTGTTTTAAGCCCCGAAGTTCGCGGCACTTTGTCGCAGCAGCCGTAGGAAATGAATACAGGTGTGGTCAGCAACGACGCCATTGCTGGTGATACAATTTCTCAAAGTGGGAACAAGAGACCCAGGAGTGCACGGCTGGCACTCCCGAGTCCTGGATCCTCAGCCACGTGCTGTCACTAGAGTTCGGTCAGCTCTGTAACTTCAGCAAGAAAGCAAGGAAGCCAAAGGTTCCTGGAACCAAGAGCCCTGGCCTCTGCAGTCAGCATCAATACCTTGTCATGGCCTCAAATACCCAGTTCCTCCTGGGTTCCTGGTGCCAAGATGCAAGATACTCCTGGGCCAGGGTTTACTGTGTAGGCTTTCTCTTCTGGGTCTTGCAAATGAAAAGACTGATTTTCCAGCAGGTGGATACTCAAGTGCTTCTAATTCCTTACCCTGTCACCTCAGCATCCTTGTTCTCCTGCTGCCCTGGAGGTTGTTGGCCAGAGGGCTGTGGCTTCTGACCTCCAAGCCAATTCAATAACTTTTTGCAGGCACTCAGGCTGCGACAGTGCTGGGTTTTCGGGAAGATAGGATGGGATCCTCTTGGAGATGCCCTGCCCCACTCACCTTAGGAGCTTACAGTCCAGTAGGAAAACTGTGACATATACTGGGACAGCCATAGGACAAGACGGCATGTGACTGCAGCTGGAGGGAGGAATCTCAGATTCCATACTTACTGATTCAGTTACTTGTTAAGACTCCAAAATCATTTCCCATCTGCCCACTTAGACTCTAAACACTAAAAATATGGTCCTTTGCCTTGAAGGAGCAAAGACTCTTATCAGAGAAACAAAAACATGGACAAATGAAAACGTAACTAGCAAACCTGGTAGCACTGATACGGACACGAGAACACATGCATCATCAGGACAGCTACAGGGACCCTGAGAAGAGAGCAGGGGTGGCTCCACAAGGGACGTGGGACTCAAGCTGGGTCCTGGTACGGCCAGAGCTTATTCTGGCAGGAGCGTGGTGGCGTTCTCAGCCATGGGGGATGCAGTCAGAGATGTGAGGGGCAGAAGGACAGAATGAACGAAGGTATGAAGATATTGACAGAAAAAGTGTTCATAGTCGTGAGTGGGTCGGGAGAGGCTGGCATTATCTGTGAGGGAGGTCAGGTTTTATGTTGGGAAATGACACATGTCCATTAAATCAAACCCATGTCAAACCCACGTGTCCCTTTAATGGCATATCAGTGTCCCTGTAGTACCTGTTCGACCTTCACTGAGGAGTCTGTCAGGGCAATGGGGGAGCAGAACTCAGGTATTCCAGGACATTTATCAAGAGCAGGTGCCCTGAAAGAATGAGAAGAGGAGGAAACATCTGACCAGGTGGGGTGAGACCATTTTATAATTAAATGTGCTCAAAAATATGTGTATGGGGAGAGCCGATTAGAGGTCAAATGGATGAGCTGAAGTGATAAGGATTAACTGGAAGAGCTGAAAAAAAAAAAAAAAAAAAAAAAGGAGATTGTTCCCAGGAAATGAAAGAGACACCAGCAAGAATTCAGCACCGGTCACCTTCCTTGGAAAGGGGACATCGATCAGAACTTCAGGAGGAAGCAGCCAGAACTATTTTGTTGCTGACGTTCTAATCTGACCAAAGGACAATTTAGGGTTACTGTCGCATAGCCAGAGGGGGCTGCCCCCACCCTTTGTTCCTGAACAGTTAGTAGGAAGAAGGGAAAACAAGGCCCTGCCCTCAGAGTGGCTGAGGCTTCCTGGAGGGCTTGGGGACTCGAGAGCCAGTGTGGGGGAGGATGGGGGTCGGACAGGGAAAGGAGGAGTGACGTGGCATGGAACCAGCTCCAATAGGGGTTTAGGATGAAAAGTCAGAGAAAAAGAAGTGCGAAGAAAGAACAAGAAGATAAGATGTCCTCAAACACGAGAAAGAAAAAGGTAGAGAGGATGGAGAAAAGCTAGAGGCAAGAGAGAAGGGGGGCGGGGAACATAAAGATAATGAACAGTAACTAAGATGGAGTAAAAACAAGATGATCATGCAGAAAGCAAAAAATCTGAGAACAATGGGTCATGGGAGAGAAGAACAAAGGCCTTAGAAGCAGCACAGGCTCCGGGAAGCAGCAGTACTGCAGTCCCCAGGATTCGTTTACACAAAGGGGACTAAGAGCATCTGCCAAACACGGTAACAAGTGCGCTGCTGTCTGCCTGGGCTGGGAAACGGGCTCCACAGTTAACCAAATGTTCGCTGAATACAATTTTGACACAGCAAAAATCTTAATGAATTAGGTGGACTTTCTTTGCGGCGCGAGATGTCCAGGGTCTTTCATGCCAGCAAGGATGTGCGGTGACCAGGCCACCGAGAAGTCTGCAGGTCTTTGTCGACGAGATTCCAGATGCTGGAAAGTTAAATAGCAGTGTTGTTACAACAACGCTCAGAATAAAAGGCAAAGCTTAGTTCAGTTATCTGTATTTTATAGTTTCTGACAGTTGTACCTGGTCTGGAGAGGAGTATAATGAACTTTACAAGGGACAGTATGACACAGCGGTCGACGTGCAGCCTCTGTGATCTGCTGGCCTGCGTTCATATCCCTCCCTGCTCTGCTGCTTACTAGTGGGGAGAACCTTGGCCTCGATTTTATGATTTGCAAAATGGATACAATGATTACACCGACCTCATAGGGTTGTTGTGAATATTAAATGCGTTCATACACGTTAAGTGCTTAGAACAGCGTCTGGCACGTAGAAAGTGCTCACTCCGTGCTGGTAATTACGATCTGTTAGAGTTCATAAGCACAAGATGTTAGGACAGGAAGTAGAAGGGGGCCCTAAGCTGAGGGAGGAGATGTTCCTTTTGAGTAGGCTGTGTGTGGGTGGTCCACGCAGTACAGGGGTCAGAGAGATGGGAAAGGGATGCCTGTTGAAGCTGGGGGTTTGGATGTGGCCCTTCTGGGAGTTCGCTGGCATTTCTAACTGAACTAAGTCCAAGAGACTGAACTAAAAGCCTCATCTGTTCACCAAGTAACTAATAACGCCAGCTCTGGGTGAATTCTGTGCTGAGCCCCTGGCTTTATGGTAAACACGATGACTGCACTCCAGACCATTACACAGCTGGAGAAGGGGGTAGATGCACAAAGTAACACAGGTAGATCCTCCTAACACAGTGCTGGGAGAAAAAGGGCAGCATTCATCCTAATTTACATAAACATATCTGATGTAAATATAAATTAGAACACATGCATAGAAAACAAAAACCTAAAATTCCCAAAACACAAACGAGGACATACATGAAATGTGTCAGGATGGTCGTCTACAGCAGAAAGGGAAACAGGAATTGTGATAAAAAGAAATAGCTATCTATATAAGGAGTGCAGACCAGGGGTTTGGCACAGAAACTGGTGTGCTATAAGTGCTCCCCAACTGTTAGTTATTATGACTTAGTTACAGAAGAATAGCCAACGACAGGGTATGCTGTTCCCCAAGCACACATAAGCTCCACGAGGAGGCAGGGTCCAAATAAAATTAAAAACTTCTGCCCTGCATAAGACAACATCTAAAGAATTAGAAGACAAGCCACAGACTGGGAGAAAATATTTGCAAAAGACACATCTAATAAGGGGCTATTGTCCAAAATATACAAATAATTTAAAAACTCAACAATAAGAGAACAAAAAAATTGGGGCAAAGACTTTGACAAACACATCACCAAAGAAGCTATACAGATAACAAATAAGCATATGAAAAGATGCTCCACATCATATGTCATCAGAAACATGCAAATTAAAACAACGACGAGATACCACCCGTTAAAATGGCCGAAATCCAGCACACTGACACCACCAAATGCTGTTGAGGACATGGAGCAATAGGAACTCTCATTCATTGCTGGTGGGAATGCAAAATGAAGCAGCTGCTTTGGAAAACAGTTTGGTGAGTTTCTTACAAAACTAAACATATTCTTACCATACAGTCCAACAATCGTGCTCCTTGGTATTTTCTCAATGAAGTTGGAAACTATGTCCCCAAAAAACCTGCACACGGATGTTTATAGCAGCTTTATTCACAATTGCCGAAAGTTGGAAGCAACCAACATGTCCTTCGGTAGGTGAATGGACAAACTGGTGCATCTAGATGATTGACTACTGTTCAGCACTAAAAAGAAATGTGCTACCAAGCCACGAAAAGATGTTGAGGAAACTTAGATGCATATTACTAAGTGAAAGAAGCCAATCTGGAAAAGCTGCATATGGTATGATTCCAACTGTACAACATTCTGGAAAAGGCAAAACTACAGAGACAGTAAAAAGATCAGGGGTTGCCAGGGGCGGGGGGAGGGAGAGGTGATTCGGCAGAGCACAGAGGGTGTTAGGGCACCGAAACTTCTCTGTGTGACCCTGTAATGATGGGTGCACGTCGTTATACATGTGTCCAAACCCACAGACTGTGCAGCACCTACAGTGAGCTCTTGGGTGATTATGAGGTGTCAGTGTAGGTTCATCCTTGGTAAGATGCACCACTCTGGCGAGTGATGTTGATAACAGGGAGGCTGTGATGTGTGGAGGCAGCGGGTGTGGGGGAGACCTCTATACCTCCCTCCCAATTTTGTTGTAAACTTAAACCTGCTGTAAACAAATAAAGTCTTAAAAAATAGAGGCAGGGCTCACACCTGTCTTTCTTTGATCATTTTTCAGGAGCCTAGAACAGTGTCTGTCAATGACTGTATCTTAAATGACTGAACAAAAGCTAGTCAATAACAGAGTCGCCCAGCTGAACACGCAAGTCTTCTACACACCTGGGAGAGACATTCCGGTCATCTCCTCAAGGGTCTGAATTAGGGTTAACTATTTGTATTTATGCATCTCCTTCCCTACAAAGATCTCAAAGCCTCGAATGTCACCTAGCTGTCCATACAACCCCTACCCCTTAATAGCAGGAGAGCAGAAATTACAATTCCAGGCCCTTACTGTTAAATCTGGTACTTTCCACCCCTTTCTGTGAACCCTAGACGTGCCCGCAGTGTTTGTTCATCCAGGAAGCAGTAGCACTCCAAAGGCCTGGGGAAGTGAATCAGTGCCTTGTCACACATGGATTTCAAAACAGAGGGGACAGCAGACTTCACCGAGTGAAGACACTCAGCTGACAGCTTTATTACTTCAGGAGAACTGAAGTCAGCAGAAGCCTTCTGCAGTCACAGACACCCACAGGATGCGACAGGGCTTGTTTTGGCCGCACTCCTCTCAGCAGTTAGAGCCCAGCCAGAGGGGAAAGCCCAGACACCATGACTGGCAGAAAAGTGACCATGGGGGTGGGGGGAAGTATTGTATGTTTTCCAAAAACCGTGTTTTCAGTGCGTAAGGCAGGGCTTTCACGGCATTGCGTGTGCATAGGTCAAACCAGCCTGAGGTCAATGGCCTCTGCCCATGAGAAACAGCTGACTGTCACCTGGCCGTGACCCTCCCTTGTGAAGCCATCACTGTCGCTTCCTTGGCTCTTCCTACGTGCCTCTGCCGCAGCTCCCCCTTCACGCACAGAGGCCACAGTCTCCCTTGGGTTCCTGACAGCTAATTCATCTTGCACATTGCTACGAGACATCTCCTAGGATGTGCGTTTGATTAGGCCTCTCTCCTCACAGAGAGAGGCCTATGGGCAGTGGCTCGCCATTGCCCACAGAGCGTAAGTATGAATACCCCTGGCATCGGGTGTCCCCCATTACAGAGCTTCACACTTCCTTCTCAGTGTCACCCACCATCTTCTCCCTACACTCAGAGACACACCACGTGCTGCCCTGCCCCAGCTCTGTGCCTTTTCTCCTCTGTTCTGCAGCTCAGCACACTTCATAAATGCTTCCGCCTCTGTAAACCAGCCCTTTCGGTCAAGGTCAGCCGCTCTTTCCTCAACGCCATCACGGCAAACGGCGGCTGAGCTGGCTCAGCACTCCTGGCGCCTTGCCTCAGATCCCCGTGAGCTGTATGCCGTCGCTTCCCCTATGGACAGCAAGTTCCTCAAGGACATTGACTGTGAATTCACCCTTGCATCGGGCAGAAACCCAGATTCTCCTATCTCCAGGCAACACGATATCCTGTCTGGGTACAGCATCCTTTCCTGGTGACCGACCTCTCTGTCCTTTCTCTTTTTCTGTTTTATAACAACGTTTCTTAAAACAGGATGAGAGGAAGGTGACAGCAATTGAAAGTCACCCCATGGTGAACACTGCCACTGATGATAGTGGGAGGTACTAATCTAGCGTAGAACAGAGCAGGGGGCAAAGTGGAGGACACTGCTCGGCAGCCACACTGCTTGAAGGAACTGCCCCATTTTGTCTCCCGTTGTCCCAACCCATTGCAGATGGGCCCTACAGAGCCGCCAAAATGCCTTTCTCTAAGGCCACCCCCAAGAGCAACACCCAGCTCACTGTTCGCACTCTACGCTGTCGGTGGCTCACGTCTTATTGTTTCAAACTCTTTCCTTCCTTGCCCTCTCCTCCTCCCCTCTGCTGGTCCCTGTCTAAATCCCCTATACACCATCATATTTTTGAGCCCAGCTCACGTTAGTGATGCTCTTGCTTCATCTGGGCACACTGTGTCTGGAGAATTCGGTCACTTGTGGGCCATTGGTTGCTACCTAAAGGCAGAAGAGCCAAGCCGTGGTCCATATGTGAGATCTTTCTGAGCTTCCTATTGGACTTTCTGATTCCTACCTGGATGCCACTGTTGGGGAGGAAGCAACTTTCCTCTACCCTCGAGGTTCTTTCGGCTGTTCTAATAATCAAATAGACAGGAGACAGATTAGCAAGAGAAAATAACCAAATTTAATACGTAAATATGGGAACCACACATACATGAAAGAGTTAGAGATCCCTACATTCATAAGAGGTGCAGAAACAGAAGGCAGGACTGAGGCGTATAAGACATCTTGAGCTAGGGATGAGGTTCAAGGGGTCATTGCAGAATGATTAAAATGGGCTCTTAGTAAATAGAAGTTTGTCCTGCCCTACAGCTGGGCCAAAAGAGGCCATCTCTGATAATCTCTTATTATGGGCGAGGCCCCTAGTTCGGGTTCTTCTAGGTAGCTGGTTTGTTCACTTCCACCATTATGATGAAGGGAGGGGCAGACACTTCTCTTGAGCTCACAGCTAAAAATGCCTTCAGCTCAAAACAATCCGCATACCACAGAGGCACATCTTGAGGTGACTTGTTTTGAACCCCACACCCCAAAGTAACCTCAGTTTCCCTTCTAACTCATGCTTTCATCGGGAGAATATATTTGCAATACTGGCTCCACTGTCTGCGCCCCTCCGCCTTGCTGTGGGCAGAGGCTTCTCCCCCACTCCTTGATATGGGGCTTGGTCACGTGACTTGCTTTGGCCAGCAGGGTGGAAGTGACAGTGTGCCCTAGTTGAGCTTCTGGCACTGCCGTGAGAGAAGCAGCCCCTGGGTAGCTGCTGGCTCCTGAGTCTGGGCCCAGAATGAACACCCACGGAGCAAAGCCACCGCGGCCAAGGCAAGAACCCCTGCAGACACATCACAGCCACTGGCCCCGCCACCCCTCCTGCCGCCCCGAGCTATGAACATAAAAGTTTGTGGTTTTAAGCTACCGAATGTTGGGGTTGTTTTTTAGACAGTATTATTGTAGCCATCGCTAACCAATAACAACCATCTTCGTAGCGATGAATGATGGATGCATAAAACATAGATACACAGGTTAAGATTAGTTATACTGGGAAAACCCACATTACCACCACCAGACTCAGGAAATAAACATTGCTCAACACCTCAGAGACCTCCACGTGCCTCTTCCTGGTACCGCCCGCCTCCTCCTTCGGCCCTAGAGGGCATCAGTTTTGACTTTTAAAAAAATGTTGTTTCCCACTTTTCTTCATAGCTTATCATCCATTTTGATCTTGATATGAATGAAATCTTCTCGTTTGCATTTTTTTGTGTCCTGTTTTATTTGCTCAGTATAGTTTGTAAGAATCATCGACATGAACAATAGCTATCGTTCGTTCACTTCCACCATTATGTAATATTCTTTATATGAGCAAACCATGACCTATTTAGTGGTTCTACTGCTGATAGATATTTCAGATGTTTCTGGCTTTTTGTTATGACAAACGATCCGGTGTGAGCATCCTACATATATGGGGTCAGCAAACTTTTTTTTAGAAACGAGCTAATAGTTAACATTTTAGGCTTTGTTGGCCACATGTGGTCTCTGTTGCATAGTCTTTTTTATTTTAAAATAAATTTTAAAATGTTTAAAAAATTGAAAAGTCATTTTTAAAATGTTCCTTGCTCGTGGGCTGTACAAAAAGAGATCGGGGACAGGATTGGGCCCACAAGCTCCTTGGTGCCCGTGTACAAACACTCCTATGAGAGTGTAATGGCTGGTCACAGGGTTTGCACTAGATGACGCCCGATCTTAAATTCATCACGTAGAAAACGGAAATTTCATCTTCTCAAGCAAATGAGTCTGTGGGCACTTGCGCCACAGAGAGCGTGAACCCCCTGAACCCTCTGCCACCTCAGCCGCTTTCCCCTTCCATTCCAGAGGGTAGTGGATGGCACTGCTGTCAGGCTAGATGCCCACCAAAGTGACCCGGGGAGGGTGGCACCAGACAGGCCACAACAGAGAGTCACACCATGTGTCGAGTCAGGTGGGGAGGATGGATTTTATTCTACCTGTCATAGAAAACCAGTGGAGGGGGTGAAGCAGGGTGGTGACAAGTCTGAGTTATGTTTTAAAAAGATTGCTTTGGCTGCTGAGAGTGGAATTTTAGGGAACCAGAGAGGAAGCGGGGAGACCAGAAGGTAGAGAAGGCTGCCGCGAGAGGCTCATGAGAGTGGCCGGAGCTGGGGTCAAGCCGCCTATGTCAGGACTCGACCTTTTCCTCCAGCAACACCACTGTTTCTCCCCCGTGGGCACCCACTGCGGGCACCCACGGCAGCCACCCTGAACCTCGGCAAGTCTCTGAGCCTTCCCACTCTCACCCTCTCATCCCATACCCCATTTCCGCCTCTCTGCTAACATGATGAGCACAGCTCCAACATCCCGCCCACTGTGAGTTCTTCCCTGGCTGACCCCCAGCCCCCAGTCACCCCAGCAGACAACTAGGTGGCCTCACTTCACATGATTTCATAAGAAGTGGGATTCTCGCCCTACATCTGTTTCTTCAATGAACTTTAGACAACTCTTATCTCTGGGTTTTATCTTTTGGTAGCTCTGCCATTGAGTGGCACTGAAGGAAAGAATGAGGAACGGAAGGCATTATCTGTCGCCCACCTTAGGAAGTCAGCAGGGCTGATACGATCCTCACCCCAGTGATTAGGAGACTGAGGGCCCCACGGACGAGCCTGCAGCCTAGGTCGCTGGCAAGACACAGTTATAAAACGGCCAAGCCGCCAGCTGGAACTGGACCCCACAGGGTATGTGGGCTACTGGAAAGAGTAAAGGAAGGTGGAGGTGAGATGGAGTGGCTTCCGGCGTAGTTGGCACCCACACTGTACCAGAGGGAGCAAAACTAGAGGCTCCCAGGGCCAGAACCTCCCTAGAAAGGAAGCCCAGAACACACCTTACTGCTGCTTAATAAACAGTCTTATCTCTTCTCCTGCAAGTTACAGGAGGTGGTTACAGCCACCTCTGCCCCGAGATAGGACCCGAGGCAGTGCTCCCGCTCAGTCTGTGTTCTTGGGCTCTGTTCCCGCCAGAGAAGTTGCAACACACCGAGATAAATTAACTTATTAAAAAAAGGTCAAACCATCCGGTTAGTTGGCTATTGCGATTCTGGAGAAAGAAAAAGGGAGGATAGGAAAGAGGAGGAAGGAAGTGAAGGTGGGCCGGGGAGAGGGGGAGAAAATTGAGAAAGGATATTCTTTTTTTATTAAAAATTAATTATTATATTGCTTAAAATAGTAAACAATGCGTTTTATTAAAACACAGCAAATTATCTCGCTACACAAACCGTATTCCAGAGACAGGAACAGATCCGTGGGCCGTGTGCTACCTGTCCAAGAAGAAACATGTACAGAAGTTAAAAGAAAAATTTCAGGAAGTTTCATAACAATCTGAGAGAATGATTTTCTGACGGCTGAGTCTAATAATGAAAACAGGACTTGTGTTTTTGTAAGTCCTCTTGAAAATTTCATTTTCCTAGTATAGGGGAGGCAAATTCTACCTCTGTCCTCTTAGGGTTTTTGGCTGGGCCTGAGAATTACATTGACGTAAGGCAGCTTCATGGAAGAAAAAACATACACATTTATTTAATATAAGTTTTAGGTAACACAGGAGTCCTCAAAAGGAAATGAAGACTCCAAGATGTGATTAAAAGACTAAATGTTTTCTTACTAGGTCGAACAAAGAAAGGCAATTATAGAAAAGTAACTAAAATAGAGGCTAAAGGAGGACAGAATTATTTTAACAAAAGGTCTGTCTGTATAGAATTCTCTCAGCTTCCACTTCCTGTCCTTGACAAGAATGTTACTTTCCTCCTGGTGTAGGGAGGACATACACATCCATCTGGAGGTTTCATCTGAAGAAAAGGGGGAGGGTCAGAGCACCCTTCTCACACCTGCTGTTTTCTTTAAGTGTCTTTAGTTCAAACTAATCCTTAGGCCAAAGGGGCATATTTTGGAGTGGCGTATTCTGCCACCTTTCAGTAGTAATTTCTAATATACTTTACAGAACTGTTGATCTGTGACACATTGGCACAAAATTAAAACAAATTGGTCCTTCAGCCCAGTGACTCTGAGAAGCACTGAGCCCAGCCGGGGAGGTCTTGGGGAGAGAGGCTGGGTCTCAGCTGGCTGTCCCATTGGGCAGCGGTCCCCAACCTTTTTGGCACAAGGGACCAGTGCTCACATAAGAATCTAATGCCTGATGATCCGAGGCGGAGCTGAGGTGGTGATGCTAGTGCTGGGGATCGGCTGCACATACAGATGAAGCTTCACTTGTCCATCACTCACCTCCTGCTATACGGCCCGGTTCCTCACAGGCCATGGACCGGTACCGCTCCGCGGCCTGGGGTTGGGGACCCCTGCCGTAGGGGGCTGTGCAGAGGCAGGCCCCTCAGGGTTCTTTGAAGAACCGAGAACCTGGAGAGGCAGCCTTCGGATGTTGGTCCTATAAAGAGAACAACAGCCAGCGTCGGACAGAGAAGCAGCACAGTCGTGGCAGAGGGGCCGCTACAAAGAACAAAAACGGGACAGTCACAGGGAAGCATGGAGCTCCTGCTAGCCCCGGAAGAACACGCGCAAGAGCAAGAGTGTGAAAAAGCAGAAGCCCCTCCCTGCACAGCCCCACCTGCCCCGTACAGACCCAAGCCACTGATTTCCAGGTAGGGCTGGGAGGAGACTGGAATCAGATGAGATTGAAGTTCTTAAACATTACAAGTCTTAGTAAACCAACATGGGACTGTCAGAACGGGTTCAGTCTGGGGCCAGGTGTCCCCAAGTTTGCATGCATGCGCCCTCTGGGCCACTCTCCAGGTCTCTGCAATGTCAATGCTATCGAAGTTGGTTCAAAACATGCTGGGCTATTCTGGGGAATTCTGCCACCTTAGGCTTTTCTATCTCAATATTTTGGGCAGGAGGCTGCCTAGACCAAAACTCTGATGAAGCGCATGTGAATGAATCAGATTTGGTGAATTCTACACACTTGCCCCTGTGGGGGAAGAAAAGAAGCGAGTCCTCAAGGAGTCCCGAATCCAGCTGGGGAGATGACACAGCATAGAAAGTGCTAAATGACAAAGCCATGAGGAATACTTGTTCCTCAAAGCAGCACCTCCTCCGAGTTCAAATTAAGGAGAGAAATTACTGTGTAAAGGAGGCGCCTTTGAAGGCTGAGCTGAGTTAGAAGGCTGGTAGAAGTTTAATAAAGTGATTTGTTTGTTTTGGTTTTTGGCTAGAAGGCAAAGGAAAGACTACAACAGTAGGACTAGCCAGAATGACAAAGGGCTTCTTGGGCAATGAATGCACATTAAGTAACTCAGGTCTCTATCTCAGAGTTATTTACACCCCAAGGGGTTATAAAACCAGGCTCAAAGAGCACCTTTGGCATCATAATTGCAAAACTGGTGATAAAGAAGAGTCACTTTAGAATTATGACCATCAGTCAACGGCGGTGATAACGGTGATAACGTTGCTGCTTACAAACAGTGGAGGATAAGTAGGAATCTCCGCATATCCGAGGAGACCAGTTAGTGTCACCCTGACATAAAATGA
Organism: Eidolon dupreanum; assembly: GCA_028627145.1. Classification (NCBI taxonomy): domain Eukaryota; kingdom Metazoa; phylum Chordata; class Mammalia; order Chiroptera; family Pteropodidae; genus Eidolon; species Eidolon dupreanum. Next base: position 5,270,604 of record CM053510.1, on the reverse strand, counting down.
GACAGGCGGTTCCCTGTCCCACATGTGAGGAAGGGCCTGCTCCCAATTCACATGAGTAGGTCAGCATCACCTACCTTGGGAGACCTCTTGTCTGCTACACCTCTCACTCCAAGGACAATCCCAGCAGAGAAAAAATGTGAGTGGCTGGAAGGCAGAGCTAGATTCTGTGGCCAGCCTGGGCAGAGCCTTGTTACATTACCCGGTCTCTTTCTAGAACATCCTCTTGCATCCTTCTGCTCATATGCTAAAACTTTTGGGGGTGGGTGGTGGGGAGACTAGGTGGTTATTTTTCATTTTCGGAAACACTCAAGGGGCAAAATCAACATATAAAGACTAGAGGGGGAACAAACCAGACGCCCCGCCAGCTTCCTCTGACTCAGTGCACGGGCTGGGCCAGTCCTAGTCCTGCGGGGAGACTCGGAGAGCCCTTGGTGAACCCCACTACCTGTGTCTTTTGCTTATTCGTTTCGTAGATATCAGTGTGCATCACAGCCCGCCACGCTCCAGAGAGCCTCTGCTCGCCTAGCTCATCGCTGTCCTCCAGAATGGCTCAGCTTCCTGCATTCCCTACCCGGCCCAGCCAAAGGCCCAGGGTCGTTCTGGATTCTTCTTTCTCTTTTGCTTTCCTCCCCTCATCACCATCCCCTCTCCTCCACCATCTCATCAATCACCAAGTTCTCTCAATCTCACCTTTGACAGCCTCTTAAATGCAAAATGTTGATAAACGATGAATACAGGTGCTGGGTATATGGACAGTCATTATACTATTCTCTCTACCTGCATGTGAGCCTGGATGTTCCCAAACAGAAAGTGAAATTTGATAAAAGTTAAATAAAATTTCTCAAACTGGTTCCCTCTGCTCTGCTGCTTCTGAATCCAGACTTTTCACCCTCTCTCACCAGGACGACTCCTTTGCAGTCGCTTTGCCTCCTGCTCCTACCAGCCACCCTTAGTTTGACACGTCCTTCCCTCAGTGCTGAATGCGGATGATGCAGGTTTTCCTCCCGCTAGACAATTGCTTTTAATTGAAAGAGTTGCAAGATATGAGACATAGCTCAGCACTCTATCAGGCGAGCTTTACCCCAGACTGGGGGTCAGTCAGGACCTGGGTTCTAGTCCCAGCACAGCTACCAGCCAGGTAGGAAGGACAGGTCTGTGAGGACAAAATACATAAAAACAGCATTGACACCCTTGGCCGGTGCTTTCACTTTCAAAGAGATTTTAAGAATGTTATCATCTTGTTTTAACCTCAAAATAGATCCATGGGGAATCCAGGGCCTGTTCTAAGATTATTTCAGCCAGTTCTTGGCAAGGTATGAAATGAGCATACACACACACACCCTCCCCAGAGGAAGGCTGACACACGTCTGGTGCAAGCAAATTACCAACCTCATCTCAACTGACTCACTGTCTGAAACACATTCAAATGCCAAAACAAATAGAGAAAAGAAGCTTTGTAGGAAGAAAAGCAGACACATATTTCAGCTTGTAAAGATGTATTTTTAAAGGCAGGTATTTTTACCTACGCAACAAAATAGAACTGATTTTTTTGGATGACCAACCTGAAGTTCGCGGAGGTGAAATGATCTGCCCAAAGTGATTCTTAGTAATAATAGTAAGAGTAAATAACAGCAATAGCAGCAGAAAAATACTTATTTTATATCAGCAGCAGCAAAAAGAGCTTTTCTCATTGAATCGTTATAATGACCCTGTGATATGAATAACGCGTCCTTTATACAGATGAGGAAACAGACCCAGAGAGTCACAAGTCCTGGAACAAGGTACTGATCTCTGCTCCAATGGACTCTGTGGCCCTATGTCCCTGTAACTACTGCCCCTGGCTGAGCCAGATTGTTTCCTAGTTAGTGTCAAAGCTGAGACGACACTCAGGTCCCTGCCCAGGGGTCTTTCCATTGTACCTGACGTCCTCTCAGATGGTAGACAAGGCCTTTCCCAGCACTGGGAAAGTGCAACCGGCAAAACCCAGACGGTGGGAAACTCTTCAGGTCTGCCACAGAGAAACTGTAGGGAAGGGAAGGATCCAAGGGGAAATCCAGAAATTAAAGAGGCTGAAAAGACAAATCCCATTAAAAAATGAGCAAGATTAAGTAAACTATAGTAGACACACTTGGGTGATAAAAAGCTCAAGTTTGTGATTCCTATAAAACTCAGGGTGGAGGCTACTGTTGGGAGAGGGAGGTGCTTGAGTTTAGGGGACACGCAGGGAGTACTTTGGGGAAAGGTTCTACTTCTAGACCTGGGTAGTAGTTACAAAGGTGTTCTTCTTATAATAATTTATGTGGTGTTCTGTGCCTGTGCTTTATTTTTAAATTTATTTTATTGTTGTGTGTATACTTATGTTTTATTTGACAACAAAGGATTTTTAAAAAATTTACCCCCGGGCTAGTCCAGTGCCACCACACAAAAGGCCACCCCTTCCAGAGTACATCCTGCTTGACCCTGAGCACATCCACCCAGAACCTTCCTAAAATAAGCTAAGGCCCAGACAGATTCATTCTAAGCCAAAGTGTGTGTGTGTGTGTGTGTGTGTGTGTGACCCCAATCATACGTGTCCCCCCTCATTTCTCAGATTATAACTCCTGGGGCAAGTGGAAGCCCCATCCTTTCCTTTCAAGTCCATTTTCTTCAGTGGCCACTTTCAATCTTCAGAGCCTGAGGCTGAGAAAATCTACTCCTAAAGGAGTACAACCTAGTCTTAACTCTATAGAAGGTACTCAGACCCCTAACTGGCTTCCTGAATGGGTCTTCCTTACACGATGTGGAGAGAACTTCCCTACACATTGTTGCATTGCCTTTGTTACCTGATCTTCAGGTAAGCTTCACATTTTTACCACGGGAACATCACCTTCCTATCTCCCTCTGCTCTTTTCCTTTCTTTATCTTCACTTCTTGCTTTACACGAATTTTTGCTCCTTCCTGCATTTGGAGAGAAAATGGGGGAAGGGGGAATCCATAAAATGCAGCAGAGCAAAATGGCGATGGAAAGACCTACTGTCTCTGTCCTGGATGCTGTCCACTTGGCCACATGTGTCCTCCACTGACCCAGTGCAGGAAGGTCAGTTGTTTCTGCCCTCATTCCACAAGCAGGTGCAGGTGGGAGCAGGGGGCGGTGTCCTGTTGCCTCCTGCAGGGCGGGGATCCTGACTACCTCGTGAGCATTTACAGTCTCTTCTCTCCAATGGGGTGAGAAGAACCTTGTTGCAAAGAAACACAAAGCTCCCCAGAGAAGCCTGGGCAAGAAAGACAAAGTACAAAAACCCACGGTCAAAAAACGGAAGAAAAACAGAGGTGTGGCCTTAGGGGGGAAAAAAAAAAAACAGTGTGTGTTTGCATTTCCCTAACACAGCTGCAGTTCCTACCTACGGGCCTCAGGGATCCCCTCTTCCTTGGGTGCCCGAAAGGCCAGAGCACAGCCTTCTTTGTCCAGAACCGGTTTTTACTGACTCAACAACTCTGAGGTCCTTGCTTTTTCCTTGGGCCTGCTGTTTTCTCCTGCTTGCTTGTGGACTGTTTTCCCCCTGGGATTTTCTCATCCACGGTCCCTTCCTTCTTTGCCTGGGAAGGCCCCGTGAACACCACCAGACTTGCGTGTGCATCAACAGATGGGGCAAATGAGGAACCGAGAGCAAAGCCCATAACTCCCGCCATCTCAGCAGTTCCTCTCGCGGCACGCAGTCCTTTTGACAGCCCTAGAAGAACCCGTCAGAGAACAAGGCTTCAAAACCCTTCCCGAGCTGGGGACGTCGGGGGGACTGTGGTAACAGGAGCTCAAGGCTGGATTTGCAGGGCTGCAGATTACCGTGTACAAGGCCAAAATCATACTCAAGCCTATGTCCGCTCAGGGCTGTAACAGGCAGCAAAGTCCCCCGGGTCCACCACGACGCCCACGTCATTGCTTATAACCCCCGTCTGAGCAGTGAGTACTCTGCTATTCCCCACTGCTTGATCAGTGGCAACCTGCCGAGTGCCTGACCCCGGCCCTCTGCCAACTGCTGTGGGCTACACGAAGAGGTAGAACGGTAACCTCCTTCCCTCAGCTTTCAGGTGGTGGAATATGATGAACACGTGGGAGAGAACCACATCCCGGTTCATGTGGTTAATTCAGCATCAAAGTGAATGTACGGTTTATGTGTGCCGGCAGAGTTTGAAATAATCTGGGGAGTGTGTTAGGGTCCTAGGACTGCCAGACAAATGACCACAAACGAGGTGGCTTCAAACAACAGAAATGTATCCTCACGGTCCTGGAGGCCATAAATCTGAAATGCAGGTGTCGGCGGGGCCCTGCTTCCTGCTAAGACTCTCTGTAGGAGGATCCTGCCTTCCTCCTTCCAGGTTCTGGCGGCTCCAGGCGTGTCCTGGTTGTGGCATCATCCCCTCAACTTCTGCCTCTGTCTTACAAGGACACTTGTCATTGGATTTAGGGCCCACCTGGGTAATCCAGGATGATCTCATCTCAAGATCCTTAACTTAATTATATCTGTAAAGACCGTTTTTACAAATAAGGTCACAATCCCAGTTTCTGGGACATGAACATGTCGTTTTGGGCACCACTGTTCAACCCACTATCAGGGAGATCCCTGAGGTTTGGGAAAGGCACGTTAATCCTTCACTCATTCACTCGGTCGTACTTGTGCGCCTACTAGGTGCTGAGGACACAGCAATGCCGTTTCTGCTTTTTGTGGCATTTCCACTCTAGAGGGAAGAGATAGACTATACATCATTACACAAATAAACAAGAAAGTATAAGGGAATGAGAGGGGACTATAAGGAAAGCGCAGTAGAGCCGTGTGACGCAGCGACTGGGTGGCTACTTTAGACTTAGAAGGAAAAGGCTTTTCTGCAGAGATGATGTGAAGCAGGGGCCTGAGTGCCAGGAGGGAGCCAGTGTGCAGGGACCTGTCAGGGGAAACAGCAAAAGCAAAGGCCCTGAGGTGGGAACGAGCTCAGCAAGTTCAAGGAGCAGAAAGATGGAGAGCGGGAACGAAAGTGGCAGGAGACGGGGCTGAAGAAGCAGACTGAGATGGGTCAAGGGGCCAAGCAGGAAGCTTAGCTTTCCTTCCAAGAGCCAGAGGAATCCATCAGGTTTCCAAGGTAACACTATGCACTAACTTACGATCTGTCTGCTGAGGGGGAGGGAGCTGGCTGCGGAAGGGGAAGGGTCCATCAAGGAGATGAGGTAGGAGTTAGGAGCTCACTGCTGTGTTAATTAAAGGGGCAGTGGCAGGCTGGACGGGGGCGTGGCCGTGGAGGTGGAGAGGCCGGTCCTCTGGAGGTAGCAATGACAAGACTTGGTCATGTGCGGTGAGTAAAGGAGAGAATCAAGAATTTATCTTAAGTTTTAGAAGTCAGCAACTGAGTTTCTTTCTTTTTTTTTTTTTTAACTGTAGTGAAACACCCATAACATAAAATTTCCTTTTTAAACCATTTTTAAGTGTACGATTCCGGGGTATGAAGCACCTCCACAATGCTGTGCAGCCACCACCACAATCCACTTCCAGAACTGTTTTAGTTTATGTTTCGGGCACTGGACCATCTGAGGATTCATCAGACTGGTGGAAAGCAGAGAGTGCAGAGGTCGTCCTGGCCCTCAGAGCTGTTTACTGCACATGAAGCCCATCCCTTATGGAGGCCCCCTTCCCTCCGATTGTCTCCGGTGGCCTCCTGGGCACTGGGAGCATAACATTGTGCTTTCTTTTTCTTTTGATTTTGCCTCTGCAAAGCCTAGGAAAAGGCCTGGTGGCCCATGAGGAACTCCCTCCTGACCTTAATTAGGCCCAAGGCCCTGCTACTCTCTCCTTCCTGTGGCCTCTGAGCGCAGGTACAGGAGGGTTCTGAGTGGAGCAGGGGGGACGATTCTTTTGACATTAACCCGAAGCTCTGCTCCCTCCCACTGGTCCACAGGGAGAAATCAGTTACAGAAAGGTCGGCAGAAGGACAGAAGGACAGCCAGAATGTGTGATGTCTCCCACTGAAACCCTAGATGAGGTGGGAGCAGACTGCAGAGCCCAGCAGAGGGAGGGAGGGGCGGGGAGCTGAGGGTGGGTGTGGCCTGGCTTGCAAAGAGACCTTGGCCTTTAATGGCTGCCTTAAATCATTAGAAGTCTTTAATGATTAATACACACACACACACACACACACACATATACACACACACATACATATATATACACACACATACACATGCATATGTATATGTCTGTGTATGTGTGTGTGTATATATATACACATATACATATATATATATATATATATATATATATGCACGTATATGTATCAACAAAGGCTGCTTATGGAGAACGCACAGCTTTGGGATATAGAATAAGAAGGCTGCCCCAACTTTGCACTCCTGAGCCCTAAGTTGGGCTCCACTGAATATGTGTGTGAATCAATCCGTAAGTCTCTTGTCCAGGATTAACATAGGGCAGATCTCTAGTTTCTAAGTGGTTGCATTTTTATAACCCTCTCAGAAGTAATTAGATAGACAAGTTAGCAAACTAGTTAAGAGACCGGCTCAGAAGAAAGTCAGCTAAGTAGCTTTACCATCTAACTGGTCTAAGGAGCTTAAACAGTTTCAATTCCTGTGTTAGTTTTCTATTGCTGCTGTAATAGATTACCATCCATTTGGTGGCTGAAAACAACATACATTGATTATCTTTCAATTCTGTATGTTTGTAGTGTCCTTGGGCTGAATCTGGGTGTCACCAGGGCTGCCTTCCTTTCTGGAGGATCCAGGGAAAAACCCATTTCCTTGCTTTTCCCAGCTTTTGGAGGCTGCCCATATTCCCTGGCTCGTGGTTCCTGCTCCATTTTCAGCGCCAGTACTACTGGGTTGTCCTATCTCCCTATCCTCCTCTTCTGTCTCCCTCTTCCAGATTTAAGGCCCCCCCACGATCACACCGGGCCCAGTGTAATCTAGAACCACCTTCCTATTTTAAAGTCAGCTGACTAGCAGCCTCAGTTCCATCTGCTTTGCCACATCAGGTAATTAGTCACAGGTTTCAGAGATTAGGACATGGCCTTTTTGGGGTGGGGTCGGCAGGGAAACTATACGGGCCACGACTCCTCTCGAAAAAGCGGAAATCAGGAGGATATTTTTAACTGCACCAAACTGGGAACTCCTAAGAGTTTTACCACAAGACCAGCCCTGAGCATGTCTGCAAAATTACTTCCTGACATTCAGGTATTATCTGTTGCACTGCTCTTTGTCACCTAAGTAGAAGGAAAAAAACAAGCGTAAAATAAAAAGAACTCCTGTCACATATTATTCTAGGATGAACTGTTGAAAGTTTTACTAAAATCTTCCCCCAAACCAAAAAAACTAACATGATGAATGCTTACTAGTTTGTAGGTTTTCTATTTCCCCTTTCGTCATGTCATATGGAAACGGGTAGGTATCACCATCTCTCCTCTACAGACAAGGAAACTCATTCAGCTCTTTAAGTAGAAGCAGAATTTATACCATGTTCATGATGGTCACTAATGACAGAAATCCAGATTTACTCTGTGCTGTGAATACATTATCATAGCAAGTACGGCCTTGCCAAAGCTTATAGCTCGTCCTCCACTGCACGTGAGAACACGCCTGAGGATCATCATTCATTTATTCAGCAAATATTTCTTGAACACCCTCTGTGTACATATTCCTAGCAAAATATTATACAAAAAAAGTAGAAAATAGCTCTTGCCTTGAAAAGCCAACAAAGGTGGCAGATTGACCGGGCATATTGTGTATTTATCTCCTTTCCCCCAGAAATTTAAAAAGGTAAAACAACGATGACCGCGGCAGAGGAAGGGGAAGACATCAGAGGACAACTGGCAGTCAACTAGTAGTACCCGGATGGGGAATGTGACTAGAGGAAGGGATCTGAGCGAGAGGACACAGAATCCTCAACCGATAGCACTCCCGGAGGGGCCCTGAGGCTCTGCAAAACCCTGAGGAGGCAGGGCTGAGGTGCGCAGAGATAAAGGAGGGCCTAAAGAAAAGTCCAGATGAGAACTGCGTGAAGCCCCGAACCCAGACAGTCAGGTTCCTCCGCATCCCTACACACCCGGGCAAAAATGTGGAGCCTCCTATACGGAAATGGTCATCAGAACCGCAGGCTGCCCAGCCCCTGCCCTTCAAGTGAAGCCCACTGGTCCACGGTCGACAGCTCTTGCCAGTGGACAGAAGTCATAATCTCTTTATCAGGGCCTCACTTAAAAAAAAAAAAAGAATCAACTTTATTGAAGTATTATTTACGTATAATAAAATGTACCCACTCTTAAGTGGACACTTCAATGAGTTGTGACAAACATTTATGTGTTTCCACAACAGAGTCAAGATATGGACCACCCCAGAAAGTTTCCTCATGCACCCCCACTCCCACCCCTGGGCCAGGAAACCACTGATCTATCTACCTTTTGTCACTATGAAATTATTTTTCCTTTACTAGAATTTCACATAAGTGGAATCAGAGGTATGCTTTTGTGCCTGGCTTCCTTTGTTCAGTATAATATTTAGAGGCTCATCCATGTCGTTACATGTACTTTGCTGCTTTTTATCGAAGCATAGTATTCCATTCTACAGATTTACCGCAATTTCTTCATCGGCTCTCCTGCTGATGGACATTTGGATTCTTGCTAGCTTGGGGCCATTATGAATAAAGCTGCTAAGAACCTGTGTGGAGACATATTTTTATTTCTTTTGGGTAAACATGCCTAGGCGTGGAATTGCTGGGTTATGCAATAAGTATGTTGACCTTTATAAAAAACTGCCAGATTGTTTTCTCAAGTGCTTGTGTCATTTTGCATTTCCACCAGTACCGTCTGAATGTTCCAGTGTTCCCACATGCCTGCCAACACTTGGTGAAAGTCGCTCTTTTACTTGTAGCCTGATAAAGACTAACTGGAACTCTAACCAAACATGATCAGTCTGGGAGGGTCCACGGGAAGTGGAAGTTCTCGTGCTCTATATACTAAATCGTAATCATGAGAATCCAACTGGAGAACAACAGGCAGAACTCTGTGTTTATAACAAAGCTCTGTGGTTCTCACTTCCCCTTCCCCTTTCTCCTTCTGTTCTTCTATAAATAACCCTCCATCTTGACATGTAGGCCAGAGTATGCAAGCGGCTTGCCGTGTCTGCGTGTACTGGGGGCCAGCACTTTCTTTTTCCCAGATAAATCCTTTCTGCTGGTGAAACACCTGGTCGATATTATTTTTCACCCGACCAGCCATTTTAGTGGATGTAAAGTGGTATCTCATTGTGGTCTTAATTTGCATTTATTTGAATACACAGTGAGCCCACTCCCCGCCCCCCCCCCACAAAGTATCTCTTAGAAAAGAGGGGATTTCCCTTATATTTGTGTTCTTATAAAGTATCTCATGTCATGGGAGAGTGCTCTCAAATATTTTATACAGTAACCCTTTGAGGAAGACATATTGGTTAATAACAAAAAATACAGAGGGAGTGGCTAAAAGCCTGTTTAAGATGTAAGTACATCTGTGGATCCCCTGCTTTAAGCAGATGAGCAATGGCCCCTTCTCCAACCCAGCTAAAGCCTGGAAATCTATTCTCTGCAGGTAGTAAAAGCAGAGACTGTGAACTGGGCCACCCCAGGAAGGCTCGAGGGCAAGGGTCCTGCTCTCTAAAATAGGCAGACTAAGCAAAGGATTTGAACCTGACTGCTGGGGCCCCCAGCCCTCTGCCCCACTCGACTCCTCGCCTACCGGAGCTGGGCTCATTCCTCTAGAAGGAGAGAAGAGGCTCGGATCACCCCACATTCTGGCCAGGCTGGACGAGCCCCATCCATAAACCCCCAGCTTCCACTCAGCTCTTTGGTGTTTTTCTGCTATACAGGAACTGACAGCCAAGGATTCTAAGACGTTTGAGGATGACCTCTTAGATGAAGGCAAAGGCAAGACAAACAAGAAACAGGAAAAAAGCAACTTGGAAGAGACTAGATAGGAAGTGCAGAAAGAAGAGATAGGAAAGGGTCCTGCATCCGCGGAATAAAAGGGGACAGAGCAAAACAAAGCTCTTGGAGATTATACTAAATATATTACCTTACATAATGTTACACGTGTCACAATAAAATACAACGGTAGAACTAGAAACTCAGAGGAAGGGTTGGAAGATAGAGAAAAAGACAAAGCTAGAAAATTTGTCAGAAACAATAAGAAAACTAATCCATAAGCCAGGAAGCCCCAAATCAGAGTAACCAGGGAGAGCCTAGAAAACGGAGAGTAGAAATCATTGGATGAGTAACTCAAGAAAATGAACATATGTATACATGTGTACACATGCATTTACGTTAATGCATAACTGATTCTTTTACTGCTGAAAAATTCCTTGTATAACTATGTCCATTTGATTTGTGTATTCTCCTTATAACAAAGTAATGGTAATTAGTCAGTTCATCTTGTTCTTATTAACACATTTGAATGAATTTTTTTTATATTCCTAACACTAATCCTTTGGTTATATGGTTCGCACAATGCTTTCTTCAGTCTGTGGCTTATCTTTTTTGCTTTGTTTATGATGTCTCATGAAATATAGGATTTTTACATTTCAAAGCTAGATATATCAATCTTTTCTTCTACAGTTTATGCGTTTTGAATTTTATGAAATCCTTCTGTATGCTTAGATCATAAGTATTCTTCTATATTTAAAAAAAATTGTAAAGATTTGTTTTTCTTACATTTAGATGCTTAACTCCCATTGGTTTTATTCATATGTTTGGTATAAGGCAGATGTCTATTTGTCAGTATGCGTGAGTTCCTCTCTGGCAGGGTGCACACAAGAAGAGCCTTTGGCGCTTTTAAAAATACTGATTTCTGGGCCTTGCCCCAGAACTGATGAAATCTTCATCTCTGAGGGTGGAGCTGAGTCATCAGGATTAAAACCAAAACAAAACAAAACAAAACAAAACAAAACAAAAAAACAGCTCCTCCAAGAGGTTCTTACATGCGGCCAAGGTTGAGAAACTCTAAGTTCAGACCAAGAGTAGAATGGCTGGGGTGTGTGTTACATTGTTATTTGTAATGGATAGTGCTAGTGCTCTGTACATGACTGTAATTATTTATGTTCCTTCCAGTAATAGAGTTCGTTGCTTCACGTCTTTGAAAACACACAGGCATTATTGCCGCAATTAAGTGATACGAGAGTGCTCGGAAAGTGTAGATATTAGAGCACCTGCCTACGAGTCAGGCAGGAGAGCGCTGCTTGCTCCTCAGCATCTCTGACCTCCTGTCTCTCTGTTTACACAGGTGGCTTCTGTCTCAGGTGCTTCACTCATTAGCATCACTGGACAAGGACACCGGCAACATTTGTGGTTTTCTATACCTTGCCTGTCTGGCTCCTATTTGAACTCAAAATTCAACTTCAACCTGAAGACAGAGATTCATCATACAAACTGACTTCTAAACTTCTGGAGTTAGCTAGCCACTCCCATAAACTCGGGTTTTCAAAACACACAGAAATATCAAATTAAGAGGGGCTGAATTATGACCAGTGAGTGAATCCTCAAATGCCAATCGACAACCGGAAATTTGTCAGGTTTACAAAAACGTATGTATTCCCAACTCTGTGCCAGGGGAGGTGGGGCGGGTAAGATGTTTTAAGAGTTTTAGAAGTACAAAGCTGGGTTTCTGCTCTTTGGAGATATTGAGACTCTAATGGAAATGAGACAAGGCTTATGCAACTCAGTTTTAAATTATCAGTAGAGATTTTTAGGTGGCATAATTTTAAAGAAGCAATTCGTTTGAGTTAGGTGTTTAGACTAATTGACCTTGGACTTTCTCTCCTACTTTATATCTCCAGAGATTTATGAGATAAGGAAAGATTTTGGCTGAAAACAGAAAGAAAACCTTCTCCCTGGTCGTGGTAGGCAGCCTCAGAGATGACCCCAATGATCCTTGGCCCCCCGTAGTCCCATCGTTGTGACCCTCTGCACTGAATAGGGCCCCCCTGGGGATCCAGTTGGATGTTGTGGACGCAATGGTGTGTGACTTCTGAGCTACGTCGTAAATAGCATCAAAGTTTCTGCCTTGCCCTCTCTCGAGCTGCTTGCTGTGTGGGAGCCCAGCGGCCATGAGTAAGGACACTCAAGCAGCTCTACACGGAGATCCTTGGGATGGGCAGTGGGACTTCCTGCCAACAGCACTCACTTGTCAACTGTGTGAGTGAGTCGACTTGGGAGCAGATCCTCCAGCCCTCTTCAAAACTTAGATAAACTGTGCTCAAGGCTGACATCTTGACCACAGCCTCATGAGAGGCTTGAGGCTGGACCTACCCAGCCTAGTTGCTCTCAAATTCCTGATCCACAGAAACTATGGAGATTAATAAATATTTGCTGTTCTTTTTTTTTTTTTTTAAGTCACTAAGCTTTGGTATTCTTACAGATGTATCACCAACCTAATAACAAGAAAATAATTCTAATTACTTAAAAGCCTTTAAATATTGTTATTACTCCTACAAACCCCGAAAGAGGTGGGTAACAAATAGAGTTCTTAGAGGAGATGAATTATTTCTTTCAGAATAATGGGGATCAGACTGCAGAGATAAAATGTTATCTCCTATTTCAACTGCATTTTTGTCCAATATTTGTACTATCAGGTTATTATTATTTCAAAAACAGTCTGGAAATTCACTTATGGCCTTCCAGTGTTGGGTTTTTAGGTACATGGCATGTGTGCAATTTAGAAGAGTTCTGCAACTTTTTAAAGCACTGAAAATACACTAGCTAGCACTGCATGTGTTCCTACCACTACCGATCTGTTATTCCCACCTTAATAAGTGGCCAAGACTTATTCCTAGAGAAAGGATCAACTGTGGGCATTCGTGTTTGATAGACCTCCTCAGCTCCAGACACAGAAAGGCAAGGGAACCATTAAAGTAATAACAGAGAAAACAAAACAAAACAACAAAAACAACTTCTAGAAGCTACCTGCTTTCCTTGGCTCATGGCCCCTTCTTCACCTTCGAAGCCAGCAGCGTAGCATTTTCAAATCTCTCTGACCCCAGATGTTTCCATTGTACAGGGACTGTTACTCTCCTGTCCCCCTCTTTCCCTTATGGGAATTCTGTGATCACATCTGCGCATCTAGAGAATCCAAGATAAGCTCCCCATCTCAAGAATCTGAAGTCAGCCCCATCTGCAAACTCCCCTTCACCATGCAAGGTGACATATTCCCAGGTTCCTGGAGTTAGGCCATGGGCATCTTTGGGGGCCCCACAGATGAGAAGCAGAATGGAAATGTACTGTGGTATGTGGGCTGCAGAGCTCCGGGCCCAGAGGTTCATTCCTGGGTGGTCCTGGGAATTAAGGGTCTCAAATTAGATGAGAGATGAAGCTTGGTGTCTGCTTAAAGTTGAGGGCTGGGCTAGTAGGGGCTGAACTAAATGGCTGCTGGATGCTCCTGGGGCTAAGGTGTACAATGCGCTGCAAATCCAGACAAGTGGAAGGACCAGGACTCATCATGCAGCCCGGGGGTGAGCGAGGTCACCAGCTGGTTTAGCGCTTGGATCTGTGTCATCCTTAATCTCTCTATGGGGCAGCGGTGCTCACATTCATAAGAGCTGGTTCTGGACTGGAGCCCTTAAGATTGGACAAATGGAAAACCATAAAACTGGGAGGGGTGAGCACGGAAGAGAGGTGAGAAGAAGCAAATATACAAGTAAACTCTGAATTTAGTCATTCATAAACCAACATTATAAAACTCTAAAAAAAGTAATACTAAGGAAGTCAATAGAATCAGTAATTAGAATATAATCTTATTTTGGATGAAATTAATAGAATAAGCTGACAGAGACTTTAAAGTAAGGATGTTTAGTTTGCCTAAAACGGTGACCGAAGTGGCTCCAGGAGGTTCCAGAATGGTGAGGTCCTGCTCACACTTGGGAGGAGGGGACAAACACTGAAGCTTGAACTTGGTTTAAGAAAACAGGTGTATCCCCTACCTTGGAGACCATTCATGA
>CM053510.1:5214682-5256126 GCA_028627145.1 Eidolon dupreanum | reverse complement strand
TTTCTGCAACTTGAGGCAGAACTAGAGGGCTTTTCCCAGAGTTCCGTCTGCATCCCATTTTCCCTGTAGGGTGTCAGGCCTCATTGACTTTAGGCTGGAGGGGAAGAAAGTAGCAAACTTACTGCTGGTTCGGTGTTGATTCAGAGTCTGATCCTCCTCCCCCACCGGCCTGCTGCTGTTTCCTTTGCAAAGGCCTCAAATAGACGGCTGTTAGGCTTCACGGCTATAAGACGGAGTGGAGTGTGTCTGCCCCTCCTACGCATGACCGTCCTGCGCGTGACCAGAGCCCTTCTCTCTACCTTTAGGATTGTGTTTCCTTGCAGCCAGATATCTGGGTGTGAAGTCTGCCATCAAGGTTAGAGGCCAAGGAAGAATGGACAGTAAATAGTGCAGGGAGAAGGGGGCCTGTGGATGGCTGCGCCCAGCGCTGGGAGTCTGATGGGTGGGGGGGGCTCTAGTCCAAGTCCCAGCCCTGACTCTCACTCCCCACCACCGCTCAGGGGTAAAGCTGGTTCCTTGTCCTTGGCCAGGGAGGGCTGGAAGCCCCACCTGTCCTGTTGTTTGCCCCCTGCTGTGGCCTCATGCCTGGGGCTTTCTGGGCCTGCAGACAGGGCCGGGTCCCAGCATCCGTCTGCTTAACAAGCAAAGAGAACTTAAAAAAAATTGTTTTTAAAATTATTATGTAGCCGGATCCACAGAAAGTTTGGAAAATGAAAAAAAAAAAAATACCATCCCCGATCTATCTCAGCAGCCTATAGTAACCTCCATTAGCATTTGGCAATATTTTCTTTTATTTTTCTTAACTATTATGAAATAGCTGATATACACAAAAGAGAGAGAGAGAGAGTGTGTGTGTGTGTGTGTGTGTGTGTGCGCGCGCGCACGTACACACATATACAGGGTATAAAAGTTATAAAGCATAGTAATAATGAATTCCCAATCTCATTCTTCATTCTCCCTCCAAATGCACTTTTACATAGTTCCCAGCAGAGCACACATCCAATTTTGGACCCGATCTTTGTGCTGCCCATGATTTGGCCGGGCCCAGTCGAGGGCACACGTGACTCAAGCCCTTGGGAGGCCTAGGGTCTCCTCAGAGGAAAGACAGACGCCCTGGGCCTCAGTCTGAGTGGGGTGGAGATGTGTTTGGGAGTGACTCTGCCCTCAGAAGCAGTCTGGCGCTGCTGCCCATCTGGCCGGGGGCTGTTGGCCTGGGTGGGGAGGGGTCCAGGGCCAGCCGCAGTCCAGTCCAGCCCTGGGCGGTCCCCACTCACCCGGCCTTGCACCCCAGGAGAAGGAGCGGCAGCGCCTGGAGAACCTGCGGCGGAAGGAGGAGGCCGAGCAGCTCCGCCGGCAGAAGGTGGAGGAAGACAAGCGACGGCGGCTGGAGGAGGTGAAGCTGTAAGTGGTCCCCCCCACCCCCCCCCCGCCCCCCAGCCCGCGGTGGCCGGCCCCCCTGACCGCCCCGTGCCCGCAGGAAGCGCGAGGAGCGCCTCCGGAAGGTGCTGCAGGCCCGGGAGCGGGTGGAGCAGATGAAGGAAGAGAAGAAGAAGCAGATCGAGCAGAAGTTTGCTCAGCTGGATGAAAAGACCGAGAAGGTGCGAGCGGTGGGCTCCGGGTGGGCCGTCCCACTCTGGGGTCCAAGCGGGACGACTTGGTGGACCGAGGGTTAGGACTGGCTGGCTCCCAGGGCCCCCTCCCCTGGGCTGTGAGGGACAAGCGGGTTTGCAGGGCCATGGGGTGCCCATCACAGAGCTCTGGGGCCCACTCTATGGACGAGTGGGGAGGCCTGCTCTAATGGGCACATACGGTGGGCTCTGCAGGCCAAGGAGGAGCGACTGGCTGAGGAGAAGGCCAAGAAGAAGGCAGCGGCCAAGAAGATGGAGGAGGCGGAGGTGCGCAGGAAGCAGGAGGAGGAGGCTCGGAGGCTCAGGTGGCTCCAACAGGTGCGAAGGCAGGTAGACAGAGGGACTTGGCCATCGAGGAAGAGGTGGGGCAGGACAGGCACTGCCTCAGCCCCCGGGGACCACAGAGCACACCCTGCTTTGTGGAATTTATCCTGGTGGATCTTGTGGCTTCAAGCCCTGAGGAAGCTCAGCAGATGCTTTGGAGATGGGGGTGGTGACAATAACATGCCTCCCGTTTTCTGTAGTTTGAGGGTGATGCACATGGGCTCTCGAGCCAAACTCCCAGTCTCCACTCTGCCTTTTATTAGCTGGGTGACCCTGGACAGGTTATTTTACCTCTCTGTGCCTCAGTTCCTTCAGGTAGCATGGGGTACCCACCTCTTCCTGGGACTGTCAGCTTTATGACTCTAGAGACACGGATCTGCCGTTAGGGGGTTACAATACTAATGGCTCACATTTGTGGAGTATTTACCACGTCCCAGGCACTATTCTAAGGTTGTTATGTGTGCAAACTCAGCATCTTCACGAGGTGTAGATATTGCTGTTGTTTCCATTTGGTCAATGAGGAAATCAAGGCCAGAGGGCTTACGGGACAGCCCGGTGTCACACAGCTAGGGAGTGGCTCCAGGCCGTACCCTGAACTCAGCCTGCTGCAGCATCTTGTCACAAGATGCGTTTTCAGGCTGCTGGTGGTGACTGTGGCGCCTTGCTTGGGGTGACCCTGGGCTCGGCCCCTGACGACGTCTGATGTGACGGGAGCCAGCGAGTGCCCCCTCCTTCCCAGACTTCTGTCGCCCTGCCCAGCCCCGGCCTGGCCTGAGGCCCCGACCTTGCTCTCCGTTCTCAGGAGGAGGAAGAGCGGCGACACCAAGAGCTGCTGCAGAAGAAGAAGGAGGAGGAGCAGGAGCGGCTGCGGAAGGCGGCCGAGGCCAGGAGGCTGGCGGAGCAGCGCGAGCAGGAGCGGCAGCTGGCGGAGCAGGAGCGCCGGAGGGAGCAGGAGCGGCTGCAGGCCGAGAGGTGAGGGCCCCTCGGGCCAGGCTGGCAGGCTGCCCCTGCCTGCAGCTGGGTGCGCTGCAGACGGGACGTGGAGCCGCCCCCCGCGGGCAGCTGCCACCTTCACGCACGGGTTTGCAGGCGAGGGACAGGCTGCTCTCGCCTCTGGTCCCAGAGCCCATCCGCGGGCGGACCGTCTGAATGTGGTGCGTTGGCTCCTGGAGATCGAAGGGGGTCGTGGCGGGGTCACGTGGGATTTTCTCTTGGTTCCGCCTCCAGCCGGGCGTGCTGACCCTCGGGTTTGTTTTATCCTCAGCGGACGCAGGTTTTGGGGACAGGCATAGGATGAGCCGGTGTTCCTCGGCAGGAGCCCCTGTCGGCATGTGGGCATTTGGGCAGCAGTGCTTCGTGGGGCCAGCAGGACCTTTAGCGTCCTTGGCCCCTTCCCATTAAATGTGCCTCCCTGTGATGATGAAAACTTGGGTCTGTCCCCCCCACCACCCCCAACATTTCCATGGCAGGCAAGCCCTGAGGTCTTCCAGTTCTCAGGCCAAGGTCCCTGTGCAGCGGGCAAGGCTCCTGTGTTTAGTTCTGCAAGCCTGTATCCGGAGCTTTCCGTGCGCTTGGTTGTGTGGCATCCTGGGGATGCCAGGGTGGGCAAGCCACAGTCACTGTCAGCCAGGCTAGGTGGGATACACGCCTGTGAGAGCAGACAAACTCGCTTGTGTATAGATGTATAGACGCAGAGAACCGTGCCCGTGTGTGTGTGCAGGCAGGCGTGCCCAGACTCAGGCCTGGCGACTGCCTCTCTCCTGCTTCCACCTCCTGGGAAATATCGAGCCATCTGCGGGTGGCCGCGGGCCCAGTGGAGAAGTGGGGAGTCACGGCCGGAGGGCTGGACTGCATCGGGACCACCTCCCCATGCTTATTGATGGACACAAAGGTGTCCCTGGTCCTGTGGCAGAGTCAGAGACAAATCTGAGGGTAGGACAGAGGGTGGGTGGCAGCTGATGAGGTTTTAGAATTGCATGTGTGCCGAGCAGTACCAGGGATGACAGCTTTGGTGGGCACTAAACTACATGCTTTCCACATGTTTCGTTGTTTAATCCTAACTCGAAGGCCCATGTGGCATAGGAACTAGCAGCTGCACTTCCCAGAGGTGCAGAGCAGTTAAATGACTTGTTTAAGTCACAATCTAGTAGGTGGAGGTGGCTGCAAAGCCCCCTGCTTCACACCAGCCTTGGAGCCCAGTGTCCACCCCTGTGGGTCCGGACGATCGGAGGTAACTCAGATTATCTCATCTGATTCTCACGACTCTGGAGGAAAGGTGTTGTCCCCACTGTCCCACAGATGAGGCCGAGGCTGAGCCCCAGGTCGTGTGGAAGCCTGGGGGCCAGATGTGGGCTCGAAAGCAGAGCGCTCCCTGCACCCTCTGTGCACACAAGCGTAGCTGTGGGCTCTGAGCGGGTATGCCCATCCTGCTGTTTCTTCTCCCACGGCAAGTGCTGATAGGCCTAGCTTCCTGGGCAGGGATGGGAAGAGGACCAGGGCTCAGCTTCCTGCCCCAACAGGCTCTTGCTCTGTCCTCAGGGAGCTACAGGAGAGGGAGAAGGCCCTTCAGCTGCAGAAGGAGAAGCTGCAGAGAGAACTGGAGGAGAAGAAGAAAAAGGTACAGGGGAGCTGGGCATGTGGGGCCCGCATGGGATCAAAGCTGAGCTTTGGGTTGGGGAGGCCTGATCTAGTGGCCCCTGGGGCAGGAGCTTCCTTGCCTGCCTGGCCTCGTGGGGCTGGCGTGGGGGAGGGGGGGCACATACACATGGTCTCTAACGTCCGGCTGGCCACTGGTCCCAGGAAGAGCAGCAGCGCCTGGCTGAGCAGCAGCGGCTGCAGGAGGAGCAGAAGAAAGCCACGGCGGCTGCAGCGGCCAGCAAAAGCTTGAACGTGACCGTGGATGTGCAGGTGAGGCTCGGGCACCAGAGCCGGGAGGGCCCCCCAGCTCTTCCCAGGAGCTGGAGGCACAGGTCATACATTAGGACCAGAAGAAAGACGAAGGATAC
The DNA here is from genome assembly GCA_028627145.1 of Eidolon dupreanum. Lineage (NCBI taxonomy): Eukaryota > Metazoa > Chordata > Mammalia > Chiroptera > Pteropodidae > Eidolon > Eidolon dupreanum. The sequence continues at coordinate 5,251,169 of CM053510.1, read as the reverse complement.
GGTCGGCCCCATAGTTTTTTTTACTTTTGATAACTATATTCTTATTCTAAATAAAATTTGCCGTTAAAAAAGAAACAAACCTTTATAAATGAGTACAATGTAAAAGAAAAGAGTCCTCAGAAGAAAACTCTGGATCTGGTGTACATTTTAAAATGTTTTTACACGTATAAACATTTTATTCACTTACACACAGACATACCCAGTGTTTTAAATGGGCACAGGCTGTACATAACTATCCTAGTCTGTTCAGGCTGCTTTAACAAACTACCATAGACCAGTGGCGTGAACAACAATTTATTCGAGACCACCGGGAAGTCCAAGGTCAAGGCGCCAGCAGATTGTCTATTTGAGAGCCCTCTCCCTGGTTCAAAGACGCCTGTCTTCTCATTGTGTCCGTACAAGGCAGAGGGTGGGAGTGAGCTCTCTGAGGTCTCTTTTCTGAGGGCACTAATCCCATTCATGACAGCTCCACCCTCATGACCTCCGCACCTCCAAACATCACATTATGGGTTAGGATTTAACACAGGAATGTTGGGGAAACACAGACGTTTACTCCATAACACAGACCATTTGGCAGCTTGGTTTTTTTCCTTTCATTTCGTGTATTGTAGACATCTGTCCATTTCAGCACTTGTAAATCTCTTACTTCTGACAGCTGCGTACCACTTAGTTGCCAGAATTTCTTTAACCAGCGCCTATTGATGAGCATTTAGGCTGCTTCCTGCTTACTTAGGAACGAATCGTACTGTGAGGAAGGGCTTTCGGTGCAGCGTGGGTCAAGATGTTGGGAAGCTGGGAGTTGGTGAATGTTCACCTGGAATGTATGTTTAAATTACAACCCAGGGGTTCCCAGTGGCGTCCCGGGAGCTGGTCACGGCAGACACACTGACCTGAAAGCACACTGGCAACTCACTTTAACGTGAAAAGGGAAGATTCAGAGTTGTGTAGATAGTGTGACTTTTTAAAATTAAAAAGTGACCCTAAGCCTTTTGGTTTTTCCTCTGAAGTGAGGCGGTGGGCGGAGCCCCAGCCTTCCTCCACAGTGGAAGATGCAGGGGTTGGGGCGAGGAGGAAGCTAACGGCGTGTTGATTTTTTTTCAGTCCCCAGCTTGTACCTCTTATCAAATGACTCCACAAGGGCACAGGGCCCCTCCCAAGATCAACCCAGATAACTACGGGATGGATCTGAATAGCGATGACTCCACCGATGATGAGGCCCACCCCCGGAAACCCATCCCCTCCTGGGCCAGAGGTAAGCAGGGCCTGGAGCTCCCTGGAGACCTGGGGCCTCACCTGTGACTTCTGGGGCCCTGGGGCTCGGCTGCTGTGGGTGTCGGGAGCCTGTTGTACCCGTGGGCTGGTAGCTTGATGCATGGGCCTGAGAAGCCTACGTCGGGCCTTCGGATGCACCCAGGGAAGGGTGGGCGCCCTGTGGCCGGTGGGCCCGTCTTTGGACCAGATGATGATGTTGGACGTCTTTGTTCTCAACAGACGTATTGAATTGCAGCTGGCTCTGGGCATGATGGTGCTGGGCATTCTGGCTTGGGCGCTAGTCCCCTCCTTGGAGTTCTGCCTAGCAGGCCAGATGAGACTTGGACCCAAATAAGTAGCACAGGGTGGGCACAGAGCTAAGAGTAGTAATGGGGTGGTTGGTAAGACTGGTATGTGGGGGTTCCAGCCAGCTGGGGAAGGCAGGAAAGCCCTGAGGTAGGGGCGGGCATTTGAGTGGGATTTGACCTTGGAGTTTACGGGGCCCGACTCCAGGCCCCGGCATTTAAAGAGGAGTGTGGGTGAGCATGACTGTGCAGCCAGTGCATACAGTGGGTGCTTTACAGTTTGCAAGGCTGGGGGTCAGGATGGGGTGCAGTCTCACTCCCCAGGGGTAAACACTCTACAGAAGACAACTTCCCCTTGGTTGTTGAACCCCACAGTAACCAGGATCGGACTTAGTCTCCTTAACTGTCAGCATCAAGTCATTTGGAAGGTGGCAGCATGCAGGGATCAGTGTGGCCAGCGAGCCAGATGACCGGGAAAGCCACTGAACCATGCTTAAACTTCCTGAAGCTCATTCTCTCTGTTTTCTCATCTGTGAAATGGGCGTGATAATAGGACCCAGCTGACAAGGGCTGTTAGCATGCAGGGGGCCTAGTGCAGAGCAAGCTGGGCGCAGGCCCCGCCTCCCGATCCTCTGGGTCCTCAGCCTTGTTGGCAGGGCCGTGTGCCGCCCACAGCCTCAGCCCAGAGGCCCCCTCAGTCTGCACCCTCCACTTCAAGGCCTGTGGTGTGACAAGATAATAGTCGGCCAAGGCAGTCGAGGACGGCATCATATGCTTAAGTTCTGGAGCTAGACTTGAGTCCCAGCTCTGGCCCTGCCAGTCGCTAGCCATGTGCCTTTGGGCAGATCTCGCCATCATAAAATGGGAGAAAATAAGACCTGGCTTCCAGGTGGGTGTGGGGATAAGGAGGTCGTGCCGTGAGTGCCTCACCCGTGAGCTCCTGAGCACCTGTGTTCAGGCTGAGCTTCCAAAAGATGCAGCGGGAACATCCAGTGGGAACGTTATCGGTGTTTGATGGGGGGGGGGCAGGTAGAGGGGACTTCGGAGGAGCTGACAGGGCAGGAGGTGCCGGCCCGCTGGCGTGGAGAGGGTGACAAGGGCTCTGTCGGTGGGCTGGGGGCGTGGGGAGTTCCCCCAAGGCAGCGACCGGCCCTGTTTCCCTGCAGGCACGCAGCTCAGCCAGGCCATCATCCACCAGTACTACCACCCCCCGAACCTTCTCGAGCTCTTCGGAACCATCCTCCAGCTGGACTTGGAAGACATCTTCAAGAAGAGCAAGCCGCGCTACCACAAGCGCACGAGCTCCGCCGTCTGGAACTCGCCACCCCTGCAGGGCACCAGGGTCCCCGGCAGCCTGGCCTACAGCCTGAAGAAGCACTGAGGCAGCCCCTGTCTGTGTCTGTCTGTCCGTCTCTCTGTCGGTCTGGTGCCCTCCTGCCTGGTATTCTGTCACTGGGGGTTTGGTCGCATGTATGTCAACGTTCTCTGTGTGCTGCAGATGGGAGGTGGCCCAGGCTTGTTAGGAGGCTGCGCCTGGCCGGTGTCGGGGGAAATGTCAGGCCTGCCCGGCCCACAGGCAGCACTTTGTAAATAAATTGTTATAATTCAGCTGAATTTTATCCTCTAGTGTTTGAGAGCTAGATAAATAAAGTCTATTCCTTCAAGCCTGCTGTGGGTGTTGTGAGACGGGGGCCTCAGCAGAATACCCTGGACCCGGGCCCTGCAGCTCTCTGTCTGGGGCCACCAGATGGGCTGGAGGAGCAAGGCACTATTCCCTCTCCTGGGGTGTGCTCCAAGGTGCCCTGGGTCCCACCCCCAGAGATGCCGATGCGGTGGGTGATTCCGGTGCCATTCCTGGGCAACCCTGAGGAACACTTCAGCTACTCAAGATAGCACAGGCGAAGATACCTCCTGTTTTTCTAGGGTGCTCCCTATTTGTAAAAGGGGGGCTTGTTCAATGGGAGCGACCTGGAGCTTTTGACACAGTTCTGTCACTTAGAGACAGTCCAGGCCTCAGGCTCCACCCTTGCTGTATGGATGATGACAGTGGACGAGCTGCAAAGTAGAAAGGGGCTGATGAGAAAGATGTCTCTTGAAACTACCTTCGGACCAGTGCCCGCAAGCTAGTGGACATGTTTCTCCAACAAAACCAGGCAGCTGCTAATTAAACGCTTAGTGCCAATGTCAGCTGGCTGTTTTGTACTGGTCCTGCCCAATAGCTGCTAGCTGTGTTCTAAATGTGTGATGGGCAGTTCCTTAATCCTCTGCTGCTCCAACCCCTGGACGTGTCAGTGGGCCAAATCAAGCCACAGCCAGTTTCTGTAAAGTTTTGTTGGAACCCACCCAATAGAAGTGCATGCCTGTTGCCTCCGGCTGCTCTGCTGAGGGCAGTTCAGAAGCTGTAACAGAGGCCGTGTAGCCCACAGAGCTGAAAATATTTACTGTGACCGTTTACAGGAAAAGTTTGTTGACTCCTGCTTAGAACAAAATAAAGGCTAAATTTAAGAGGGTTTGTTTTGTTGTTGTTATTTTAATGAGGAAATTGTGAACAGACACAGGAGACCTAAAACTAGAATCCACCCCTGCAAAGAAAAACTTAACGGTCCATTCAAACACAGTGCACAAGTGAAATTTGTTCCATGTGTGTGCTCTCTCTAGAAACTTGTATTGAGTCAACTGGCGATTGTGCCTTTGCCTAAAGTTACAAAGTCAAAATAGTACTTTCTGTAAGCATGTTTAGGTCTTGTGTTTGAGAAAAACGTGGTTACTCAGCAAAAAGGTAGTTCCAGTTGCTCTGCGTCTTCATCAACACTTGGTATCATCAGTATTTCTTAGCCACTCCAACAGACATATAGCGAATCTTATCGTGGTTTAAAGTTACATTTCCCTGATGGCCCATGTCGGTGAACATCTTTTTGGGTGCTTATCTGCCATCTTTGAGGAAGTGTCTGTTCGGATCTTCATTTTTAAATTGCATAGTTTTCTTACTGTTGCGTTTAGAATCTTTATGTGTTACGGGTACAAATCCATCGTCAGTTATGTGCTTTGCAGTGTTTTCTCCTAGTCTGTGGCGTGGCTCTGCGTTCACTTAACAGTGTTTTTCATAGAGCAGGTATGTTCATTCTGGTGAAATCCACCTTATCAATTTTATTTTTCTTTTTTGGGTTGTGCTTTTTGGTGTCATGTCTAAAATCTTGGTCTAGCCTCAATTCTTAAAGATTTTCTCCTATATTCTTTTCCTAAATGTTTTATAGTTTAACCTATTACATTTAGATTTATGTTCTATTTCAAGTTAATTTTTTTTTTTAAGTGTGAGGTCTACATTATTTGTTTGTTTGCGGGGGGGCATATGGATGGATGTCCTCAATTGTTGTAGGACCATTTGTTGAAAAGAGTATTCTTTGTCCACTGAATTTCTTTTGTATATTTGTCAAGAATCAATTAGCCATATTAGTATGGGTTTATTTCTGGACTTTGTATTCTCTTCCATTGATCTTTTACCACGACCATGTGGGCAAGATTACCAAAACCTTTTGCATAAGTCTTAAAAATCTAGTAGTGTGATTTCTACAACTTTATTCTTTTCCAAATTACTTTGGCTTTTCTGTCAATTTTGCCTTTCTATATAAATTTTAGAATCAGATTGTCTGTACAAAAGCCCTACTGGGATTTGGTTGGAATTACATTAAATCTATAGGTAAGTTTGGGGAGAATTCACTTATTTATGATGGTAAGTCTTCTAAACCATGAACCTGACATGTCTCTCCAGTTATTTACATCTTTGGTTTCTTTCATCAACATTGTATAGTTTCAGCATGCAGATCCTGTACAAGTTGTGTTAGATTTAGAGCTAACTATTTATTTTCGTGGAGCTATTATAAATAGTATTGTTTTTTTAATTTTGGTTTCTACTTGTTCATTGCTGGTATACAAAAATACAGTTGATTTTTGTGTGTTAGCCTTGTATCTTGTGATGCAACAAATGCAGTACTTAGAGGAAAAGTTATAGCCCTAAATGCCTATTAGAAAAAATGTCTCAAATCAGTGACCCCCAACTTCCACTTTAAGAAACTAGAAGAGCCCATAAAAGTATAAGCAGAAGGGAAATAACAAAGGTAGAGCAGAAATCAGTGACAATAGAAAGAGAAAAATAATAGAGAAAATTAAATTAAACCAAAACCTGGTTCTTTGAGAAGCTCAAAAACAATTTGTAAACCTCTGTCTAGACTGATCGGGAGAAAAAGAAATGACCAGTGTCAAGAATGAGAGGTAACACCACAAATGTTAGTATAACAAAAAACATTATGCACGACTTATGGCACTAAATTTGACAATTAGATGAAATGAGCACAAATTTCTTGGAAGATACAAAATAGTTTACACAAGAAAAAAATGAAAAACTTAAATAGTCCTATTTATGAAAGAAATTGAATTTATAGTTTAAAATCTCACAAAGAAAACTCTAGGTTTAGATCACTTTAGTGGTAAATGTTAGCACATATTCAAGGAATAAATAATCCCAATTCTATACAACATCTCCCAGGAAATTAAAGAGGAAAAAATAATTTCTCCATCTATGAGGCCAACATTCTGATCCCCAAACCAAAGATATTGTAAGAAAGGAGAATTAGACAATTATTCATCAAGAACAACATAAAAATTCTTAAAGTATTAGCAAATCAAATCCAACAAGTGATCCTATATTAAAAAGGATAATACGTGGTAGCCAAATAGAATTTATCCCAATAATGTAGTTTTAATATTTGAAAGTCAACTAATGTAACTCACCGTATTAATACAGGAGGAAAGCCACGTGATTAAAATAATAGATGCTGAAAGTACATTTGACAATTTAGCACTAATTCATGATAAAAGCTCTAAGGGTTTAAAGAGAATTTCCTTGGTTGATAAAGCACATCTGTGAAAAAATCTCCAGCAAACATGGTAGGTGTCTGGATGTATTTCTCATATTAATAGGTCCGATGCAAAGATGTCCACTGTCGTTGCTTTTGAACTTTTTACAGGAAGTTCTTGCCAGTGCAGTAGGGGAGGAAAAAAGGCACCAAAAAGGAAGAATTAAAACTATATTCAGAAATGACTTATAGAAAATTAGATAGTGTCTGCCAAAGGATTAGAATGTGAGTTTAGCATGGTTGCAAGATATAAGATTAATATACAAAACTCAATTGTATGTCTATAAACTTACCTTGCAGGATCAGAAATTGAAATTTAAAAACAATGCAATCTATAAGGTTCAAAATTATCAAAATCTTAGGAACAAATTTGATAAAAGATGTGAAAGACCTGTAGAAAAAAAACTATAAAACATTGCTGAGAGAAATTACCAAAGACCTAAAAGGGACATACATGGTATTTATGGGTTAGAAATAATATTCTTATGATGTCAGTTTCCTCCAGACTGATAATATAGATTTAATGCAATGCAATCTCAACCAAAGTCCAAATAGGCTTTTTTTTTTTTTTTTGGTAAATTTATGAAAAATCTGATTTCAAAATTTATATTTAACTGTAAAGGACCTATAATAGCCAAAACAATTTTGAAAAATAACATTTGGAGGGACAACACTACATAACTTCAAAACTTAGTACAAAGCTACAATAGGATGGTACGATGTTGATACAAACAGACAAATGGGTTCATGGAACTATATAGAATCGGGAAATAGAACTAGGTATATATGGTCACTTGACTTTTCACATAGGTACAAAGAAAATTTAGTGTGGGAAGGATAATTTTTCAACAAATTGTCTTGAAACAATTGGATATATTAAAGAATCTCCGACACCACCATATATCAGATTTAATTCATGATGGATCATAGTCCCAAATGTAAAAGCTAAAGATATAGAACTCCTAGGGGAAAAAGGAAACAAAAAAAAAGAAGATCAAAATCTTAGTGTCTTTATGTTTGGCACAGATTTCTTACACATGTCATTAAAAGAATGAACTATAAAAGGAAAAGTCAATCACAATTTAAAACTTTTTGCTCTTTAAAAGTCACTGTTATTCAGCACTAAAATGATTCATCTCTTTCACACATACTACTGATTTTCCCTAGAGAGTCAACCAAAGGTGGGGTTCTGGTCCCTGCTCCTCCTTTCCAGGGAAGGGACACGAAAGATGAGTGGCCTAAGGAACCCCTAAATACAATTCAAAGTCACTTCTAAAGAAGATTCCTGCACATGGGTTCAAGGACCCCGGGCATCGGGGTGGAAGGACCTGGCCACAAGCACTTTGACCCCCTGACGCCCTTACTCAGAATCTCAGAATCGTCCACGCCTCCCATGTGCTTCCATAGAGCACTGTGCTCCTGGCTGAGGCCAGGCAGAGGATGAGGCCAGCAGGCACGTCCTGGGACCCTGGCTGCTGGGACCCTGGCGGCTCAGAAGGCGTGGTCCTCCTGATGGACCAGTGAAATCAAAGACCTGTTTGTCAATTTAGCACTCGACTTGAAATCTGTCTTGGTATCTTCTGACGCATGAGATTAGAAGAGGAAGTTAGTGGCGGGTGCGGGTGGGGGCGGGGAGGTAAGTTTTCCTCTGGGCGCCGAAAACCACTGATCTCTCTCACAGCTGTCACCATGCTGCAAACCTTTCTCTCTCAACTGCCCCATGGAAACCAGCACAGCAGCCATGATTTTACGCTAAAGATGCACCCTAACTGAATTTCGTGGTTTGTTCTTTCGTATTTATTAATACGTTCCAGAAATATTTGCTGATCCTTTCTCTGTGTCAGGCTCTATGCTAAGTGAAGAGGAATCAAACCAGACACTGCCCCTACAATTAAGGAGTTAAATTCCAGGGGGCGCTCCCATCCATGCACAGATCAGACATTTGTAAAATGACCACCTCGGTTTTTGCTACAAAGATGATGTGCAGAGCAGCAGCAATGCCTTGCTTTGAACAGGTCACTGGGGTCTGTGATGCAGATAGATGGCATCAGCCCTCAGTGAGGAAGGGAAGGCTGGAATCCAGGCCTCGTGACCTGCCACGTCCTCTGTGGGCAGGACCAGTGAGGCACACTAGGTACAAATAGCGCTGGGCTCCCTAGGCTTCTGAGTCCAGCTCCTCATTGTTCATCGTTTGCTAAGGCTGAAAATTCAAAGCAAAATAAAGCATGAAGCTGCCCCTGTCTCTCCTGCTGGTCATTCTGGCCCTTTCCTGCTACAAAAGTGAGTGTCATTTCTAATCAGACTGGCTTCAGCCCAGGTAAATAACCTCTGAACTAGGTGACATATTCAGGGTTTGGGGGTAGGGGAGGTGAACAGATCAGGATCCAAACCTTTTCTGCCACTTGGGAAACAGTCCCCGAAATGCCTGGGCCTCATTTGATCAATTCCCAAGACTCTGGAACTTTCAAGAAAAGTCGTTGCAGGCAAATTTTAAGAGTTTTCCGTCGGAAGCCTCACTCCCTGCCTGGGATCTGTGTTTCAGAAGCAGCATGACAATAAAATTTAGATGTGAATCATGGTTCTGCCACTTAGCGGCACTGTGACCTTGAATAAAATGCTAATCCCTCCAGGTCTCCTCTTACTGGGTTTTATAGCTACCACCAAGAGTAACTATGACAGTGGAGTGAGATTAAGTGTGTCAAGACACCAGCTCTAAATATCAGTATCCAGTAGTCATCCAGTAGACAGCAGACATGCTCCTCCCAGGAGCTTTTAGGTGCCAGCCGAGGCCACAGCTTCTTAACTCATAGATTCAGATTCAGGAAACGTTACAGCTAGAAGGGTTTTAAGAGCATTCTCAGTTCAAGACGAGCCATAAGAAAAACATGAGTTTCCTTACATCATGTGTATTTCTTTTTCTTCTGCTCCAGCCAATGCAAAAGTCTGTCCAGACCTTGCTACTGAAACATCAGCCTTCCTTCTCAGGAACAGAGTCTTGTACAATGTCAATCTTCAGAAATTTAATGCACCTGTAGAAGCCATTCTGGCCATAATGGAAGTGAGGACATGCATAGACACGATCTCCTTTTTGAGCAGACTCTAAATCAAAGCTGTTACGCTAATTTCTTTCTTCTTTTTGCAGAGGCTTCTGCCCAGAGTCACAGCCAGGAGGGAGGTCGGTGTGCTGTTCTGTGGGGACACAGGATGGGGAGGCAGCGGCCAGGCTGCTTCCCTCAGATAGGGTGGCCTGTGGCCACAGGCTGGATGGGACAGCACACCTGCTGAGCTATACTAAGGCTACGCAGAGCGTCTGGGGATGTTTCTTCTTCTTAAGTCACCTTCCTGGGTACCAGGTTCCCCAAGTGTCCTGAGGAGAAGGTCAACCAGCACTGCATTGCTGTTGAAGGGCCCAAGACTGCTGCCTCCCTGACTGAGAACTTTCTGGAGGCCAAGGTCCCCCTGCCCAGGGACACATCACTGGGGAAATTCCATGGGGAGTGTGGAGAGACAGCGGGAGGGAGGGAGCTAGCCCCCGCCCTCTGGCAGGCTGGAAGGGGGCTGGCTGGGATCTCTGGCAGCTTCTGCAGAGCCAAGGCCCCCGCCCTGCACCTCTGCCCCCACTTCTCTACGCCTCACCTCTCACAGCCACTGTACAGAGACCCCTCCTCTCCTGTCTCCTGCAGCCTCGTGTGATGCTGAAACACTTAAATTGTCTTTCTGAAGAAATCAGATAAAGTGTCAGCTCGTCCACCACGGAAATCAAGTCAGATTTTATGCACGTTTTCATAGTAGCTGGACGGATGCTCGGTGTGTAGAAGTTCATGTGCCATCAGGTTGAATTTCCACACCTGGAGGCTGTGAATCTCCTGAAAACAGGATTTCCCAAGTCCCCTCCCACCCCTGTCCTGGTCTCTCAACCCTGTGTCCACTTCAGAGTGAAAAAAGGAGAGTCTTGGGACCAGGGACCAGAGCTCAGAGAAAGGAGAGCCAGGCTGGCTGTTCTTCCAGCTCTCCCACCCAGTCCCCCTCCCTCCATTAGAAACCTGATCCCTGCTCTCCTGGGGCTGTGCACACAGTTCTCTCCTGATTTGCAGTTTGTTGTAACTGGACCAGGTCGATTTCTTTCACCCCGCGCTGCTGTCCTGCCTGGGGCCCTCCCTTTGTCTTTGCTAGCTGAAATTTCTTTCACACCTTGGTGATGAGCAGCAGTCTGTGTTCATGTGTCAGCATGACTGACCTCCCCTTCTCTCTTATTCTATTTCAGGATAAACTAGCTTTGGCGTGTAACTTACGGACTGAAAAAATCTTCTATGCCTCTGTCATTCAATGATGGCCTGATCTTCCCCAGTAAATGTCAAAGGTTTCAACATCTTGCTTCAATAAATTCCTTGCCCTGCATGTCTCTACTTGTCTTGTTATTATCCAACAGTGTCTAAGTCTCCATATCTGGGGAGCAGAGTGAGCCAGCACCACTGCCTTCCTAGTGGGGATGAACCAAAAGCACCGAGACCTGAGCAGGGCCCATGAGTTCTTTAAATAAATATGTGTGTACGTGTGTGTGTGTGTGTGTGTGTGTGTGTGTGTGTGTGTGTGTGTTAGGCAGAGTCTTCTAAGGTGTGGGTTCTGGGAAAGGGTCCTTTTCCCTGGGCCTAACAGTGTCACAGACCTCGAGGTGTTTTGGAGAATAGGGAGGGGCGAGCATCATTATAGCTTACGTGAGTCTTAGGTGCTTTTGGCCACTTCTCCATAAAACCATATGAAACATTCCATCTTAGAACTGCATTGGTATAAAATGAATATACTCTACATGGGTTCATTGGTGCATAGTCACTATTTCTATACTCTCTTCTGGTTAATATTTTTGAAGAAATCATAACATTTTTGTGGAAACTTTAAAATTGCCATGTGTGTTAATTCCCTGTACCTCTCATGTCTGGTGGGAGACTCAGCCCCAGTGGGAGCTGAATTGTCCTGGAAAGCACCCAGGGGTCCTCCTGGGTGAGCGGATAGTCCAGGAAGGAATGAGACCTGCTGTGCTTTGAGCACAAAACAAAAATGACAGACATGTCTCAACACGACGGCATCTTTGGATGGCCTCCTGCCTCGTGTCTCGTCCCAGTCTGATCTACTTGGGGCCTGTACGCTTCGATTCATCCAACAGAATTAACTGAGCTCTTTCCTCGGGCCGGTCCCAGTACTGGGTCCTGATGATACAGGGATGAATGGAGCAGACCTGATCTCTGGCTTAATATGACACATGCTTCTCGAATCTCTTCTGAGCATCCCCCTTCTCTAGAACCTATAAAGCCACCTCCCCCTCTAATTCATCAAACTCAGATACCTCCACCCAGACCACCATACACCATGGACCACACGTGACCACACTGTCCACGTCCTCCAGCCCCTCAGGCATGCCTCCAGTCCATGGCCCCCCATTTGCTATGCCCATGCTTATCCCGCTCACCCACCTGAAACGCCCTCACTCCTCGCTACTGCCACAGACACTCCTATTCCAGCGACCTTGACAATATTGGCACATAATAGTGAGTAGGCGCCTGGTCTCAGAGTCGGCCAGCCAGAGTTCACATCCAAGCTTTGTGAGCTTGGCACATTATTTCATTTTTCTGGGCCTCAGTTTCCTCACTTCTAAAATAGAGAAGAGTGTAACAAAATCTACCTCAGAGCAACTGTGATGATATGATGATGTGTTACGGGCTGAATCGTGTCCCCAGAAAAAGATGGCATCCTAACCGCCCGGCACTTCAGAATGTGACCTTGATTGGAGTCTTTATGGCACTTCAGAATGTGACCTTGATTGGAGTTAAAATGAGGTCATGAGGATGGAGGGCCCTAATCCATAGGCCTGGTGTCCTCACAAAGGCAGGAAATGTTGGACACGCACACACCAGAAGAAGCCACAGGAAGGAGAAAGTAGAGATCGGAATGATGCCTCAGAAACCAAGGAGGCCATTGGGTATGGAATTACAGGTTTCGGGATACCGAGAATAGGGGACGGAGGGTGTCGTGGGCACCAGGTGGGCATACCCCATGTACTCATGGACTCCTTACCCTTAAGGAAGTAGTTCAGTTGAATAAATGCCAAAGCAGGGCTTATGAAGTGTGGAGTTCAAGGTAAGAATACCCCTTGCTCTGGTCTACAGGCAGGACTGTCAAGAATATGGTGAAAAGGGACGAAGAGGTAGTGCTTGCCCTCTCAGTGGAAGTTGCCAGAGACCTGGTCGTCAGCATGGCAGTGCCCCCCACCACACTTCCCAGCCATGCTTCATTCTCCCCCCACTGCCCTTCCCCACCCCTCTCCCTTAGGACACCCCCCGCCCCCGCCCCGTGGTCCTCACCCACCACTTGCCCCCATCACCGCCATTTAAGTTTCACCTCCTTGATTCCATCTCCACCCTGATACAAACTTTCATTGTCCTCATGGAGAGGGACTTGGATGAGATCTCCTATTTCTGCAGCAGGACTGACACTTGGTGGCCCTCCTCCATCCTCAACTAGAGCCACCTGTGTCTTCCTCCTCCCACCCCTCCCGTCTGCTGCCCTATCTCTGGCCTCCGGAGCCCACATGTTTGCTTTAAGGGTAAGTAACCACATCTCTTCCCTCCCAGTTCTGAATCACGTGAGAAACAGACATGGGAGTGGTTAAACCGCTGTCAGAATGGTCAGCTCCAGAAAGCTGACTTCTAGGCCAAAACGAATTTTCCCAAGCCGCCTCTACAGCAGACCATTATACCCCAGGATAACCTCCCAGAGAAGGAAGGCACAGAGAGGTGAAAAGATTTAACTCGCAGGCAGGCCGGCTCCTGCAAGAGCCGAGGCGGGGCACGGCTTCAAGTGCCCGATTTCCCGGTGGGTCCCGGAAGGGCGTCCACCTGCTGAGAAAGCGAGGCCCCCTCCCCTGCCGACAGGTGAAGAGTGAGTGATAAGCGGCCCCGCTCTAAACAATGAAGGTACCATAATGGCCATCGCAATTACGTTTACAATTGCCGAGAGTCGTAAACAGCGGGGATGACCATGACAGCTACATATATGCACTGACAAAGGATGCGTTACGGAGAAGAAGGAGTTCCAGAACTCTACGCGGGGCGTGATCTTACTTGTATCAGAGTGACCGCCAGTGGCCGACATTGCAGTCACAAGTCCTCCGCCAGCCCATCCTTAAGGGCACAGCGTCTCCTTGTGGCCAGAGCGCTGTAACTGCGTCCCGTACCTCGCCTGGGAGGGGCTGGCTGGCTGAGGCTGTCGCGGAGAACACCTGTCTGCCTGCTTACTCTCCCTGGCAAGGACAGCGAGAGATGAGACGGCTCTGGAAGAAGTCTCTTCAGCCTAGTCTATAAATTCCCAGCCAAAGGACTGTCTCATTTATCCCGTCAGAAAAGAGCTGAGATTCGAGCACTACTATCGCCATGCTCGTCCGTCACAGCTCACACGTTATTGAGAAGCTGCTTGGCAAAAAGCCTGTGGCCAGGTGGGTTTCAGAAACAACCTCTGCCCAGGAGAACCCACAGCCTAGGATGAGAAGAAGGAGAGCTAGATAAATAGATAAAAAGACATAGCAATACATTAATAGGACAAACAGGATTTTTATTTGTTTGTTTGTTTACATCTTTGTTCTTTCTAAAGGAATTATTTAAGTGATTTAAAATATCGGAATTCAGGAAAATGCTAAATCATTGAGGACAGAGAGAGAACAGGACTGGGAGGTAGGACAATAATGCAAACAAGAGTTACTGACCTTCAACTTTTAAAGTCAATCCATAGTCAAAGCACTTAAGACCCAATTGTAGTCACATGGTAAAGGAGTAAGAGATAAAGATGGAGGAAGATGAAGGGAAGGGAGCAGCACCAATATCCTGATCTTACAAAGTGACAAGGCAAAACATATTGTTTCTGGTTGATATAACTAGAAATAAAAAGTAAGTACATTGCTTAAATTTACAAACATAACTGAGAAACTAAAAAGAGTGAAACAACACAATTGAGAAGAATATAGCAGAAAAGGCAAAGAGGCAGTAAACAAGCTAAATCTGAAGTTAGGGGAGCAAGAAGTCAATAAGTAATGACTAAGACTGTTAAATCATTGTTTAACATCAATTAAGTTGTGGTTGTACTCGTTTATTAGTGAGAGACATGGAACAAACACCCAGAAGATACAGCAAAAAATTTTTGAATGGTTGCCTCTGGCAGCAATGCCAGGTGGGGGTGGAGGGGACCGAAGACTGTTGTCTTTGAAAATATAGGAAGACGCATGAGCCCAGGAATACAGGTGGCCTCTAGAAGCTGGAAAAGGCAAGGAAATGGATTCTTTTCTAGAGCTTCCAGAAGGAACACAACTCTGCAGCTTGTTTTGGTCTTCTGACCTCCAGAATTGTTAAGATAATAAGTCTGTGTTATTTAAAGCCACTAAATTTATAGTAATTAGTTCCAGCAGCAATAAGGAACGAAGGTACCGGGAAGTGATTGATCCTGAGTAGAGTAGCAGAGGGAAGGCCTCGCAGAGGGATTCATTTAAATTGGGCCTTAAAGTAGAGAGACAAGGTAAGCCAGGAGTGAATGGAACTCCCAGTGGTGACGTATGTTCAATTACTTGTCGGTAGGATGAGAAGGCGAGGAATTCCCCTATCCACAGGGTCAATCTCAGTTTATGCTCGGGTACAATTTTTTAGAGTGTTTCCTTTTACCCCTCAGTGTGCTGGTTTAGACAACAAATTATACATTCACGCGCCAGACACACACACACACCAATGCCTTTATCCCTGTCCAGTCTCCCACCAGAAATGTTTTCTTCTTCTCTCCCAAGTCTAATCCTTGTTTCTTTCACACCACATTCAAGACCCATGTACTCCAAGTTGTCTGTGCTGAACCAAGGTCTCAAGTTCCTTTCCCTTCTCTGAAATCCACTAATACTCAATTTATGCCATAAAAATCTCACCTTTGCCTGTGTTGCTTTAAAAAACAAAACAAAACTGTAGCTTTCCTCCATGGGATCGTGGATATTTGTCATTTGTGGCCACCCAACATCTCTCTTCAACACTCTCCCTGTACTTTGGCACCGTTTCTAAGTGCTGAACCCTGCCCTCCCACGGTAGAAACTCCATCCGTTTGTCCACTCTTCCTTGCAGCGAAGGTGGAGCATGTGACAAGGGTTCCACCAATCAGATGCCTCCAAGCGAGGCCTGGCTTCAGAAGCAGATGAGAAGAGGTGGCAGAAGAGAGTGATCTTCTAGTGAGCACAGTAGCAAAGGTACCTGATGGTCAGAGGAAGCGGGGCTGGACAATCATCTTTATGTATAAAGATGTTTGCAGGTACCTAGTGGGCATAGCGAAGGCATAGTCTCTCTAGAGACTAAAGTGAGCCCCATTGCGTGGTGAGATTTTACTCCCGTCTGTGTGGATTTAGAGCAACCCAGAGATCCTTAATATTCTCTGTTAAATCCTTTTCCACCTTTGTCTAGCCAGATGGGTTTTGTTGCATGCAACCAGAAACTTTGACTATTCCCTTGGTCTTGTCACTACAGCTGGTTGATAATTTCCCTCCAGTGAATTTGGATCCTTGAAATCTTTTCTGTTCCTCTACACACCTTCCCAGCACAGACCATACGTCTGTGTCAAGTTACGCCAAGTGAAATTAGAGAAACGTATTCAGAAGAGAATGTGGTGCTGTGGAGCCTGCAGTGAAGTGTTCCAGGCTCCATGCCAGGCACAGGGACAAACAGTGAACAAAACAGCCCGCTGAGAGATGACCACTGGACCCCAGCTGAATTCCAATAAAGCAGTAAAGCTTTTGGCGCGTTGCCTGTGCACTTTGTCCACTGTTCCCAAAACGGGTGCCAAGCAGGGTGCCTCATTGTCCCTAGAAACACAATTAAGTAGGCTGTCCTCTCGAGAATTTACCCAGCCTGCCTTGCAGACTTGCCTGATTCCAGTAAGTGTTATGCAGTTTACTTGGTTTCTTAAATGGCCTAACATTTTAGATGCTTATTTACTTGCTGTTTCCTTTCTGAATTTGGCAATGTGCATCTGTGTGGATATTATGCACAGAGCATATCTTAAAGGAACTGATGTTTGCAATCCCGTCCGGGGCTTTAGCACAGATATAGACTCCATTTAAAACCTGTGGTTCTGAAACTATTTTAGAAACAATTCTCGCATTTTTTGTGAATTATTGATAGGTGAAAAGTCACAATTCGTTGATTCTTCTGCAGCAGAACTTATGTCCCACCTCCACTTTGCATCATGAATCACAACCTTTGACCTAATAAATCCACTTCTTAGTAATTAGAGAAGTGGATTTTTCTTAGAGAGTTAATAAAAAATGCATTTTTTTATTGCAGTTGGGCTATTGGGCGTTTAAGATGGGAGGGGTGCCTCCTCTCTGCAGCTCCACTCCATACTTTGGGCTCTGTCCCCTGGACTCCATCCTCCTCTGGGAGAAGTAGGCTGCCTAAGGTCCCCAGGCGTGGACCTTTTATGTGCAAAGTTGTTTGCCGGAGCATCATTTCTAATAGTATGACATGGAAAACATTTAATGGCATGAACATGCTGACAAATAATGCTACCTGAGTGAAAAAGTAAGAAACACAGCATCCTAAGAGAAAGGATCTCGAGAAATGTACCAAAAAATTCTAACTCTGAATATCTCTGAGTGGCAGAATTACTACCGTTTTTATTTTGTTCTTCAGACTTTGCCATGACAAAAATATACCCCTTTACCTGAAAATGTATTCTCGTATCTAATTTAGAATTCCCAGCATTCATTAATCTGGAGAGGGAGCTTTTCTTATGCAAATAAAACAGTACATTCCCTTATACAGATGTAGAGAGTTGAATTACAATTACTATCTATTGGTGTCTGCAGCACCCCCAAACCTCAGCCCAACCCTTGTCTAAGCTGAAGCCCCCTATGGCCCATTGTTTATTCAACAAACATTTGGAGCAGTTACAGGGCCAGACTCTGTGCCAGGCTCAGGGCATAAAGCAGTGAACACAACAGCCCCGATGGGGTCCTCCTGAGGCTGTTACTACCTCTCTAGCCACAGCCCCAAAGA
This sequence comes from Eidolon dupreanum, assembly GCA_028627145.1. Lineage (NCBI taxonomy): Eukaryota > Metazoa > Chordata > Mammalia > Chiroptera > Pteropodidae > Eidolon > Eidolon dupreanum. The sequence continues at coordinate 5,233,634 of CM053510.1, read as the reverse complement.
AGCACTCTGCCAGTAAACAATTTCTGGGCACCTCTTCCATGGCAACAAGTCATGTTCCCGACCAGCTCACAAATACCCAGATTGCTTCAGTTCTGTTTCTCCCAAGAGCTGTTGCCCAGACTGCTGGGGATTCGCTTTTTTGAGTTTCCGAATCATTGACTCTTCATCCAAAAAACACTTATGAAAACCTTTAGAGAGCCAGGCACTGTTCTGGCCTCGTGGTGCAAATAACACTGTCAAGGCTCCTGCTCATAAAATGCTCATGGCTTAGTCTGTAGACAGAAGAGCCCACCAAGGACCACAATCGGCGCTGGGAACTTCCAGAGAAAACCTGTGGGCGGAAACTTAGCTGATGGACGCCTTTTGGAATAGTTGCCTCTTTGTCGAGAACTGCCATCAAAGCTGCCATATTACTTCAAAGGCTAGTTTTCATCATCACCGACCCACAGCAGTCCCCCACCCCTTATCCGCGGTTTTGCTTTCGGTGGTTTCAGTTACCTCTGGTCAACCATGGTCTAAATGGATAATTCCAGAAATAAACAATTCATAAATTTTAAATTGCACGCCATTCTGGGCAGCGCGATGAAATCATGTGCCATTTCCATCCTGCCCAGGATGTGAATCACCCCTTTGTCCAGATGTTTTGATATTTTGAGAAAGAGAGAGAGAGAGAAAAAGACCATGTTCACATAACTTTTGTTACAATATATTGTTATAATTGTTCTGTTTTATTATTCGTTATTTTGGTTGATCTCTTCTTGCGCCTAATTTACAAATTAACTTTATCATAGGTATGATAGGAAAAAACATAGTATATATAGGGTTCAATATTATCCATGGTTTCAGGCATCCATTGGGGCTCTTGGGATGTACCCCTCCCCAGGAAAAGAGGGGACTACCATGCTTCAAAAATCCCCCAAACCTTTCGGCACAGAGGGACCTAATTAAGCATTCTAACACTGGAGCTTAAGAAACAAAAGCAGCTCATTCATTATTCATTTGGACACTTGGCTGAAAAAAAAAGGAAAACCAAAAAACGGCATAGATTTCCCAACATCCCAGTCCCTATTCTGGATCCCCTGAAGAAGACCGTCATCAGCCTCAGGTTGGATGAGTTTACAAAGGACAGTGGCTCCTTCGAGACAACTGGCTCTCAAAGGTGGCTCTGGCCAAGCCACAGCAGCACCCCAGAGGCCACATTAGAAATGCAAATTATTGGGCCCCCCCCAAAACCCACTGAATCGAAATGCGGCGAGTGGGGCATGGAAATTCGTATTTTACCTCCAGGTGATTCTGGTGCTGGGTAAGATCTGAGACCCGCTGTCTTAGACCACAGGTCAGTGGTAGGGTCTTCCCCCTTCCCACCACTGGCAGATGCCCGGTCGGGTGAGGGGTGAGGAGTGAGGGCCACCATCCCCCAGTGCGGATCTAATGTCAACAGGGCAGCCCCAGAACACAACCCAGGACATCTCTCGTGAAGTTCCCCTGCTCATCTCTCAGAGCACAAGCAGTTGCTCATCTGTCCCTCTTTCGAGGAGGATACAGCAGAAGAGAAGGGGACCCGCATGGCTCAGTGCCTGTTTCCTTCTAAGACCCCTTGAGACTATTACTGACTCAGCCAGCTCACCTTCTTGGGAAGGCCAGTTTAATAAATCATTGCATTCTCTTAATTGTGTCTTGTACCAAGGGATGCTTTGATTTCTGCCACATTTGGAGCCAAACATACTCACTATCTAGACAGTTGAAATTCCACCTTGGAGGAGGTAAAACGATGACAATAAGTCCTCACTTAACATCCTCACTGCGACTTTACGTGAAACGACGTAAAACAACACCGATTTCACCATGGGTTAATTGTCATAAGCAAGAGTTAAGTTCCCACAGTGTATTTCTGGTCACAAAAACATCGCCAATGTTCTAAATAAAGACCCAAAACACTTCTAATACTGAACATCGAAATAAATGTGAGCTATACACAAGATGAATAAAAACAAGTATGATAATTATTTTCGAATCAGCTGATTCCAGTTTGAGGTCTCAGGTGGGAGGGGGAGCCTCTCCCAGCAGCTCAGGGCCAAAGCAGGGCCCCCCGGGACAGGATGCCCTTCCAGCACAGGGCTGCTCACACCCACACCCACACTTGCTTAGGCTGGGACAGTTGAGACATGCCACTTAACCTCACACACACACGTCTTTGGGACGTAGGGGGAAACCAGAGACCTGGAAAGAACATGCCACACAGACAGGGAGCTTGGCCAGGAATTGATTTTTTTTTTTTTTTTTTTTTTGGCTCATCAACGTTATAATGAAATGAAGTTGAACTAAAGGACATCAGGGACCCTGGAGGAGAAGTTGGCCTTCAGCACTGAAAACCAGAGCATCAGGTCAGGGATTTATTTACTCCTGGCTCTGCCCCTACGTCCTGCCCACCCACCTCTCACCATGGAGCAGCCCAGGGGTGTGCTGGTGAGAACTCCACCCCTTAGAGGAACGTAAAGTCAGAACGTGAGTGTTTGTGAGTGATTCTGCTCTAGGAATGACTTTGAAATCTGCTGCAATTGTGAAGAAAGAGCTTTTATTCTTAATCTTTGACAGCAGCAAATTCCTCTTGATACAGCTCTAAGCAGAGCTGCTCTGCCTTGTGCATGCATTTCCTACGGTGGTTCTCAAACTTCTCCACCAAGGAACTCTAACTGATGTGAGGGAGGAGCCAGTTACTCCTCTCCCCTGGGGGAATGGAGATGAGGGAATAATAAATATAGTAATAGCATAACAATAGCAAGCCTGTATTAAGCATTTACTATGTACCAAATCAGTGCTAAGGGCTTTACAAACATTCTCTCATTGATTTCCCACAATGAACTTGGTTTCATGGACTGCTTGCTGCAGAAGTTGTAGTTCACAGTTCTATTTTTTGCATAAAGTCTGGCCATTGTCCCTTTGTATATTCAGTCTCTCAGGAGGGAATTAGCCCTCATGCTGTCTCTATCTTAAGTTGAGGAGGGGAAGGGGGAGCGGTATTTGTCGGACAAAGTGAAAGGTTATCTTTGACACTGGCTCATCCAAGCAATAAAATTAATAATGGAAATAAAATTATAACTCAAAAAGTCTACATTACATAGTAGAATAATATATCATTTGGTTCATGCCCCTAACCTACTATCTTACAGTTGTCTCACAGGGTAGAATTTTTAACTCCTTCTATTGGAAGGACATTGTTGGAGTCTGGGGCAGCCCCAGGGGAATACAGGTGGTTGGTCCAGTCATCTAGGGGGTCAGGCCTTAAGGGACTGCTCTGGGGCAGGGAGGAGGAAAAGGGTCAACAAAAATAATGACCTGAACAGACATTTCTCCTAAGAAGACAGACAAATGGCCAACAGATATATGAAAAGATGCTCACCTCAATAGTTATTAGGAAAACACAAATCAAAACCACAATGAGATATCACCTCACACCTGTTAGAATAGCTATTAGCAACAGGACAAATAATAATAAGTGTCGAAAAGATTGTGGGGAAAAAAGAACCCTCATTCACTGCTGATAGGAATGTAAATTGGTACAACCACTATGGAAAACAGTATGGAGGTTTCCTCAAAAATTTAAGAATAGAATTACTATAAGCAATCTCTCTTCTGGGTATCTACCTGAAAAATTTGAAAACATTTATTTGTAAAGATATCTGTACTTCCGTGTTCATTCTAGCACTATTCACAGTGGCCAAGACATGGAAACAACCAAAGTGCCCTTCAACAAATAACTGGATAAAGAGGATGTGGTACATATAAAGAATTGAGGACTTTTTGGACTTTACAAAATGGATTCTATGGGAGCTACGAGAGTAATGTCAATTGACACATAAAGGAATCAAACGTAAGGTGTGACTGGAACACCCAAAACCACAGACGCGTCAGCCGCGACTGCCCTGGATAAGCCCCCAAATGCAGAGGTCAATAAGCATAAGGAGCCCGCTTTGTGAGGTCCACATAAGCCGAACACCTCAGACAGATGATGCTCAAACCTGACCTGAGATCATCACGGACAGTGCATTGAGAATCGAAGACCCTGACCTTCTGTCCGTCCTAGCCGCTGGCTTGGGACCCAAGTGCATCTATCTGCAACGGCAGTCTACGGAACTCTCTCTCTGGAGACGCTAGGGACTTTCATCCCTCTGCTCTGTCACATAAGGCTCTGTACTTGTGCATTAACCTGCGTGGGTACCTGGTTGGTTTATCTGAGACGGTTCCACTCAATAAACCTGGCACTGTGGAAAGGCACAAACACATTCCAGGGTGTTACTTCCATAGCTGCTTTCCTTCCTCAGGACACACACTAAGTGAAGTCAGTCACTGAAAAAGTCGAGAACCATATGATTTCACTCATATGTGGGATATAAAACCAAAAGCAACAAATAAACAAGACAAACAAACAAAAACTCATAGACACAGACATCCAGCAGTTTAGTGGTCACCAGACGGAAAGGTGGGGAGGGGGGAGTAGAAAAGAGTAAAAGCGGGGGTTCAATATGTTGATGGAAGATTTGACTTTGGGTGGTGACCACACAATGCAATATACAGATGATGTACTATAGAACTGTACACTTAAAGCCTATCTCATTTTATTAACCAATGTCACCCTGATGAATTTTTAAAAATAAGGGCACTTGTCACTTGTGGTTGAAGGAATTCAGAGCTGGGCTCCCGAGGCTCACAGGAGGCAGTGAGCTGAGGGTTTCAGACTCTTCCTTGTGTCCCAGGCACAGAACCATCTGTTCTTTACACAAGACGAAGGGAGGAAGAAATAAAAGGAGGAGATCCGAATTTAAAACAATAACGAGCGAGTCCGTGAAACACCTCTTGGGCAGAGGAAGGATTTTAGTGCGTGCGGCTTTGCTTTCAGTTACAAAACCTGCGCACATCCCTTCCATGCATCTTGCCAGCCAACACCAACGCCTCGCCCCTATCGTCATAAGAAGGAGGAGGAGGAGGTTCCCGGCATCCTACTAGCAAGCTCGCGTGGGCGCGGGCGCCAGCCTCGGCCCTGGTCTGGGGACCCGACCGCTGGGGGTCGGGGTGGGGCGCGGAGGCGGCAGCGCAGACGCGCGCGGAGCCGAGGGACGCAGCGCGCGGCCGCGCGTCGAGCCTGACGGCGATTCTGCGCGGCCGGCGCGCCGGCCCCACCCGCATGCGCAGGCGCAGAGCCGTTGCCGGCCGGGCAGTCGCGAGCCGAGCGGTTTCCGAAACAGCCCAGCGGCCGGTCTGGACCGTGCGAGTTCGGAGGTCCGCGGGGCCGCTGGGCCGAAGCCCCGGCGTCCGCCTCCCGCGGCGTCCTCCGTGAGTCGTCGGCCCTGGCGGAGCAGCCGCCGAGCCCCGGGGCAGCAGCCTCGGAGGTGCTGGCGGTTCCAGGTAGGAGGTGCCAGCGAGATGGCTTTGCCGGGGAAGGTCAAGGCTGAGGAATGCCGCCCAGAGATGGCGTCAGGGGGACGGGCGGGACCTCTGCAGCGCCAGGTGTCCCCCAGAAGTCCGTCCATGCCTGCGAAACCGAGACGCGACGTGGAGCCCGGCAGGGAGGCTGGAGCTCTGGCCCCGGGCGCCGGCCCCGCCTCTCCCGGGTAAACTGAGGCCCGCAGATGTCCCAGGCCGGCGCGGCAGGGTGAACGCGGGAGCCAGGGGGACGCTCTGGGCAATTCCTTCAAAGTTCAAACCGAGCCGCCTCATTTCCCCGCTGCCCTTTGGTCTCAGGACATTGCACGAACTGTCCACCCTGCCTCCCCTCCCCGAGTAGAAATTGGACCTGTCCTCAACGGACCCGTGCGGATTCCTTGGGCCCATTTGAAATGACGTTCTGGTCTTCCTGATCCCTAGGATCCGTCGACATGAATCCCGTCGTCGTGGTCCACGGCGGCGGAGCCAGCAACATCTCCAAGGACCGCAAAGAGCGGGTGCGCCAAGGCATCACCCGAGCCGCCACCGTGGGTTACAACATCCTCAAGGAGGGAGGGAGTGCCGTTGACGCTGTGGAAGGAGCCGTGACGGTCCTAGAAGATGACCCCGAGTTCAACGCAGGTAAATCTTCACTGCAGCTAGTAAGTGATGCCTCATCAGATTAAGTGTCTCCCCGCAAATAAACAGAACCTTTGTGAAGTGTGAATGAATCAAATCAGCCTCGTGGTAGAACTTAAAATGCTGAATAGATTTTTCTCTTTTTACCTGTTGACCAAGTTGCTTTAAGAATTTTTAAATCCATCTATTCACCCTATTTTCTTTCACCTGCTTCCTAGAATTCACATCCCAGGAGGCTTGCTCATCACATCTTTTTGTGGAGGGGTGGGGATAGATTACATACCAGAAACTGTACCCATTTTAAATTTTGGAAAACGTCTACACCGGTATAACCACACCACAATCAATATTTAAAACATTTCCATCACCCCTAAAACTTCCTTCATGCTGCTTTTCAATTAATCTTCCCCTATAATCCCCAGCACCAGACATCCACTGATCTGTGTCTGTCGCTCTAGATTAATTTGTATTCTCTGTAAACGCAGTCATACAGAGCATTCTCTTGTGTTTTCCTTCTTTCACTCAATTGACCCTTTTTTAGAGTAATAATCATAATTACTACGAGTGCCTAATATGTACCGAGCAATAGTCTAAGAAATTTGCATGATTAACTCATTTAATCTGCACTATAGTCCTGTGAGTTAGGTATACTTATTATGCTCATTTCTCAGATAAGAAAACTAAGGGCACAAAAAAGATTAAATAACTTGCTGGAAGACACTCATTTCTTCTTTATTTTAAAATAGAAAACCTAAGAACTAGGGATTAAAATACTTCCTGGAATTATACCACCCACCCAACAAATGTTAAGGAAAAGAATTTCAGGAAATTTTAAGCAATTAGTCATGAAATATTTACCGAGTGCCTTTTCTAGGCACTCTTTACCACATATGCAAAATTTCACAAATCGGCCTGACCACAGAATGAGGCATTACTGCATTTTAATGGTGTCGACATAAGAAACATCCAAACCTGTAGTGAATTTTTATGAGTTTATTTGAGCCAAACTGATGACAATTGCTGGGGAGCAAAATCTCAACAGACTGAGAAAATGCTCTGGAGAGTGGCAGTTTTGCAACTTAAGTTATCCATTAGAATCAAAGGAGAAGACATTAAGGAGGGTTATATGAAATCCAGTGGTGCTAAATTAAGGGGGCGGAAAAAAGCAAAGCGAGGAAATCTCTGGGATGGGATAAAAAGTAAAAAGGAGAGACACTTCTTTTACATTGGTGAGTACAGGGTAGATAAGAGTTAACATTTACAGCCCATGGAGATGGGGGGGCAAGAAAACAATGCGGGGTTCTGTGATCTGTGCTCTGGTGCATGGGTTCTGGCCTGAGGGGTCAGGAAAAGGCGATCACTTTGACATTTCAAAGATGTGTTAGATGCAAAAAGACCACGGGCTCCTTAAGGTAGAGCAAGAAAGCTATAGGCCTAGGACGTGACTACCTGCCATGACCTGCTTTTAGTTAGGAATTTTTATGTTCAGACCATTCTGTGTGGTTACTTCAGTCTGAAGTTTGTAAGCCGGGCATGCTGGCCTCTCATGAGCTTGTCAGGTTTATATGTGGCCCTTTTTTCCATCCACAATGGTTGTTTGTTAAGCCAGAATTTTACTAACAGTTCCCCCTTGCCTGCAGGAGGAACAACCCACAGTTTCAGTAGGGGGACTTGTTAAACTACATGCCTGTTAGTAAGGACCCTCATGGCTGACAAACCCCCACTTATTCACAAAGAACCTTCATTTGGAGCGGGTGGTTCTGGTCTTCCACACCCTCGACACTAACAGGATCAGTCCTCTGTGTGACCTGGGGAAGTATGAATTAGGGAATTAGAGAGTCTTGACTCTCTCTTCTCATTTCCCAGATGTCTGCTATTCAGCACACTGAGGGAGAGAAGAGAAGGGTGAAAAGAGGAAATCGGAGATTGGGATTGGGCGGGGGGACTTTTAACAGCATGCTGTCCACTGAGCTCTGTTTTTCTTTTGGTTTTCCCAGCTGAGGTCAGTACAAGCAAACAGTATTTCTGGCAGCCTCTAGAATAATTATTTGGGACCTGGAGACTAAGAACTGACTCAGGGTAGTTAGCTGGCCATAATTAACATTCATGGCCCAGCTTATCTGAGTAACTTATAAAAACGTTGTCTTTATTTACATTGTATTTACATTTCAATATGGATTTCACTTTATGTTTAAAGCTTGTTTGATAATATCTAGTTTATTAAAAAGTAGTTTAATAAGTAGTTTAATTATTAGAACCCAACACTGTAAAAATCGAACTTTTATACAAATTAGTAGTTGATAGATGGTCACGGGGATGGGGAGCATGGCATAGAGAATGCACTTAGCATTGATGTAATGGCTAGGTGGAGGGCCAGAGGAGAGAAAGAGCAATCAGGGGGATTGTTTTATAAACTATATGAATATCTAACCAATGTACTGTATGCTTGAAACTAATAACAAAATAAATTTTTTAAATTGAACTCTTAGAGCGATGGAAATATTCCTTAAAGACTTCACTTGGCAACTAAATGATGACCCTTTGCTTTCACTGGAGTCAAGCAGTACTTATACAGAACTTTAACTTGTTAATTTATTCTCCCTACAATCCAGTTTCATAAGCTGTCAAAGGGTCTTGGAGATAACAGGATATTTATTTACTCATCCTCCCTGAAGTACCAGATTTAGAATCCACTAGCCTAATACTATGTCATTTTAATAGTTGTTTTATGTCATTTTTATATATAATAAAATTCCCCCTTTTTTAATGTACAGTTCTATGAATGTGACAAACACAAAGAGTCATGTAACCACGACCACAGTCAAACTATAAAACAGTTCCATTCCTCAGAAATTCTCCCATACTGACCTTTGAGGCCACACCTCCATTCACCCCAGCCCCTGGCAACTTATGTGTTTTCTGTCCCAATAGTTCTGCCTCCTCCAGAATGTCAGGAATGGAATCATACAATATGTAGCCTTTCAAGTCTAGATTCTTCATCAAGCATGATGCAGTGGAGGGTCATTCACGTCCACACAGTATTAGTAGTGCATCCCTTCTTGTTGAGAAATATTCCAGTATATGACTATGCCACAGTTTGGGTCATTCACCAACGGAAGGACATGTTCAATTTGGGGCCATTACAAATCACTGTAAACATTTGCATACAAGTCTTTATGTGAGCGTAAGTTTTTATTTCTCTTGTGTCTACTGGTCACATGGCAAGTGTATATTAAACCTTATTTGAAACCGCCAGACTATTTTTCAAAGGGGCTCCTATTTTTTAGTCCCACCAGCAGTGGATGAAAGTTCTGATTACTCTACATTTTCACTAGTACTTGGTGATATTGTCGGTATTTTTTTTTTTTAATAATTCTAGTAGACGTATGATGAAATCTCATTCTAGTGTTAATTTGCATTTTCCTAATGGCAAAAGATGGGTATTTTAACAGTTCTTCAAGTCTTTTCTTTTGTCAATTTCTTTATTGTGGGTTTTTTTCTTACTGAGTTTTAAGAGTTCTTTATATAGTCTAGATGTAGGTCTTTTATCAGATATGTGTTTACAGATATTTTCTCCCACTCTGTGGCTTGTCTTTTCTTTCTCTTAACAATGTCTTTCAAAGAACAGATGCTCTTAACTCTATAGAAGTCCAATTTATCTACTTTTTTAATGGATCATGCTTTCTGTATTATATCTTAAGAAATGTATGTCTAGCCCAGGGTCACAAACATTTTCTCTTATATTGTTTTTTAGAAATTTTATGGTTCTAGGTTTTATATTCAGGTCTCTGATTCATTTGTAATACATTTTTGTATGTGATGCATGGTATGTATCAGGGTTCAGTTTTCATGTAATTGTTCCAACACCAGTTGTTGAAAAGGCAATTCATTCTTCATTGTCTTGCCCTTTTACCTTTGTCAAAAATCAGTTGCCTTTATATGCATGGGTCTATTTCTGGACCCTATTTTGTTCCTTTGATCTACATGTGTATCCTTTCACCAATACCACACTGTTTTGATTACCATAGTTTTATATTCAGTCTTAGGTAGTAAGAATCTTCTAACTCTTATTTTTTTTCCATGATTATTTTGGCTATTCTAGTCCCTTTGCCTTTCCCACAAATTTGAGAGTCATCTTGTCAATTTCTATCAAAAAAATTCTGTTAGAATTTTTATTAATGTAGTGAATCTGTAGATCAGTTTGGAGAGAATTAAAATCTTAATGATACTGAGCCTTCCAGTTCATGATCATAGTATATACTTCCATTTATTTAGGTCTTTGATTTTTTTCATCAATGTTTTGTAGTTTTCAGCATACATATCTTATATTTTGTTAGATTTATATCTATTTCATGTGTTTTGGTGCTTTTGTAAAAACTGCTTTTTTAAAATTTTGACTACCAATCGTTCATTGCTATTGTATGAAAATGCAGGTTATTTTTTTCATATACTTATTTGCCATCTATTTGTTACCATTGATCTTTATTGGAGTGTCTGTTAAGATCTTTGTGACTCATTTTTTAAACGAGTTGTATTCTTATTGTTGAGTTTTAAGAGTTCTTTGTATATTTTGGATAACAGTCTTTTATCAGATGTGTCTTTTACAAATACTTTGACCCAGTCTGTGGTTTGTCTTTTCATTCTCTTGACAGTATCTTTCATAAGAAGTTTTTCATTTTAATGAAATCAGCTCAATTTATTCTTTCATGGTTCATGACTTTGGTGTTGTATCTAAAAAGCCAAATCCAAGGTTATCTAAATTTTCTCGCATGTTATTGTCTAGGAATTTTATAGTTTTGCATTTTACATTTATGTTTGTGATCCATTTTAAGTTCATTTTTGTGAATGGTGTTAAGATTGTATCTAGATTTGTTTTGTTTTGCATCTGGATTCCCAGTTGTTCCAGCACTGTTTATTGGAAAGACTTATCTTTGCGCCATTTTATTGCCTTTACTCCTGAGATTCTCACCCCATTCCAGTGTGAACGGGTTTCCCCACACCACCAAGCAATTCTCAGACACCAGCTGGGTGTCCAGCAATTCAACTCAATTCTGACACTGTCTATACCCCTAATCTGGTGTTAATCCCATCCAATATTTTCCATTTCAGACTTTTTTTCATCTCTAGGAGTTCTATTTGAGTTCTTTTCATATTTTCCTCCATGTTCTAGAACATATGGAATGTAGATAGAACAGTTCTTTTAACATCCTTGTCTACTCATCGTATCATTTGTGTCATTTCTGGATCTTTGTTGATTGATCTTTGTTTCTCCTCATTATGGGTCATATTTTCCTGTTTCTTTGCGTGCCTAGTAATTTCTTACTGGATACCAAACACTGTGAATGTTACCTTGTTAAGTTTTAGATATTTTTATAATCCTTTAAACAATCTTAAGTTTTGTTCTGACCCCATTTTTACAGATGAGGAAACAGTCACAAAGCAGTTAAGAATAGCTGAATTTGTAGGCATTATTTCAGCAGGGAAGGTCAGAGAAAGAATTCTAGTGCTAGAGAGAACAAACAGCACGTGCCACAGCACAGAGTAACAAGAGCTTATGGTGCATTCAGGGAAATCTAATATTTCAGTAAAAAGGAGAGGAGAGGAAGCTGGAAAAGTGAGTCAGAGGCCCGGTCACGAAGGGCTTCATCGGATGCCACATCAGATTTTTGTTTTAAGAAACGTTCCTCTGGGGTGGAGGATGAGCTAAAGCAGGCCGCTTAGCGGGAACTCGGAGGCCCTTTCTAAATCCTTGATTCTTGCTTTCAACTTCTCGTTGGGTTCAGGTTGTGGATCTGTCTTGAACATAAATGGCGAAGTCGAAATGGATGCCAGTATCATGAATGGAAAAGACCTGTCTTCAGGAGCTGTGTCTGCGGTCCGGTGCATCGCAAACCCCATTAAACTTGCACGGCTTGTTATGGAAAAGGTATACGTGACCGACGCATCCTCTTTCCTGAGGAGTCATCCCCGCTGTACTTTAGTGACCAAAAGGGGTCTGACTGTAGGGAAATCCTTGAGATCGTTCTTCTCCTAAAATTATATGAAAGATCAGAAAAAATGTTAAATTGCTCAGGTAAGCCAGGATTCTCGCTCCATTGATGACGTAGTGTGACTAGTAATCACTTGACCAGTGATAACTTTGTTTTCATGTTATCTACCTGTATTTTCTTCAGCCTCCTCTCAACACATGTAACATTACACATACACACTGAACAAACTGAGGGTTTAGTAGCATGTGTTAAATAATAATGGATTAAGTTCCCTAAATTTAAGATCGTATGAAAGTCGCATTCCTAGCATTATTCCATCATTTAGAGTTTGTTTGAGTTTTTTTAATACAAAAATTCAGAGAGACTGGCTCTTTTCAACATTCAGGAAAGCAGCCGGTGAAATTTTCATTTTTCAGGCTTTGTACCCAGAGTGAAGTAATTATTTCCACACAGTTGGAACAGTTAAAAAGATTCTAACTTTTTCAAAAAACAGTTTTTCCATTTCTTGCTGTTTCAAGACACCTCATTGCTTCCTGACCGACCAAGGTGCAGCAAAATTTGCTGCAGACATGGGGATTCCAGAAGTTCCTGAGAAGCAACTGATAACAGAGAGAAACATAAAACACCTAGAAAAAGAGAAGAATGAGAAAAGTGCTCAGAAAACAGACCAACAAAAGTAAGTATCATCGATGGCTCACATTCTCAGTTATTCAACTGTGAAAGTGTGACAAGCATCTGGTTATCTACATTTCTTAGATGATAGTCTCAGTTTTTGAACAAAAGTATTCACATGAAGTAATGGAAAAACTGCTCTCTCGGGTTTTTTTTTTTTTTTTTTAAGGCAAGGCAACCCTTAGTTGACCTCACAGATTGCAAAGACCTTATCAATTTACAATCCCTTATTTTTTATTTTTCACGCCTACAGCGCCTGGTCTTCCTAGGTGGTCTCCCATCTAAGTACTAATCAGGCCCGACCCTGCTTAGCTTCCGAGATCAGACGGGATTGGGCTTGTTCAGGGTGGCATGGCCGTAGACAAGTCTTTCGATTCTTAAATTTATTACTCCTGTGGAGAGTAAGCCAGACGAGGCTGAGAGAGTTCCCCCTCCAATATGATTTTGTAGAAGAATGCCTCATGTTAATGTGTTAGTGATCAGTTTGTCGTCTTAAGGAGACTAAACAGGTCCTCTGTCACCTGATGCACCCTGTGAACTTATTCAAACGCTCCTCCATTCCTCGTATAAGGTTGAAGTAACCATGTGTTCTGAGTTACAGTTTTCTGTGGTAATGATTTCAAAATCTCAGATAAAAGCTCCCTTATTTACAGCAAAACTTGAAAAGTAAAATTTGACTATGGCCTAGGAATTTATAGTGGGATGTAATCTATTAACTTGGCATATTTTTTTATATTTCTGCTATGTAACCAGAGGTGTACTTTAGTATCACCTAGGAAGCTTTTCAAAATGCATATGTCCAGGCCACTTCCTGAAAGAGTCTAATTTAATACATCTAAAGCAGAGAGGCCAGGCAGGTGTACCAGGACAAAGTTCCCCAGGTCAAGAATCCGTTTTTTGTGAGATTGACCACGCATCGGTAGCTGCTGCTAACTTTACCGGGCGCGCTGTTGTATCTGTAAGCTAGAGTCGCAGGGATGGGGTTACCTCAGTGGTTCATACGCATTTTAGTAGATGTTGCCACGTTGCTGTCCAAAAATTGTGTGCTAACACACATCACCGCTCTTAGACACAAGCCGGCGGGGCTTCTGCCCAGGGCCCTGCGCTTCGCAGGGTCCTCGTGTCACAAATACTCCCAACAGCTGGTTTGTCACAGACACATGGGGCGCCTCTGTCGCTCAGCAGTGGCACAGCGTGACCCATGACCCTCATTCTCCACTCTTTGGACTGACGCCATTGATCCCCCGGGGAAACGCTTCTGCCCGTCTCTTACTCTCTGTCCTCGAAGCAAAGGCCACCAGATTGTAAAGGTGTGTGGACCGCGCCGCTCCGACGTCAGGAGGGATACTGTCTGTTTAGTTTACTTCTGTGTCTCATCTCTTACCAAAGTGCCTCAAACGTAGTCCATTGTAGAATCTGGATGGCGGTTTTTGTGGGTGTTATTGTGCAATTTCTTCAGTTTTTTTACTTGACATTTTGTAACGAAATGCTAGGGCGGAAATTACCTTACTTCATCTTTACAGCCAGCCCCGTGGAGCAGGCACGGCGGGGTCTGGGTGGGCAGCATCAGCGTCACCCTGGAGGTCTGGGTCCCGCCCCGTACCTACCACCTCAGAGTCTCCGGGGACAGGCCCAGGGATCCGGGAATTCTCATGCACACTCAGCTCGACATGCACTCACGTATTTCGTCCCCCATTTTATCGAGGGGGAGAGTAGGACGATGAAACTTCGCTCAGTCAGTCACAGAGCCAGAAAGCGGCGTGGCCGGGACCGCACGTGCGGCGTAAAGTGGTGTCGAGCAGTGTGACGGACACGGAGAGTAAAAGCAAACAGGACCCGGCAATGTCACGTCCTGTATAACGTGGCAATTTTCGGGGTATCATGCTGCATTGTCACTTGGGAAGGTTTCTCATCTCCAGCCTGTCACTTTTTTCCGTTTATTTTTTGGCAGAAACTTGGGAACTGTGGGCGCCGTCGCCTTGGACTCGGAAGGAAACGTGGCTTACGCGACCTCAACGGGGGGCATTGTGAATAAGATGGTCGGCCGAGTGGGAGACACGCCATGTATAGGTAGTCTCGGCGACGAGCCCCACCCCCGCTGCCCTTCCCCTGCCGCGGGTTCTCTGTCTCTGTTCTCCACCCCTCTCTTCTTTCTTCACTTTCTTCCTCTTTTTGGTGGCAGTCGCAGAATTTCTGGGAGCGGCAGTTGGACTGGAAGGAGTTATCTGGGGTACTGCTTTGCGGGGGCGTTCGTACCTCGTAGGCACCCTGCTTTTCCCACGTTGCATGTCCTGGGGAGAGAGATGGAGACGGGGGATGCTAAAGCTGCCCCCAACCTCCCCCTGGTGCCGCTTTCTTTTCTCCAGCCCCGACTGCAGGATCTGCAGACTTTCTCCCAAAGGCTTCAGTACACAAAACCTCTCCCCAGGCATGGATGCAAAGTAATGAATAAGAAAGCCGAGAATTTGAGTTTTCAGTTATTAGATTTGAGTGGCATAACAGTGGCACTCTGCCACTACAGGAATATTACACGTTAAAATGCCGTCTGCAGTAAGCTTGAGGCACACTGATTCCTGGGAGTGGGTGAGCGGTGGGGGCAGGGGTGGTCGTGCGTGGTTCAGTCTGTGCAGACTGGATAGATTAGGGACAAAGGAGTGGCTGCTAATCCAACCTTTGTCTGCACAACACACGTGCACTCTTTGATGATTAATGTTTACCTAGCATTAGACTTGTAATCTGTGTTCCGTTTCTTGACGGTTGCCCGGTTAGAACCAGTCTCCCCCTTTGAGCAGGATCTGGAGGTTATGCTGACAATCACATTGGAGCCATTTCAACGACGGGGCACGGGGAAAGCATCCTGAAGGTGAACCTCGCCAGACTCACGCTCTTCCACATGGAACAAGGTAGGTGGGACAAGTTCATGCTACCGGGAGACGGGCACGCGGACACTGTTGGTAAACAGATGGGGAAGTGTCTGAAACCCTTTCTCATAGATGTTTGCCATAGATGTTGCCGACAGTATTTTGACTCTTCCCCACCTTCCGTTAGGATCCAGAATATGGGAGCGTTTAGGATGCTGTCTGTCGCATCTCAGTAGGGAGACTTTGAGCATGGCTATGGGAGAAGAGGCAGCTCTGCTTAGGCTGGGGCCGGGAGGGCCTCGTGTGGTGGGCGTTGCTCTTTGAAGCACTCGAGTAGCCATCACTTACCAAGAATCTTTACGTCGCTTTGGTTTTTCGTACTGCCAACGATTTTTCCATTGATTCCTTTCTTGTTCTCTTGTTTCTTGTTTTCAGGAAAGACGCCTGCAGAGGCTGCTGACTTGTCGTTGGGTTACATGAAGTCGAAGCTCAAAGGTTTAGGTGGCGTCATCCTGATCAACACAGCAGGAGACTGGGCAGTAAAGTGGACCTCGGCGTCCATGCCCTGGGCCGCCGCCAAGGATGGCAAGCTGCACTCCGGCATTGACCTTGACGAAACCAGTATCACAGACCTGCCCTAAGCCCCTGGGAGATTGTGTGCTAGGTGCTAGCTTGGAGGTAAAGTGCAGCTTCCTGATGTGGAGACTTAGCTTAACCAATTAGATCTAGAAATGGAAAAAGTCTACAGTCTGTCTCCCGTTTTGTTGCCTTGATCAATAAGCACCCAAATATGTGGTGAGGCGCGGATTCTGCAGTGACGAGAGAAATCACAACTGGGGGCCCCCGGGCTTGCTGGCGCCTACGATGCAGGTCGTTCTGGGAACCTGTGTTGTGACGACCGAGCCGCCCGTTGCTGGGCTGACCCAAGCCGCACCTCTCCCTGCCCTTTATTTCCTAAAAGGCCGGGGTCTGAGCTGCCGCAGATTCTCCTGAGTTTCCGGTCAGTGGACTGACCGCATCCTCCCAGACCTCCTTGCACAGATACCTCCACTTTAAGAATTCTTTCACTTTGTTCAGAAAACAAAGAAACAACAACAACCCTTCCTCCCCACCCCATCACCCAGAAATACCCAACCAACCAATTAACGAAAACCCAACTGGTCTCCTTCTCCCTCACTTCCTTTTGGAGAGTCGCTCTCATAAATAAATACCTTAAGCTCGATGACTGACTCCCGTCGCCCTTTTTCTGGCACAGTCCCATCCTCGGATGGATCGAGTCTCAGCCTCACACGACCACACCGCTCAGGCGAGCTGGAGACCGTACCCCATAGTGGTCCAAGGGTGGTACCGTACCTTCGAAACGGCCTCCGCACCAGACGGGCCACAGCCGTGGTCCAGGAGTCATGGACGTGCACGTGGAGGCCGCTGCTCCCCTCCACCGCGACCCCCATCCGCAGTCTTCTCCCTGTTCTACCCTTGTTCTTTCTCCCTCTCTGCACCTGATCGTTCACAGAGAGATTGGATTCCATCCCGCAGGAGCCAAAGATATGCACAGGCCTCTCTGCCCACCCCAACTCCAGCCCATCCTGTCAGAAAAATGTCTCAAAAAAAAAAAAAAGATCAAATTGAGACTAGCAAAAATGCCAAACTACTGAGCTTTGAGCTTTTTCTTGACTCATCCCCATTGTCTTGGGTTAGAAAGGAGAAAGGACATGACAGAAACTGCCTTGGGGCAGGGAGTGCCTTTGGAATGGGACAGCCCTCCGTGGTGACAGAGCTGCCCCCCGGGCTCTCCGTGAAGGGGCGAGGTGGGAAGGACGGGATGGAGGTAACTGAAAGCGAGTGGCAGAGCTGATGGGAGGCGGGGTGAGCCGGAGCCTTGCAGCTGCCTGCAGACCCAAGAACCTCGAGTAAAGTGAACTGAGAAGATGCACTGGTTTTTCTAAGGAAGTTCAGAACTCTGGCGCACTAGTATAGATGTTTCCAGATACTTCAAGAGGTCCCCCTGGGAATCCAGAGCTCCCTAATCGGAGGGAGACGGCGGGTTCTCTGGGGCTCACACGTGGCCTCTGTGCTCTGGGCGTTACCCACTGGCCCACATGGCTGCTCAGAGCTCCCTCCGCCTGCCGCAGGCCCCGGGGTTCCTCACAGCAGCCGATGGGCCTCGCAGCCCCCCACCTCCCCTACACCGGGGAGAGCAGGTCGGCATGGGGGCGACACTGACTGTGACTTGGTGCGTTGTCATACTGTCCAGTGCTGTGGGGTACCCCCCCACGGTGTGGTCAGCATGGTGAAACAAGTTATTGCCGTTGGGGTAACCCTGTTAATCTCTCTGGACTCTGAAATGGTATTTCTGCTGTGACATCTGCCCAATTTTTCAGTCCGTCAGGGCTTACCTTCTCTCTAGAAAGAAATTGCTTAATTTTAAATGTGCTGCTAATAAATTGTATTTTGAAAGAATAACAGTGTGGTTAGGAGTCACTGTTGACAAAGACCAGACCTAGGAGCTCCCCTTGGTCTGTCAGCCCGGACAGCTGTACCCGTTAGAGACCTTTCAAGGTCAGGGCGGCATGTGGTTGTGACAATCCGTCTTGCCTCCTGAAGTATAGACGAGAGTATTTCAGAAGAATTGAGCTTTTTCTGAATAGGTTAAGGAGGAAATCAAACCAGGATTTGTAAATATCAGCAAGGTTTATGGCTCAGCCTTCTGTCAGTTTGCCCTTAGACCAGGCGGTCACACGATTCTAGCTCTTGTCCCATGACCCTCTCTGGTCCACGTCACCTGATCTGAACTAAAGAGAAAGAGATGGCACTTGGAGACGGAATCCTGCTAGTGACCCTGGGCAAGTTAACTTCTAAGAATTTTTTCATCTATAACATAGACTACCACAAAAATGAAGAGGAAACGTGCTCAGTGCTCATCTGTAGTCCCCTGGGGACAAACACAGAAAGCAGCCCTGGGGGGGAGGGTGGACCATCTGTGTTTGTCTTTGCAAACTTAAGTATGCAACAAGTGCCCTTCAGAAATAAGTGTTTTGTTAGCAGGTGTGTTTGCCAGGGCCGCCAGCAACAAACATCAGACAATGGCTTAAACACAAAGTACTTTCTCATAGCTCTGGAGGCTGGACATCCAAGGTCAAGGTGTGAGCAGGTCTGCTTCCTCCTGAGTCCTCTCCTGGGCTTGCAGATGGCTGCCTTCTGCCCACATCCTCACGTGCGTGATCTTTTCTTTGTATATGTCCTTCTTAGAGGGACATCCGTCAGATACAGTTGGGGCCCGACCCGACCAGCCTCATTTTAACTTAAATCACCTCTTCAAAGCCCTAAGTCCTAATAAAGTCGGGGTTAGGGCTCCTCCATAGGAGTTTT
>CM053510.1:5194136-5214182 GCA_028627145.1 Eidolon dupreanum | reverse complement strand
TAAAGCGGACTTGTCAAATGGGAGGGAACCAGTTTCCACCCTGCAGAACAGGGACTTACATCAACTTGACTGTCCCTGACCCTGGGAGGGAGCTGATCCCAGGGCAAAGAACCTGCTGGTTCTGCCTGGGAGGCCGGGCTTCCGGAAGACTCTTCCCCAGCTCCCAGCCCCACCCCACCCTTTCACCCCCACCCCCCAAGTTTCAGCTCATCCATCAGCCTGGCTGGGGAGCCAAGAAAGTGCTCAGATGCCCAGTAGGTCTACACTGCTGCACCTCCACCCCTCCCCGAAACTCCAGAAACACCGGAAGTCAGGTGGCTTGTGCCTGGGTACAATTCACAGCTGGGGGGTAGATGCTGGGTGCCCACAGGATGCCAGTTAGCAGCCCACATTTGCATCTGTGCCAGTTTTCAGTGTGTAGCCTACTGAGGGACAACTTGCCCCGGAGAAATGACCAAGATCTCTGCAGTTGACACCCACCCTCAGCAACCCCTGACACCCTCCCACTCCCACCTCCCCAGTCCCGACATTCACAACCAGCCAACCCTCTGCCTTTGAAAGGGCAGGTTCGCTTGGGAAAGTCAATAGTGAAGTAGAAAGTCAGCATGTCTAAACCCAGGTGTCTCTCCCCAGGAGGCTCATATGTCGCTGTGTGGTTTGTAATGGCAGAAAAACTGGAAACAATACAGATATCGGTAACTTAAATTATATAACATTCTGCAAAGGGATATTCTGTAGCATGAAAAAAAATCAAGTGTATCCATAAATGCCAAAGATTTGGAAGCTATCCAAGACATAATATCAAGTGGGAAAAGCGAGATCTATATCTGAGAGCTGTATAGGAAAAATGATACCACTGTGTGCTGTTTATTCTGTAGTTGACACCCGTCTATTCACTCTCCAACTTCCTCTGATCTGCTCTGTGCCCCGGGAGACTGACCTCTAAAAATCACAAAACCAGGGCTCCCTTGCTGGCTGAATGCTGGCTGCAGATCAGAGGCTAGAACAAGAGAGAAGCAGGAGTATTTCTTCCCTCTGACTCCTCCGTGCCTCTTCTGATGGTGGCTGTGCTTTGCTGTGGCCCCAAGTCCCGGTATTGGGCAAGCAGGATGTGAGGCCCTCCAAGTTTTGATGTTCCCACCCCATATCAGATTCAAACACATTAAAATACACACACTTCTCACCATAAATATAATGTTGGCTGTAAACTTTTGAAGCGGCTTGAATACGTTTAATAAATCTGATCCTCGGAATAGATTATGCATTTGGTTCATACAATTTAAACTTTATTGCATCCATATATAACTATATCATAGTTGAACTGAGTTGCAGTAAGCTGTTACTTAAACAGATATTCATGAATTACAATTTTGAGGTTTTCTTTTTGTATTTTGGAGCCAACAGATACATGACGAAATTTTAGGCCCTCTGAAAGCTCACAGGCCAGGCCCTAAGCACCAAGGCCAGTGGACAAAATGGCTGGAACATCCAGAAGGTGCCAGGCCTCTCCTAGGAGGACCCCCGGTCCACGTGGGGGTCAGCCAGGGGAGGCGCCAAGGCAGAAGAGAATAGATCTAACCCACGAGGGTAAATTTGCTCTGCTCAGGAGCTGCTTCCTGAGGGAGCCCAGTGCTGGGAGCCCAGGGTGGAGGGAGGAGGCTCAATTCCACAGATGACCCATTAGCTGACCCCGTGAGCCTGTGGCCGGACCAGTCCCCCTCCAGCAGCCCAGCCGGATGGATAGGATCAGAATGGCCCACCCACAGCCTCCAACCTGTTTTCTGGGCCGTGCTGGGACTTGCAACAAGCCAGATGCCAGCACAGGCTGCACCCCAGCTTCCTGCTCCCCAGCTTCCTGCTCGTTAGGGTAGCCAAGCACTGAGCTCAGGGCGCACGTCTGGTCTCAGTCAATACCTCTGGCAGCATAGGCTGGGAGCTGTTGCTGGCCTGGCCCTCCCACACTCACTGCTACCAGACTTCCCCGGGTGGGGGGACCGGGCAGGCACCCTAGGGGCACTGAATGCAGATCACCCACCTGGCACCATGTGCGCACACACACACACACCCCGAATGTGTGTAGGGGAGGGGCCAGCAAACGCGCCCCCCCCAAGTCAGGAGGGGAGAAAAGACCTCCCCTGTGCACACACACACGGAGCAAGTCTCTCAAAAACCAGGATGGAAGAGCCTGCCTTAGGACACCTGGTGGTGGCTGTTGAGGTCCCACCCAGAACCAGGACAAATCCACCTTGACTTCTCCGGGGACCTCATGAAGTGGACTCACACAGCCCTCGTCCTTCTGCGACTGGCCGACGTCACTTAGCACAGTGTCCTCAGGTCCACCCACGTCGCTGCACTGTCAGAACGGTTCTCTCTTTATAAAAGTTTTTTTTTATTTTTATTTGAATCGACAATACGTTTACACGACCCCGAAGTCGAAGGTCACAGAAGGGCTCGCAGCGTCTCGCGCTCCCCATGTCCCCTCCACACAGCTCTCCTCTCAGGAAATGACCGCACCGTCCACTTCCGCCGGCGTTGCATGCACATGTCAGCAGTTACACGTGGGCTCTTTTTTGCCCTTTTTCATTCTGTTTCTCACTCCGGCCGGCCATTTCCCCCCCCCTTTTTGCAGCCTCCTCGGTGACCGTTTCATTATCGGTTCCGATCGTCCTCTCCTGATGTTTCAGCTGCACGGCGTTTCATTAGGTGGGCACGGTAGCTCACGGGACACGTCCTCACGCCGGGCTGGTTTAGAACCTGTGCTCTCAGCCGTGGCGAGGCGCCTCCGGGCCTCCGAAGGTCACACGATGCGAAGGCCTCATTCGTCGATTCCTGCCACACGATTCCTGTCTAGCAGCCGTTACGTAAAGAATTGCAAAACTGAAACACCGTACGGTGGGCACGTAAGGAAGGGAACAGAGGCTCACAGAGACAATGATCACTGACGGGAACTGCAGGTCAGAGATGTCTTCACTGTCCCTGTCCCTAGCCCTGTCAAGCCTTCTCTAGGTCAGGAAATAGCGCTCCGTGCACCCAGCTGCCTCGCAGGAAACCCACTGACTCGTCCCCCTCTCCCGCCCACCGCCATCTCTCCAACATCCTGTGCATGTGTCTCGGATCCTCACCCCATTGCCATCGGTTGGTCTTAAGCCCGCCATCCCTTCTGCTGAGCTGCTCTGTCACTCCTGTCCTACCTCATCCCGTCTCAGAGTACTCAGGGCCACACTCCTCACAGCAGCTGGTGGCAAGTGTTTCTTGAAGGGGCTCCAGGCAGTGCCTCTCCGTGTCTACCCCAATTTCCAACTCCTAGCACAGTGCCTGGCACATAATAGGTGCTTAGGATTTGTTGAATGAATGAATGAAGGAATGAATGAACAGGCGGTTAAATCTGGAAGTACCAGTAGGATTTGGAGAAGCAGATAAGGCGGGAGATGTATTCCAGGCACGAGGCATTGTTTGAGCACAAAGAGAAATGCATGAAGAAAAACATGGAATGTTCCCGAATCCATAAACACTAAGGCAGGGTGCGATCACCATGTGGGGTAGCGGAGGAGTGAGGCTCACATGGTAAGCCAAGGCCCGCAGACCTGGGTCCTGTAAATCGCAGGTGGATTTTACCTCATCCGCCAAAGGAAACTTTAAACAGGTTTCGAGAAGGCAAATGATATGATCAGTGGGTTTTAGAAAGATCTAAAGATGGCCTTGCTCAGGATGGCGGCAGAGGGCAGGCGGGAGGCGGCTCGGGACTTCACTCTGACCAGGCCAGGCCTATGCTCCAGGCTCGGGCGTTGAGAGAAAAGGAACGGCCACAGGAAGTGGTGACCA
Organism: Eidolon dupreanum; assembly: GCA_028627145.1. NCBI lineage: Eukaryota > Metazoa > Chordata > Mammalia > Chiroptera > Pteropodidae > Eidolon > Eidolon dupreanum. The sequence continues at coordinate 5,210,360 of CM053510.1, read as the reverse complement.
AAGGCGAGAAGGAGGCTAGGGCCAAGGCCTGGAAACACCGAGGGCGTAAGCGCGGTCAGTAAAGAACAAACATCTGAAGAACAAGAAGGAAGGTCAGGGAGGGGAATGGGAAAGGAGCGAGCCATGGGAATGTGGGAGGGCAAACCGCTCAAGAGGGAAATGTCAAGAGGGTCAGCGAGATGATGGCCACAGGTGCCTTCGGCCAGGCCATCGGGGAGGTGGGGCTCAGGAGGATTCGAGGGAAACAGACCCAGCCCGAAGAGGCACACCCCACCCCCAGCCTGCCTGGGGCTTGGGCTTCTGGAGAAGCCCTTTAGCGGTCAACGTGCTTCCATTAGGGGTCTCCCCTGAGTCTGACCACAGCGCTGCCCTGGACCATGAGCCTCTCAAGATTGGAAGGCCAGCTGCCTTCCTTGGAGCGGGGAAGGAGCCCGATGGAGTATCAGGGATCCTGTCGTTGCCATGTGGCGGGCCATGGGTCTGAGTTTCTCCTGGGGTGATGGATCCAGGTGGGCTTCACGGTTGCTTCTGCTGGTCTGGACGACCCCAGTGTCCAGGCCCAGAGTGGCACAGGTGGCCAGGTCTCCATGCCCTCTGACTCAGGTCCACATACCTGGCCCTCCCTCCCACCCAAGTGGCCCATTGTGTGGGCTCAGTTTCAGTGGGAACAGAAACTAGGCTGAGAAAAGAGAATATTTGCTTTTTCCACCAAGCTGATGCCCAAGTAAATAACGTGTTCCTGTAAGTGGCACCCTTTCCCACTCCTCCCTCTGGGGACAGCCTGGATCCTATAAGAAGGCACTCAATGGGCCCATCGCACACAAGACCACGAAACCACACCAGGGCCAGAGCCTCACTCACCAGCCTGCCGCCATCATGAAACTGGCTATCGCCCTCGCCCTGGTCGCCCTGGCTCTCTGCTGCAGCCCTGGTGAGTGCCCCTCCCCCAGGCCAGGCTCGGGGACTCTCTCTGCCACCCACTTCTTGCTCAGGAGAGGGGCAGCTGTTCGTGCCCTCTGCATAGATGCTGATGCCTGGTCGGGAAGCCGGGAGACCCCTGAGGCTGTGAGGAAACCTGAAAAAAAAAAAAAAACCCATCTCCCATATACGACACCCTCAGAATTCCAGGGGATGAAATAGGTGGGAGGGAGAGAGGAGACCCACGTAAACATGTGTCTGTGGTAAGTGTCCGACAGAAGAGGAATAACCAGCCCTCAAAGCCCGGTCTTGGACAGACCCCAAGGTGCCAAGCCTCCAGGTTTGGGGTCTCCACCCAACTCTGGCAGCTAAAGGGGCTGGAAGCCACTGCAGAACCTCATGTCTCCAAGAGAAACGCAAGCAACCCAAGGCAAGCTGTCCCTTTCTGGGCAGAGAGGAATATTCTAGAAAGAGATTTTCCTTTTGGGAAACTGCCGACCCAGAGTGGGGTTTTCTAAACATTGTTGTCCTTTGCACAAAGGATTAGGAGTCTCTGAACTGACGCAGATGTCACTAAGAGGAAGCGGGGGGAGGAAGAGACAGATGGACAGACAGACAGACAGAGACAGACAGACAGACAGAGGAGGAAGGTAGATGACACCTCCCTACAAGCCCACTGATCTCTTGGGAACTTTTTAAATTCTTAACTATTTTACATCTGTATCAACCTCTTCTACTCCTTTTAATAAGCAAACAAAAGTTTTTTGAACAAATTCTAATGAATTCACTTTGAAAGTTTCATAATACCCACAGAGATAAGTTTTATGACCCTGGAGGGCGACAAGGGGAGTTAGAAAACCCAAACCAAGAGCCAGTGGGAACAACTATTTGTGTAGGGACCTTTGTTTTAAAGGGGAAATAACATTTAGGACTGAAACGTACATTAACTAGTGCTGTGTGTAGATGGGCGGCTCAGTAAGACAGGGCTGGACTCCGTTAAGAGGTGGATCCAGGATGCGTTCGCGTGTTTGAGTGTGCGCATCTAACAACAACGAGATGGCTACTATTTAGTCAAAGCCCTTACACCGCTGTTCTGAAACCCTTCCACATATTCTCTCTTTCATTCTTACAACAACCCTATGAAGTGGGGATGCTATTCCCCGGTTTACAGATGAGAAAACTGAGCTACAGAAGGATACAGTAACTGGCCCGATGATGCAGTAAGTTGACCAAGCAGGGAATCTAAGTTCTGGAGAGAGTTTTACTTGGGCTGGCCACTTTGGATGGGGCCTGGAGTCCAGGCAGAAAAGCCAGATTTGCACAGTGAGGCAGAGAATTCAAGGATGGGGATTTGAGACTCAGTGGGAAGGTGGGGCACACAGGAAGTAGGAAATGACTCTCCCCCTCCCCCCTAACACACACACACACACACACACACACACACACACACACACACACACACACACCCCTCTGTGTTCCCGGGGACAGGAACACAAACTGGGGAAAGCTTCAGATGAAGGGAACACGGCAGGGCAAGGAATAGACACAAGAAGCATGTCTGTCTGCAGGTGAGTGTGCCACATGCCTGGCATTCACGCCTCTTCCAGCCAGGATCGAGGGCTGTCTCTTGGCTGGTACCAGTGGTGCTTCCTGCCAGAGCCTGACTCTGCCAGGTGCCCCCAATGACAAGTGGCTCAGACCATCACTAACCAATGGCCTCTTCCAGCCCCCACACCGCATCAAAAATCGGATCAGCTGCTTCTGTTATCAATACTCTGCTTAGAACCCTAACAGAAAGAACAAGTGGCATTTTGCCCCACCCCAACCCAGGAAGTGCAAGGAAGGCTCAGGCAAGCCACAAAAAGCTGGCTGCAACCCAGAAAGTATCCACACAGCACCAACGAGCCAACGGCTTGGCGCAGTACCAGATTTCACAGTCTATCCTATCGATGAAAAGGTTGCTATCTCTTGCTGACAGGTCTGGCTCTTTGCATCTGGGGCAGGCTCAGCCATGGGGCGGGCCAGTTTGGAAAAGGGCCTAAGCACATGTGCTTTCTCTGTTCTGTGCCCCAGCTTCTGCAGAGATCTGCTCAAACTTTCTCGATGTCGTCAAAACCCTCTTCGTGGGCACACCTTCGAGTTATGAGACTGCGATTGACCTTTTCAGCCCCGATGCAGACATGAAAGTTGCAACGATCAAGCTGAAACAGCTGGTGGACCTCCTCCCCGAGAACTGGAAGGACAGCATCATGAGGTTCATGGTACGGGGCTTCCCTCCCCACGCCGCTAGGCAGCGGATTCCCCAAGTCCCTCCAGCTCAACTGCGTTGTCGGCCCATTTTTTGGATTCTTTTTTAATCCAGAGAGGAAAGTCATCACGCAAATGTCCCCACGGAAGCAAACACAGTCATCTCACTCTTTGCTAGAAGGCTTCTTGAGAAATAATCAAAACCCTTTTGATGTGAGCTCCTCCTAGAGAAACTGAATCTCTTAGTTGACATTGAAGTTTCTGTGTATTGCTTAGCTTTGAGTTCGTTCGCTATTGTTTTTCGTTTTTTTTTTTTTTAATTTTGTTGTTGTTTGTTTGTTTCAGGAAAAAGTTATAAAGAGCCCACAGTGCGCTTAGATCTGGAAGCCGAAGATCTCCAAATGCCGAAGCCCCTGCAGCTCGCCGGAGGCTCCTTTCTCTCCCTCCCCAACAGCCTGGCCTGGCTCCCCTCCATAAAGTTCAAGCATCTCACTTCTGTGTCTCCTTTTCATTTTTTACCTGTTAGATCGAGAAGGTCCGCCACTGCTAGGGTAAGGTTAGGAGCATCAGAAAGAGAGACAGAGGCCGTGCAAACTCGTGGGGCCAGGCCATGCCTCACGTTCCAAAGCCAGGCTCACCACAGCAGCAAGAGCGGCCCGCAGCACACACTTCCTCCCACAGGCAGATGCCGGCCTGGAAAAGTAGAGAGTGCCCTGCTCAAACTTGACCTACAGGAGAAAAGGGTGGGGGGCGGGCGGGCGGGGGGTTGAGGTCGTCCACATCCGGTGGCGCGGACCTCAGGCTGAAGCCAAGCTGAGCTCCCCATCCCCGTTCTTTTACTGTTGAAATTTAACTGTTCCGTTTCTTCCAGTCTCTTTGGGATCCTGTTCTTGGGTGGAAAAAGAAATATTTCATGCGATTATGCTACCCAAATGTGCCTGCAAGCAAAGATGGAGCTTTCCAGAGAGTTCCACTTCCCAAAGATAAATGGTGGACATTGCCAGCATTTTGACAGTGCAGTAGGGACCTGTTAGGCTTGGGTGGCCCTGTACCAGTGTCCCTCAAATCACACACAGCACGCGATGATGCCATTTCCCTCTGGAAGGAACCCGATTCCCATAAGAAAGTTAAGAAACAAAAGCTGGAGGGAGGAATGGACTTAGGGACTTAGGGACTCAGGGTCTTGGGGTTGACTTCGAAGAGTGACAGACCCTAAGGAGAGGCCCCAAAGATAGCAGGTTAAGTTTTTTGCTTGGTTCATAGTTGGTCCATGAAATTATTTGTCCAACTATTTTCTAAAGGGGGATGGAAACGGCAAAACAAAAACAAAACACAAAAACCCTGCTTATGCATTTTCTAGATCCTTTATACCTTTTACCACTGTTAAAACATCCATTTCTGGACAAGTTGCAGAGGTCTGCCAGTCAGCCGTCCATTCATGTCAGTCTTGCTTATGGACATCTCTGCCCAGGAGAGGCTGGAGGGCAGGGTCACAGCCAGACCGGTCAGCACCTGGTTACTGCCATCCACTGGGCAATGCTCTGGCTCTAAGCCCAATGCCCCTCTCTAACTCGCCCCCCGTTCTCTGAGTCCCCTGTCCAGTCAATTTTCCTACAAAAAGAAAAGTAGACACCCCTTTTTTCTTGTGGCAAAGGAGCCTTCAGGAATGAAATGAATCCCTAGGTACCGACTGGCACGTTCGATGTGTTCATAGTGGTGGCGGGCACTCTGGGGAACCGGGCAGCAGATTTCATGACCCAACAAACACGTATGAAGCACTTGCTCTGGGCCTGAACCCCACTGAGCCCCAAGGATAGCAGAGTGAAGAAAACAATGGTGTCTGCTCGTAGGGAGCCCGCAATCTAGCAAGGAAGATCATCAGCTCCCGCAAAATAAACAAGTAGACACACAGACAGATAAAACTGCGATTAAAGCCTTAATAAAATACACAGAATGATGAAAGCAAGAGTATCTTGGACAGGCCAGCTTTAACTCAGGCGTCCCTCAAGCTAGGATTTAAGAAGGGGCTCCCTTCTCGAGGCCCCACTGAGCCCCGCCCTAGACCTCCTTCCCTTATATCCTACCATCCACCCAACATGGCCAACTCTACTTGTACCGCAGAAATCGTGATCCCCCTCCGGAGTCTGTTTCCCATCTCAATAAATGCTATCTCCCGTCTCCACTGCTCCTTGAGAGACATGCTGACCCTTCCTGCTCCAGCACCGTCACGTCCGGTCAAGCCAGTCTCCCTCCTGAGCCCGTCGGGGAACTCTCCCCACGTGCACAGTGCCACACCGACCAGTGTCACCTGCACCTTCCCGGGGTCCTGCAAACTGGCTCCCAGCTCCTCTTCTAGCGCCACTGCAGTAATTTTCTACACACGCCCAATTTTTATCAAGTGAAAACCTCCTTCCCCTGCCACCCACTCGTGTCCATCTAAAATCCCTCAAAGCTTCCCCGCGCTCTTCTCACAAAATCCAAAATGCAGAGCGTCCCTCCCACGGCTCCCTCCTCCGCTGGGTCCAGGCCCGCACCCCAACCCTCCCCAGCCCTCCCCAGCCCACCCCAGCCCAGCCCTCCGGCCAGGCCCACCCCTGCGCACCGGCCGCGCAGCGCCCCCTGCTCCAAAAGTATTGTTGATTGGTTTAAAAATAAAAAAACCTAGAGAAAAACGTTCATAGAGGAGAACTTGTCATAAAGATGGGACGCATGTCTATATAAAAACCCCCAAACACCCGCTGTCCCCCGGCGGGGCCACGCCCTCCCCAGCAGCTTGAAGAAAGTGGAGGACGTGCAGAGAGGAGACAGGAAGAGAAAGGTCAGCAGCCCAGGGAACGGGAAGAGGCGGCCGAAGAGAGAGAGAGAGAAAAACCTCTTCAGGGCTGGATTTTTCCAAGAAACAACGTGGTCCGGCCGAGGCGCGCCCTCCCCGCCCTCGGCGCGCGGCGCTGCCGCGGCCACTAGGGGGCAGTGTCGACCACGGCGTCCGGGAGCGGACGTGCGGGTTGTGCGGGTCCGGCCTTGGGTTTCTGAACACTGCGGGCCACCGCCCGCCTCACTCTGCGGGACATATAACGAAACGCAGTTCCTTTCTAGGGATCATTTATCATCTAGATGGTTGATTTAATTTGATTTGTGAGGTTTTTTCCCCATAATCAGCATTCTGAGTTAAAAACGGGCAGTCACATAAAGTTGCTGCCTGTCTAGCTCTGCCAGAGATGTGTCAGCCCTTTCGGAATCAGTAATAATTTAATTCCCAAAGGTTTTCAAGGTCAAGTTCAACAGAATCTAGAACCTGGGTTGGCCCAGAAGGCAGTGAGGACCAAGGGGCTAGCGGGGGAGCATACCTTTGACCTCCATCCGCTCATTTTTAAAGTCTGGAAGCAGAAACTACAACCTAATAATTATTTTTATTGATTGCTTACTTGCTGACAGGCGTTTTCACAATTCCTCATTTAAGGATTTTTCCCACAACCCAGATTCCACACCCCAACCCCAACCACTGCCCTACAGAGAATGGGATCCCAAATGTAGGAATCTTCGCCAAGACGATAAATGAAATGAAATTGATGAAAAGTGTCCACTCACTCCCAAAATATACACATAGGCTCAGGACTGTAAAGCCTACGCAACCCGCCCTTCACTATCTGCGGCAGAGGAAGGCCCGAGATTGTAAGAGTTCCAGAGCAGGTCAGGGGGACAGGCAATTCCCAGAGATTCCTGGCCCAGGGTGGGGCCTTGGTGGGGGGGAGCTCCTGCCTCCTGCACCTCCTCCACGTCCTGGCTGCTAAGGGCCCCAGTTGCTTCTGCATCCAGGTCAGCTTTAATTTACATTTCCTTGCCTTGATGAGCCCAATATTATCAAAGGGATAAGGATCCAAGGCCATGAAAGGTTCAGAATTTTAATTACCTATTCACATCTGGGGATAAAAGGAAGGACAATTGTGCCACAGAATGCCTGCCTCGAGGGGGCCAGAGATGTAAGTGATCCACCAGAACAGGGGCTGTCGATGCAGAGAAATGTACATCGTGTTTTAAAATACCAGAATGCGAGATGCAGTGGTCACAAGGACAGAAAGAGGATGCATCTGTGTGAGGCCTGTCGCCAGAAAGCAAGAAACTGGAGAAGTGAAGGACCGTCTTGAGGTTCTTTCCTGTCTGCATGTGTTTAATCATGTGATAGCACCGGGTCTGCAAACTATGGCCCAAGGGCCAAATTCAGGCTAAGAGTGGTTTTTACATTTGAAGAAGGAGGGAAACGTTTGTCAACTCCACCTCATATAAATACATAATTATATAATCAGTCTCTTCACTACGCCAAACTCTAAAACACACGGAGGCCAGTGTTTGAATAGAAACTTCCTGCGTTTGAGATGTATTGGGCATGAATTAACTATGTAAAGAGAAAACTTAAAACTTAAAAACTTAAAACTCAACAGAGCAAAAAACAAAAAGATTAGAAATAAGAGATGTCTTTTTGGCATTCCATTGGTTTTAGCATTCATCTCTGAGGATTCCTAAGGGAAAGATCATATTTCTTGATCACATTGCCAAATACATCATGAATCTGGGTGAAAATTTGCTTTGGAAACTACCCCCCAGCCTGTAACCAAGGGAACATTTATCCTTGAAGAAAGCTAAGGAGGTGGTTCCTCAAACGTTGCTGTCACGTTGCAAAATCCAAGGGTTCGCCCTGACCGTGTGTCAGTGCCTAGCCTGAAATGATTGATGATTAAGAAAGCTACATTTTACACCCTGGACGTGTGAGCCTGTCAAGGTTAGCCTGGCAGAAGAATCTATAAATGACTCACAAGGCAGGAAGAGGAAGCAAAACCAGCCCTCATCAACTTTATCAAGATGATGTGCATAAAATTATGTCTAGCTTATGGCTGATGCAAGGCATGCCGTATGCAAATGCCAAGGCATTTGTGGGTAGTAATTCACCGTGGGGTGATCGCCACTCAAAATGGCTTCAGATAGATGATAAAGAAAGCCTTGATTGATGATGATAGGGCCACACAAACGATGCATTCTGAAGCGTGTAATTAGAGACTATTTCTCCCCAGCGCTTAAACTTACCAACAGGCACATGGGAACAATGTGAGAGTGAGTCATCAGTAGTTAGCCACTCAACATATTTCCCTGAGCAAACTAAAATTATAAAACTTTAAAAAATTATAGTACGTGCAGAAAAAAAAAATCTGAAAATAGATTCAGCTAAGCATGCATGGTCACCAGTGTCAGAATGGATAAACCAGGGGTTTGGAACTCAGGTTTTTATCCCCCATCAAGTGGGTGGATTTCTAGCCTATCACAAAGTCTAGTTAACTCAAAGGAGCTTCGGTGATGTGCATGCAGCATCCGTCATACTATGTGACTGGGAGGCATGTCCTTTAGAATTCCCTCTCTACGGTCCTGGTAACGGAAGTGGGTACGCCTCAGTCCTAAGATAGGATGGAGGTGAGGGTAGGGGGACTCCAGGGGAGATGAGATGAGGAGCAGGCCTCAGAGCATGGGGGAGGAGAAAGGATCTCCTGACTCACTGACCCTATGTGTCCGCTAGGTCTCTGAGTCTGTCTCCTTCTCAATTTACCTTGAACGTGTCCCCTTCTTTCTACCCTTATTGCTAATACCAGGCCTTCACCATCTATGGCCTGGATTACTGCAAATAGCCTCTAAATTACTTTCTTCGGGCCGCTGTAGTGAATGGCCACAAACTTCATGTCTTGAAAAAACAAAACCCACAAATTTATTATCTTACAGATCTGGAGGTCAGAGGTAAGAAAATGGTTTCACTGAGCTAAAAATCAAGGTGTCGGCAGGCTGCATTTGTTCTCGAGGCCCTTGGGGAGAGTCTGTTTCTTTGCTTTTTCAGTTTCTAGAGGCCGCCTTCATCCCTTGACTCGTGGCCCCTTCCCCCATGTTCAAAGTCAGCAGGGCAGCCTCTGCCTTTCTCTTGGTGACTCTGGCCTTCTCTTCGGTCTCTCTCTTCTATGGGTAAAGACCCCTGTGACTACACTGGGCCCACCCAGCTGATTCTCACTCTTAATTCCATCTGCAGCTTTCATTTCCCTTTGCCGTGTCACCTAAAATCGTCACAGGCTCTAGGGATTAAGACACGGACATCTTTGGGAGGCCATTATTCTGCTTCTAAATGGTCTCTAAATGTCAGTCTTGCCCTCTTCCACAATGCAAGCATACCGTCCACTCCACTTCATTGCACTTCCCAGATATTAAGTTTTTTTCACAGATTGAAGGCAAAACCCTCTACCGGCAAAAAAGATTAAGACTTCCTTTGTTGCAATACTTGCTTTATTACCATGGTCTGGAACCGAACCCATCATATCTCTGAGGGATGCCTGTATACTTCCCATGGTTGCCAAAAATCAAACAGTAAGTTCATGATTTTGCTTCAAATCCTCCCCCTGCTACCAGTGGATAAAGTTCAGACTCCTCCGCCAGCACCAGAGTTCCCCCTTGGAGACTGGCCCTGCCTCTCGCTCTGGCCTCAGATCCTGCTGTTTCCCCCTCCTAGGCTAGGGGTGCGGCAGTGGACAAGGCTTGGAGACGAGCTTGCCCTCCAAGTTAGGCTGGTGAACTCATGGACAGCGAATGGATGGGGAGAGCCATCTACGGGGATGAACCAAGAGCTTGTCCGTGACGAGGAGAAGAGACCTCAGCCACAGCACACACTTCACCAAGGTCATCGGGGAGGCGAGAGGGGACAGGACTGGAATGCGGGCGTCATTCAGGAAGTGAGAATCTAATCCGATGTATTACACCCACTGGATGAGCAGAAAGGTAGATTTCCCTGGAGGAGGGAGGTGGGGGGGGGGAACGGGAGTAGCCGGATGGAGACAGATGGGTCCCGAGCAGGGAAAAGGCACAATGGAGGGTCCACAGCTCCTCGTTCTGAGTCCGTGCTCCCCACCCCACCTTCACGAGGCTTGTCCACAGCGGGAGACCTTGCATTTGTCCTTAATAAACGTGCTTCTGGTTGCAGCTGTTGGTCTGGAGCCTTGGTTAGTGTGCAGCCACCCCTGAGAGATGGGACGCTTCTCATTTCGTCCCCTCAAACAGATTCTGAGGCCACAAAGCCCCGGCAGTGCTGTCTAGGACAGCCCAGGCCTCACTTTTTATCCACTCACTGGCCAGGCCCAGGTCCATGGTCCACAGAAGAGGGACTGATGGAAAAAGGGAGAGCTTAGCAGGCAGGGCTCCTTCTTCAGGTGACACTTACCTGCATTACTATGAAGAGCATATATTAATATTTGAAACAGGCAACAAATCCACGCTGTTCACACCTCCACACCTTTGCACAGGTCAGTTCCCACTGACTGAAGTGCTCACCCTTCCCGCAGTCACCTAAAGACCCCAACTCCATCCTTCACGACCTATGCAATATGTGGGACATAATTTGTACTACAAAAAATGATTCGTTACATGTCTAAAATTCAAATTTAACTGGGCATCCTGTATTTTCATCTTCTAAATCTGGCAACCTTAAGATTCCTTCAAGATTCAGCTCTTGGGCTCTCTCCCTCACATTGCCTCTGATGCCCCGAGGACCAGTGGCTTGCTACCACCCATCCCCTGTGATGTGGGCTCTGTCGTGCACCCATCTCACTGCAGCACGTGTGGGTGTATCTACTTCCCACTCTAGAACGTGCGCCCCATGAAGCCGTGATCTAAATTTTTGCTCTCTCACCATCCATTAAAGAAAAATTAGAATCCCCAGGTAAGCAGGAGGAAAATATGTCACTCGAATACGAGGCTGCATCGTGGGTCCCAGCATAGCAGAGGCTTCCTTTGGAGCCGCTAGCGGGAGTGTTGAAACCAATGTGAAAACTCAGACCCCAGATGGAGCACATTACAGGACTAGAGAGCCTTTTTATTGGATCTCTCCTCTTCCAGGCGGGACCACGCCAACAGCTAAGTGGTCCCCAAGAGATAACCCTGACTCACAAAGAATATCTACCATCACTTTCCAGCCAACCCAACCCGCTGGAAGAATGTGCTTCATGGGCAGGAATTTCTCAAGAGAGTCAACGCATTTCAAAAGTTTGAAATTCATTGCTTCTCCTTGCTCCTTCATCCTTCTTGTTTCTAATAAAGATGAGATCAGCTTATGAAACTGGCTTCTTTTTAAACCGCAACTCTATCTGAAATGTATTCATTTTATGCATGATAAATTTCAAGACCTGATTAGTCTGCCATTATATCAGTGTTGATAAATGTGAAATATTAACCAGATAACCAAAAAGAAATTATCTTTTGATGTCTAACACCATGGAACAAGAATTCCAGACTGTACCCCAGTGACTAGAAACTTTGAAAAATCGTATGCCTAACTGACTAACATGTTAAAAAGAACATATTTATTTTCATGGGCTAATAAAGAAGAAAGGAGAGAGAGAGAGAGGGAGGGAATAAAGAAGGAGAAAGGAGAGGAAGGAGGGAATGTGCTGAAGTTCTCTCTAGTGCCTCATCGTTTGGAGGCAGAAGTCACGCACCGACTCTGAAAATTGAAAAAGAGCGACCAGAAAGCCATCTGCCTACCGTCAACTCTCCTGGTGATTTTAACAATGTCAGAGAAGGGGGTAGAGAAAACCACCAGGGCTGACTCAGCACAGATGCTCGATAGATGTTGTTTATTGAGTGAATGAGTAGAGAAAAGTCACCTAAGCCCCAAGGTTGCCGAAGCCCGCTCTGGTTACAAATGTAACCCCACACCCGATCCCCATAGAAGTGAAGAAATGCACCAGCTGGAACTTCTGCAGCAGCCCTGTGTCCTGAACTGGCTGGGCCTCTAAAAGCCACCTCGTGGAAGGTATTCTATTAACTGCAGGTGTTAGTTTGCTTTGGCACAGCAATATGTAATTTCCCATTTTTAGAACAATGCTCCAAAGAACAGTCACAAAAACAACCTTCTGAGGGGGTGGTTTTCTTCCTGGCCTCGGCTACAGCCCTGTAAAACAACAATAACAAAGGGATTTTTATTCAAAACACTGTTTGCATCTCTCCATAAAATCAGGAGGCTATTCAAAAGGGTCCCCGCCTCCCCACCCCTCCTCTTAGTAGGGCATCTAAACAAACTCCTGCCTTTCAGGAAGGGGGTACATTTGGGAAGGATTCTGCTGTTGGATCTGTTTTGGTCTTGCCATGCCTCTCTCTGTTCAGTTCCCGAGTGGCTAGGTTGAAAAAGAAACTTGTAGAAAGCCAGTGTCTGTCCTTTGAATCCCCCAGACAAGTCTGAGATCCAAAGAGGATAATGTGTTCTTGAGAACATGCAAATAGCAGACCTGAGAAAGTGAGGAAACAGGAAGCAGTGAGAGGCACCCCCTCTAGTCTTAGCCATTCATAGAAATCCCTTTCATTGTCACCTCCCAACTAACTTTCTCCCATCTTCCCTCCTCCTGCTTCAAAAACTCAGGGGATTGGCTCCAAGACTTCGGGAGTCTTTTGCCTCCCTCCCCCATCTCCCTACACGTTCCTTTCCCATCCCACCACCTCCAACTCCTCTCCACCTGAGTCTGTGAGTTGCCCTCCTCCCTGGCCTCATGACCTAGTGGCATGGCCCTTCTGCACGCCCCAGGCTTCTCTTACACCTCCCCTGCTCAAGAACATTGAGAGACTCCTTTTGCTACAGAAAAAGTCCAGCTTTCTTCACGGAACCTCATCTGGAGCCACCTTCCTTTCCGACTTCATCTTCCACTAGTGCCTACATAAACCTTAGGTGCCAACCAAATGGCCTGCTCGCCATCCCCAAGTTCAGCTTTGGGTGTGGCTCCATAGTGTAGCAGTTAGCACGTCTGCTTTACATGCAGAAGGTCCTGGGTTCACGGCCCAGGTGGAGCCACGAACCATGCCCCAGGTGCACCAGGCCTCCCCAAGTGCTCCGGGGGATGCCAGGCTGCAGATGCACTAGGCCTCAAGTGCATGCCCCGAGTGCGTGGGAGGAGATGCCCCGCCTTCAGAGATCCAGTTCTTAAGGGGAAACGGCAACATCCATAGGTCAGGGGTGGAAGTGTTGGGGGAGGATTAAAAAGGGGGAAGAGGGAAAGTCCAGCTTTGCCTTGTAGGTAACACCTGGACCACCACCACCCCAACTTAGAATGACCTTCTTGGTCCTCCCTCTGTGTCTAAATCCTCCCCCTTCCCAACGGTCCACACACACATAATACCCTCCTGCTGACCAGTCCAGTCCAATTGAGAGCGACCTCCCAGCTCCCTGGTTAAAGCTGACATTCTGCCCTTCCTTCAGGATCTCCGCTTTGTGGAGAAATCATTAGCGTAGCTGTGTTTTCAAATGTGTGTCGAATGGTTTAGAAGAGAAAGAGGCCGTGCCTTTCAGAGAGCTGGAAGGAATCAGGCATCAACAGAGAGAAAGCTTTGAATTTCAACATTAGCCTTTCCTGAGCCCTTACTATGGCTCTGACGCTAAGCCAAGTGCTTCTCATGTCTGATCCCACTGAACCCTCGCACGGCAACCGTAGGGTAAGTACCACGGTCCTCTGTTTACAGACAAGGAAACAAAGGTTTTGAGAAATTAAACAACTTCCCAAGAGCCTCACAGCTTAAGAGGAACAGAACTGGAGTTCGAACTTGGCTCACGATATTGACTGCGACAGCCAACACTCAATATTCTCAATATTCAGTATTCGATACTCAATATTCTCAGAGAATTTACAACACAGAAGAGTTCAGATGAACAGCATGGGTAGGAAACCACGAGCTCTTCTCCCAACTGGGACAAATTCATGGACGGAGAGCGCAGAGGGGGTGCGTTCCCCTTCTATGTTTTTTTATTGTTTTTAAGAAGGTAGAGGGACTTGAGTTCCTGGAGCATCAGAATCCATGATGAAGTTCGCTTTAAGAAAACGGCATCTAAGACTTTCGTGCTTGGGGGACGTAACGGGTGAAACAGAAAGCTTTGGTGCTGCACTACGAATCCCTCTGAGATGCCAAGGCATAAGGTAAGAGCGCGAATTGAGGCATCAGATCCCGGTTCCCCCGCTTACCAGCCGTGAGGCTCAGACAAGCTGGTTCACCTCTCTAAGCCTCAGTTCCCCCATATGTAAAATGAGTAATACCTGGGTAACAGGATGGTTCGGATGGATTAAGTGAAATAATCTATCTAAAGCACCTGGCACATATTCAATAAATTATTGTTTTTATTACTTCTCTTGAACATGAAAATCTGCATTTCTTTTCATTTTTTAATCAAAATATAACATATTCACAGTAAAGTACATAAAATGTACTCATCTTAAGCGTACAGCTTGATAATCATTTTCATATAAATGTACTTACATAACCACTCTTTAGTCCAGATACAGAATATTTCTAGCACCCCGAAAGCTTTCTTAATCTACCTTCTCAGTCCACACCCCCACCAGATATAACCAGGATTTGACTCATCCTATTTCTGCTTTGCCTCTTCTTGAACTTCATATTAATGGAATCAGACAATGTGCAATCTATCGTGTATATAGTACACTATTGTATAAATATACCAGAATTTATTTCTCTAATCTGTCAATGCGGGTTTTGGGATGTTTCAGGTTTGGAGACAATGACACTTGGTATTGTCACTCATTTCGTTTTAGCCTTGCAGGTGGGTTTCTGTGTTATCTTCTATGGTTAGTGCTTTTGGTGTTCTGTTTCAAAAATTTTTGCCCACCCCCAAGATCATGAAGACGTTCTCTCTCTCTTAATTTCTTTGAATCTTGCTTTTGTGGTTTCTGCCTCTAGAGCTGGAGATAACGGATTTGTTATTTCAACAAGGAGCAAAGGTCTCATAGAAAAACTGACTATGACCGGCTCACGTGGTAAGCTCATGTGACAAGGACCACCTCAGTCTCTGGACCACCAGCCTGTTATCCCAAGGGCACTTTGTGGCACCAGTAGGCACCATGGCTGACTGATTGCACTGCTGAAATTCCGTAGGGGAAGCCCCTAACTGAGAGGTGACATCTTCCAAAGTGAACCAGGAAGGAGGCAGGGGCGGGGAGCGGGGTGAGGGTAGCAAGCAAGCCCCCACACTGGCTTACGATCTCAGGCCACCAGCTTACTCTAACAACGCCAGCTCTGATCACTTTGCAGAATCAACTTTCCCCATCCTAGAGGCTTCTTCTCTCCCTTTTTAATAACTTTCCCTGTGCATGTTCTTTGCTCCCTGAATTTTCCCTTTCGTTATCATTCGTCTAACCCTTTATCATCTGTAGGGCATTTAGTAGGCGTTTGCCTTTTAAATCTTTGTTCCCCTCTGTCTCTCCGCCGCTAAAGCTGGCTTTCTCAACCTTGGCGCTGTTGACATTTTGGAAGGGACAGTTGTGTGTTGTGGGGCCTGTCCTGTGCACTGTAGGATGCACGGTTCTCCCCGCTTCTCTTTTCCTTCCTACCTTTCTTCTCCTGTCAATCAAGAGGCCTAAGAGGATGGCTTGGAGGCGAATCGTAGTTTCTCAAGGTTAAAGGGGCCTTGGATACTATCTAGTGCAACCTCCTCATTTTACAGATGAGGAAATGAATCCTGAAAGGGGGAGGGAGAGGATATGTCAGAGCCAAATATGGGGGGTGGGGTGGGGGAGGGGAGGGAACAAGTGCCAGGCCAAACAGGAAGCCAAAATTCCAGGGCCTGAGGCAGAATTTCCAGTCCCACCAGGAACCTGAGATTGCTTCCCACAGCTCTTTTCTTCCTCCAAGCCCTGAGTCTCATTCCAGAAATAACCCAGGGCTACTCAGATGGAGCAGCAGACCCAGATCCGACAAGCCCCCGGCACATGCACATGAATGTCTATCCCTGGGAGCCCATTCCGCAGCCTCCAGCAGACAGAGAGGGCCACCGATCCCAACGAGGATGTCTCATGATGACTAACGCCGTGACTACATCTTAGTTTAATCCAGTCATCGTGGGGGAAATGGTGTCCGTGCCACCTGGCCACACCTGTGCCAACGGAAGAGTCAGAGAGCGACGGAGGTCTATGAATACAAAACAGCGCTTGGGGACCTTGTCTGTCCTGGTCCTGTCTCCAAGCAGGCAGGTAAGGGGACCCCCCC
>CM053510.1:5174932-5193636 GCA_028627145.1 Eidolon dupreanum | reverse complement strand
GTGACGTGGACGGACAGTAAGGAGCTTTGAGGAGCTAGTGTCAGTCTTACCAATTTAGCGTCAGGACATTCCTGCTAAGAACTTTTTCTTAAAAAATGCACGCTTTCTTTTCCTGTTGGGCCTATTATTCATTTTAACATAATGTTGTGTTTTCTGCCTCCTACGTCAGTAGATACCAGCTTTAAATGTGGACTGTCAAGCTCATATATCTAGTCGAACTTCTGTTTGCTTTTTGCTGCATCCATAGCTACGATCTGAATAAATAGAGAAAGGTTTGGCTACCACTCCTGCTAGCTGGGCCCTATGCCATCGTTCTCCAAAACAAAGGAGAAAAGATGCCAGAAGTGAGGGACCCAGGCTAATGGTGAAGGAGTACACTGTTCCCCCTGCAGCCGGGTTACTGAGGGGAGGGGAGAAGGCAAGGAGGCACCCCCCTAATGCCCTCTGAGGAGCCGGCACATCTTATAACTGCGGGCAGTGGAGGGCGGAGATGAGCCGCCACCACCCAGCCCTCTGCAGACGGGGTCACAGGCTTGTAAGTGGTAGACCTGAACCTGGGACCCAAGTCCCCTCTGCCCAGCTCAGGGCTCTGCCCCTCCCCACCCTGCTGCCCATCGACGGCAAGATCTGGCAGCTCTGCGCTGTCTGGTAAGTGGCCTGCAGCCGCGGGATGGCATCATGCCATAGCCACGCCCCTGACCGTGTCCTGGGCGGCTGGGCCATCTGCACAAGAAAACCCGAGGATCTGGCTTTGTCCTTGGACCTTCCAGTGTATGGCCACACAAATGTAGTCTGCTCTGTTAGTCTGTTACACCGGAAGGTAAAAACAAAGGTCGAAGGGAAGGTCAAGGTCATGGATTCAATCTCTAAATGAGCCCATTGTCACACAAAGGAAGCGAGAGGGATCTTTGGCCCTGATGGGCTGCAGAGTGTCTTCTCCATCCTGCCCCCCTTTCCTCCTGTCTCAGAAGGCAACCGTGTCCCCTCAGAAAAGCCTCCCACCTGTAACCACCAGTCACAGCCACCCCCTCTTGCACGTGATCCCACCCTGAAGCTTCTATCCCATTTTGCTTCAAAATCTTTGCCCTCTCTCTCCTTGCTGGCTTCTTTTGCTTAGCCTAAAACATCTTTCAGTCAGCTCCGGAATGAAAATACAGACTTCTTGACGTCCAGCTCCTACACCCAAAGATTGTCCCATCTCTCCTCTTAATCTTTAACATCAAACTGCCTCATAGTCTACCTTCATCTCCTGGGCTTCTTCCTGTAATTCTTAAGACCCCTGCCCAGCCCAGCCCAGCCACTTTATAAGAACTGCCCTACCCAGGGCCACAAATAGTCTCTAAGTGTCAATCAAATCCAGCAGCCACTTCTCAAGACCCATCCCATTTGACCTCCCTGCATCAATTCACTCAACAGAAGGAAAAAAGAAAAAAAAAAAAAAAAAAAACTCTTCCTTGTGAAATGTGCAACTGTTCTTTGCTTACTCAAAGACCATTCCCTTTCTCCTTAGCTGGCAGAATTCCGACATTGTTCCGGGACAAGAAAGAGATTCTTTTATTTCAGAAAAATGGACACAGGCCTGGTCCAGGGAAAGGCATGTGTCCCTTCTGACCAGTGGGTTAGAGGTCTTCTGCGGACAACCCCCCCCCCTCCACCTCACCCTTCACCAACAAGAGGGAGACGTGTGAGGATGTCTGCCTCACGTGCTCCCTGTTTCCTGTCTTTGAACTCGGTTCTTTGAGAATGTGACACTCAAAAGCTGGCCAAAGGTCAAGAAGATCTCAGCGACATTGGCCAGAGGTTTGCTGCCGAACACCCCGACTAAGAGGAAAATAATCCTCTCGTCAGCCTTACGCCACTGCACAGCTTTGCTGTTACCTGTCCAAAGGCACCTGCAACCAAAACGTCCCTCCTTTCTTGGTCACCGACACTACCTTCCCGTCCCTTATTCTCAAGTCTCCTGGCCCTCTGTGCACGCCTTCATCATACTTGTTCACTAAGTCAACAAACAAACAACCTGTCGGCACCTTTGATGTGCGGGGCTGCCTTGTCGAGCTGAAACTCTAGTGGCGGAGACAATATTTAAACAAGATAGGACCATAAGGTCATTCAAGTTAGAAATAGCATTTATTTTTCACTTCTCCAACTCTCTTCTCCTCATGGTGTTAGATTATCACATCCTATCCGTTCTAAATTCAAAATACTTCTTAAAACTGCTTTCTGCCTTCATTCCCGCGGCTGGCGTTCTCCCAGCCTTGATCCGTCTGTCCTGGAGATTTCCAGCAGCCTCCTGGTCTTTCGTCCCTCCCGTTCATCCTCTATTCGGCCACCAAAACCGAAACCAGAGAGCACAGGAGGCAGCCTCAGAGAAGCCTCCTGGAGCAATGCCAGGTGGCAACGGGGCTGCCTCGGCCTAAGGTGGAGAGGCCCCAGCGACAGAGAGAGAACCGGGTGCCCAAGTCAGCAACCGCAGCCCCGAGGGGCGGGGAGGGGGGGTGCGAGTGGATGTCTTTGCAGCACCTGCCCTGGTGGGGTGGCTTTATGAGCCCAGCTGACTCACGCCAGCCCACTTGGTTTCAGACTTAAAGGTGCCACCCAACACCTGACATGCCAGAGGGTGCTCTCTAAAACATAACAGCAACGATCACGAAAATAGCAACGACTAACGTTGACAACGTGCCCAGCACTTCAAATGTATTCCCCAGTTTACTAAAGCAACCCTTCGAGGTAGGTTTTATAGACGAGGAGACTGAGGTTCAGAGAGGTTTGCACAGGCTTTGCGGGGGTAGGTGGACATGGGTTTGTCCCAGCTCTGCTGCTACGTGATTGGGCTTTGTGGACTCTCCCAGCCTCAACTGTCAAATGGGATTATGTGAGATAACTCCTGTTCAGGCACTCGCACAAAGAAAGTGCTCAGTGCTGATGGTTGTGATGTTGCTATCACGGCTATGATAAAAGACAAAAGTCAGCTCATGTCATTTCCCTGTGTGAATACCTCCGATGGCTCCCGCTCCCCAAAGATAAAGACCTCCTGGTCTCACCATCTGGCTCACCCACGCAGACTCCAACTCTAGCCACACAGTGGCAACTCACTCCCTGTATGTATCAGGCGTCGCTACCTGTCTGAGCCTCTGCCCTTGCTGCGTCCCTGCCCGAAGCACGCTCCTCGCCCTTCTCCGCCAGGCAGGAGATGGGAACTGTCAGCGGGGAGGTCCAAGAGCCACCAGACTGGGGCGTCTCTCTATTTTCATTCTGGGCACCAGGCACGGCAGCAGACACTCCGTAGATGCTGACCGAAGTAAATATCAAAAGCTCGTCGCGTTTTTAAAAGGCGGTCATGGGGGAGGCTGATAGAGAACTCTGTTCAAGATTCCGAGAAGAGTCGTCATCTCGGGCTGACCCTTCCAGCTGGGGCTCGGTGGTGTCACCTCCGCGTGCCAAGGACAGAGGTCTCAACTCATCTCCTCTCCACCAAAACTTCAGAACAATCCTGGGAGCAAGACTTCAGTTTAAAGAAAACCAGTAACATATGTGTTTGAAGAACACAGACCCAGGGCAAAATGCCGAGTCAGGGAAAGGCTGTCCCCGGCCTGCTGTCTGTCCGGAGGCCCTCCCCACCCACAGACACTCAGCCGGGGCCCCTCCCAGGCCCTCGTCCAGCCAGTGCCTGGCGGGACAGCTGCTGGACTGCTTGGAATGGTCACTTACTAACAAAATTCTCTCAGAGACATGAGTCTCAAAAAAAAAAAAAAAAAAAGATTCATTTTCCAGGATGGACGGCACAGACAACATATTCTTGAGAAGCCTGTGGCCAGATGATGAATCCCACTTGGAAGAGAGTAATAACAACAACAGACAACATTTGCTGAGTACTTCTCACCTGCCCAGCATTTCCCCATTATAATCTCGTCCTTGCAACAATACAATGATGTACGTGGCTTTAGCAAGGGGAAAACCGAGGCTAAGGAATCACAGCCTGTAAGTGGGGGAACTGGAAGTGGAGGCAGGCAGCTCCGTTCTGGAGCAGGAAGTCCCACCCACAATGCCACCCATGCTGTCCCCTCACATTGTCTGCAGACAGGGCACTGTGCTTCTGCGTGTCAGTGGATTGGCACACCAGTTAGATCCTGTAGTTTCTTCCTAGCTGCTGTTATTTTGGGGGGTGGGGAAGGTGGGAAGGTGCTGTCAGAGCAGTCACGGTTCCTGCCATATTCCTATTTGGCACTTCCCATGCGGGGGGATGACAGAAGTGGGTGACAGCAGGTGTCTTCGACCGCCCCTGCACCCCGAGGTTGAGCTCTCCTGGGGCTCACATACTGGGACGTGTGAGGTCATAAAAGGTGTTACAGCAAATTTTGCAAGAAGAATGTGAAAACTCTATGACCCTTGGCCGTCCAAAACAAAGTCTAACGTCCCAGGGATGTCCCGTGTCCAGGCCCACCCACACCTAGGGACTGCGTCTCCAGAGGGTAAACAGCATCACCTTGACATGTCAGAGGGAGTGCTTAAGGTGTGTCAAACCTGTGTTCACTTTATCCCACCATTCAGATTTATCTTTCATCAGGCAATGCCTTCAAGCTAGTCTTTATTGCTCTTGTCCAACTTGTCACTGAACAGCTTCCCCGATAGCCACAGTGGCCCCAGGGGAATTTCTTGTACCTTATCCTCACTCCAGGGAAAACCACTATACTCAATACCATTTGGGTTGAGAAAGTTGAATGAGTGATAACAATAATAAGAATAAGAATTAACCATCATTTTTTGACTACATAATGTGTGTCAAACACATGACAACTCAGAAATGAGGGGACAGAAGCTCAGAAACACCCCGGGAGACCCAGCTCGTCCACGGCAGAGCCAACATTTGAATGCAGGACCCGACCTGGCATGGTGCCACTGCCTTCCGAGAAGGTCACAGGGCTGAGGGAGCTCTCGGGGCGGGCGGGGCGGGGGTCGGTTCACCCAGGGGAGTGGCGACTGGAGGCCACTCTGGAGGCGTAGTTCGAATCGTAGGTCTGGATTTAGGGGGGCTGTGCTCCAGGAACACATCTCGATAAGAGGACGGAGTCTAGACACGCTCGGCCATGTGCACGGCCAGAGGCTCTAAGTTCGTTCTGAGGCTGCCACAAGTTTGAAAAGAACACCACCTTCGACCCCCCGGCATGGGGCGGCCGTGAACACAGAGGCTCCCGAACGCCAAACCGTTTCAGTAACGACACGAGATGTGGATAAGAAGCTGAAACCGACACGGCCTTGAGACGCAGGCGAAAGACCTGGAACGTTCCGTGGTGACCGTCGGGACGGCTGACCCTCACTCCGGCAACATTCTCCCCACATGCCACTTTGGGAGCCCTCTTTTAGCCGGAGCAAAATGGGAGGTAAAGAGATGTCAAGTCCAGGGACCCAGGCTGTCAGGGGCTGCAGGGACAGTCCTGCCAGGACAATGGGCAGGTCCACAAAGAAGCTCAGGGGAATCTTCGTGGAGGAGAAGGGGGGGGAGTGGAGAAAGGAACTGAGGGGCCTTGACCAGGGACCTTCACACACTCGTCCTGGGATTGAGAATGAACTGAAATGCCCGCCTCCCTGCCCAGCTCGCACCCTGGCCTTCAAAGGCTCCGGGAAGTGGAGGACACACGCCCTGGCCACCTGGTTCTCTGCTGAAGGCTCAAATTTGCATTTCATAAGGAAACGCAACCACTGGAGCCACCAGAAGGCCCCAGATGGCCTGAAACCTACACGTAACACTTGTCACGTCGGCCTCCTTGAAAGGGTGTCCTGACCCGCTGAAGGGGAACAAGAGTCTCGTGAAGCTTAAAGGACTGGGCCAGGGGCCGGTCTGGGGCTTCCTCAAAACCCTGCCTTCTGTTTCGTCCCTCCAGTCCACAGAGAGGTGACCTTCATGTCTCTTCTGGAGCCACCATCTGCTTTTCCCCTCTGGGAGCTCCCATGCTCACCTCCTCACTCTACCCGTGGAGTGGATCTCAGCCACACCTGCCAGGCTGGGGCCGAGGAAAACCCAGCCATCGACCGTAAAACTAAACGCACTGCGCTTGGCTCCGTGGCCAAGTCTGATGGACAGCCACGGCACGGCCCACTCTCCCCCAGACATGCTCGGACCCCACTTTTGTTTCTGGCTCCCTAAAAAAGGCCTTTTCTATCTGACCCTCAGAGATCCTGGCCCAGAGGTCGGCCCCTGCTGTGGGCTGAATCCTGTCTCTCTCTCAAATTCATGTGTTGAAGCCCTAACCACCATCACCTTGGAAGGTGACATATTTAAAGATAGGGCCTTTAAAAAGACGATTACGTTAAAATGAAATCACTGAGGTGGGCCCTAATCCAGTGTGGCTGGAAGAGGAAAGTTGGGCGCCCAAAGAGCCACTAGGGATGCACATGTGCAGAGAAAGGCCACGTGAGGACAGAGCGAGAAGGCGGCCATCTGCAAACCATGGAGAGGGGCCTCAGATGAAGCCAACCTGCCAACACCTTGATCTTGGACTTCCGGCCTCCACAACTGTGAGATAACAATTTGCTGTCGCTGAAGCCACCCAGCCCGTGGTATTTTGTTACGGCGGCCTGAGCAAATTAATACACACCTCATCCCTGGCCTTTGCCATTTTCTGTCTCTGGTAATAATAATAATAATAATAATAAAGGTTAAAACCGATTACAAGTCAGGGACTGAGCTAAGCAGTTTACATGCTTATCTCATTCAATTCTCCTGATGACACAGGGAACATCATTATATAAGTAGAAAAACTGAGGCTCAGAGAGGTTAATGACTTGTCTGAGGTCACCCAGCTGATCAATGACTGAGACAGGGTTTCAACCCAGGCAGGTAGCTCCCAGCCAGCACAGCACACTAACTGGGGGTGCTCAGGGCGCCAGTCCCTGGAAGGGCCCTGTGATGGACTGAATGTTGCTGTCCCCCCCAAAGTCCTTCAGTTGAAATCCTAACCCCCAATGCAATGGTATTAGGAGGTGGAGCCTTCATGAGATAATTATGTCATGAAGGTGGAGCCCTCAGGATGGGGTCAGTGTCCTTATATAAGGGACCCCAGAGAATTCCCTGTCCTCTTTCTGCTGTGTGAGCACAGAGAGGTCGGCAGTCTGCAGCCCGGAAGAGAGCTCTGACCGGAAGCCGGCCATGCTGGGACCCCAGCCTCACACTTTCAGCTTCCAGAACTATGAGGAACAATGTCCTGTTGCTTCTAAGCCACCTGGTCTGTGGTGTTCTGTCACAGTGGCCCGAATGGACTGAGCCCCCGTGGCCAGGCTCAAAGACCAGCTGGAGGACCCTGATGGATGCCCCCGGCCAGCTGTGACGCGTGGCCCCATAGCTCCAGCTGCCGTGGAAGCTGGTCTCCCTCAGTGGTGGCATGTCATCCCAGGAGCCTGCCAACTTCAAGTCCCTGAACTGCTGCCCCGCCTCGCCTGAAGGCCTGCGCAGCCATCTTTCCACTTATTTCCCCTCTGAGGGACTCCTCTGTCACTCTGTCCTCTGGCAGCCGAGCCCAGTGACTAACACAGGCCACCTCCAGGTCCTGTTCGAATCACCCCTATAACTAAGTGTCCTTAAGGACTCTACTTCATCGATTCACCTTAGAAAAAGGCTTCGCTTGTAAGCGACAGAAATGACAGTCGTCTACCAAGATTAGGAGCAGGGCTGCTCCATCACCCCCCGCGCCTGCAGGTCAGAGCTGCGATGGGCCAGAGAGGCCGTCGCCCTTGGTCCCCTCACCAGAGGGGTCACTCTGTGCAGCAGAAGGAGCAGGGGTGGTTCTGAGACACGGGAGTCGGACGTAAGCGGCAGGGCAAGGTCACCCCTCCCTGCAGGCTCCCCAAGTCCGCCTTCTCCTGAGCAAAGCCGAGCTCTGCGAGCACAGAGTTACTTTGGCGGGCGGAAGGAGGACAAAAGCTGGCGGGTACTGACGCTGCTCACGCCACAGCTCTTGCTTCGTTCTGTCGCAGGTCAGAGTCCGTGAGATCCCCACCTGGCTTCTCCCGCCTGCCTGCGTTGCAAGCTGGCTCTCTCTCCACTGTCACCCCAAGCACAACCTGCGTCTCTCAAGGTGGGGAACCCGACCCCAGACTCAGCGGGCGGCCTCGTGTGAATTCCTAGTCCCCACGCCAGGTCTGCCAAATCACACTCTCCAGGCTGGGACCCCGGAATCTGCCTCTGCCAAGGCCCCTCGGCTACTCTGAGGCTCACTGCCCTGCTGGCTCCTTTAACCACGGCCCGTTCCCCCTAAGGAAGCAAGCTGGGCGCTGACATGGAACGTCGAAACGAGTGGTGGGGACCGAGGGTCTCCTGGGATGAGGGACTTCGGTGCTAAAACTGTGATGGTCCGGGACGAGCCACGTGGTTGGTTGTTTCATCCCCTCAAAACCCCGCATGAGGACAAGGAGCAGGGGTGTCCAAGCTCACGGGTGAGGGAGAGGAGATGGTCGCCAAAACACACCAGCCAGCGTCGGAGGGGTGGCGGAATGCACCGCAAATGTCCTCGGAGTCGGAAGTGGGCGCGGGCACAACTCTGGGGTTTCACAACACTTCAAATGAAAAAAAATAAAGGCAGACCGCAAGGAACTGACTCAGGCGCTCTGGGGAAAAGTCCAGCTTCCCCCGTCTGCCCCCTGCCCAAGACCTACTATCGCCACCGTGTGCCTCTCCTGACCTGACTGTTCCCCCAGGAGCAGAGAAGTCACCCACCCCTGCACAGGAAGGAGTCATGAAAATCGTGGGGTGTCAGACCAAAATATCTCCTGGAGGTCAAACCAGCCTGGTCCCTCCTTTCTCAGATGAGAAAACTAAGGTCCCGAAGGGACAAGAGATTGGTAGAGTCACACGACTAGCCAGACAAAAGGTGACCCCAGTTCTCCTGACCTCCGCACCTCTACACAAGCCCTTCTGCTGGGCAAAAAAAAAAAAAAAAAAAGACAAGAGCAGGGAAAGAAACCAGAAATCTTCACTGAGGTGGGGAAGAGGAGGCTGGACACATAAATGGGTCAGAACAGATGAGTTCTTGAGGGATCACGGTGTCCTAAGCCCCACCTTACAAATGAGGAAACTGAGGCACGCAGGGTCAAATATATTTCCCGAGGCTGCACACAGGAAACCTCTCTCACAAGTCACGTCAAGCCTCAGTGGCGACAGAGGTGGGCACTACCAACACATCTGAAGACTTGCCGTATCTGAAATGAGAGACTCTCGTGACAATGTTCAGTAGAAAGGCAGGACGAGGGCACCGGAAGCTGGAACTGGAGGCCTGACCCACAGACACCAGCCGGGGGGAGGTTTCGTGTGCACACCAGGCCAAGCCAAGCGGGGGTGACTCCGGGGGGCAGTGAGGGTGACTTTCACCTTTTAACTTTAAGGAGTTTTGAGTTGTAGAAAATAGTTGGTAAGAATTTGGTTTCCATGATATCTTTTTAAAACGATGAAAGGAAGTGACCTTTCTTTAGTGGATAGTGAGAAAAAAGCAGGAGGCCAAGCCCTGAGCTTTGGAAAACAGACACATGAAGCATCTACATGGTGGCAGAACCGGACGCCAAGTTGCCTTTTTAAGTATATTAAGAGTAATGAATCTGGAGATTATAAAACAGTTTCACTTGTCGTACTCAATCGTAGGAGAAGGACAACACCTAAGGATTTTAGAACTCGCTTCTAAAAAAGTATTCTGAGTTCTCCATAATTGAGAATTTAAAAATATTACCTCCAAGTTCTAGCCCACAACAAAATGGGAAAAATCTTCCAGGAATTGATGTCTCTGTGGTCGAACTTGGCTCTGCCGAACCCTTAGGGAATGAATGAGTCACTTCATAGAGTAGAATTTCCTGAACAGGCGAAGGTGAAACCTTTAAGTGATAGACAGTTAAACTTTTAAATAGAAGTCTTTCTCAAATGGCCTCTTCACCTCGTGCCTTCTAAAACGGAGTGCCCGGACATTATTTCAGCAGTCCCATTTTAAGACAGAAGCCTAGGGCTTGCCAAAGCCTGGAACTACTGGCCTCTCGGGATCTTCCATTCAGAACTCTCTCTCTCAGCACAGTCCCGGCTCCTGGGTGCTGCCACCCTCCAGTGCCTCCCTGATACCACCCCTGCCCTCCACGCCATTTCAGTTCTGGTCTCTTGTCCAGCCCGAACCCTTCTCATCCCTGACAGTTACTGAAAGCTCAGCTGCCACACCCAGTGGCTCAGCAGTTTTCTATGTCCTACTTATTAAAGCTGCAAGGCTGGAAACTTCCAGAGAGATTCACAGAACCGTGCCTAAAATAATCTCATTTGCAGTCCACAGTTGTATGACACACGACACTTTCGCGTGCAGATTTTACGAAGTCCTGACACCCCCAAAGCAGCCAGCCTAGGTGGTTTTCGCCACCTTTTCATGACGAAGCTAAGGTTTATAGGTTAGATAAGCTTTATAAGGTCACCTGACCAGTAAAAGGTAGGTAGATAACTTGAATCCAGCTCTTCTAACTCCAAACCCACATTTTGCTCTTCTGAATTACTTTGATTAAATATCTGTTATCTAATATCTGCCAAGAGAACGGGCAGAATAAGTAAAAATCGGCAACTGAGCCAAACTCCTCTAACACGAAGATCAAGAACCAAGCCTGGCAATGACTTTTTATTTCCATTAGTGTTAAGTTGTTGCCTGTGCAAATTATTGTACTTGCTACTTGCAAACAAGCATTGGGTATGAGCTATCGAGGGGTTTCTGCAGATGACCAGAAGAGTGATGTGGTTACAAGAGGTTTGGACAACGCGACCAGGTCTGCGCTGTAATTGTGAATAGCCCCTAAAGGACGAAAGCGAAGGTCAAGGCGCAGGTGTTGTCAATTTACTCTCAGGAGATTGGCTTCTGCTCTGTTTTCACCTGGAAGCCCTACAGACCAGGAATGTGTTTCTAGCGACATATCTGTTTCCTCCATATTCCGGGACCACACCACGGTGTCTTAGCTAATTATAATGGAATGTTAGCTGTTCGGATTTTTGCAGGGAGTATATACCCCACAATCAGGCTGACTGATGTCACTTTAAATTTGTGACCACAGATTTCCAGTTGCCACCCAGCACTGCGGGAAATGCTACTTCAGTTCTTACGAGTTCCCTTTTCCCCTTTCCAAGATGGCTATTCCACACCTTCTCCTCTCTCCTCCAGCCTCCCTCCCTGTCTTTGCTCTCAGTACATGATCTTGCCCCTTGTGTCACCAGGAAGAGAGAAGCCACCGTCGAAGGCTACCTACCTCATCTTCCCTCCACGAAGCCCTCGGCCTCCCTGCATCTGACTCCGCCTGCAGGCCTGTTCTGTTGCTAGGGTGACCAACTGGTTTGCTGAAGATTGGAGGTGGGTGGGGGGAGCAGTTTCTAGGACATGAAACTTCTCACTTTAAAACTTTCCTAGAACCTTCGGAGGGAACATGGCTCTGCCAACACCTTGATTTCAGACAACTGTGCTGCAGATCTACGAGACAACGCATTTCTGTTGTTTTAAGCCACCTTAAGACACGAACACGGCCCCCATTTTATATCTATCTCCAGCCTAGACTGCTATACTGAACACCAGACTATATACTATATATATATATAGTATATATACTATATATATATATAGTATATATACCCAGCTATATACTTAGCATCTGCCCTTGGCTGTTTATTAAGAATCTTAAACTTAACATGTCCAAAACTAAACTTTTGATTTTTCGTTCCCAGATCTTTTCTCCTCATTTCCTCCAGCTCAGTATATGGCAAGGCCATTTAGCCAGTTCTCCAGGCCAAAAGCATAGGAGTCATTCTCTTGGTTGTTCTCTCAGCCCTGCCCCCACATGGCCAAACCATCAGCAGCCCCCATCAGCTCCGCACTCAACTCTTCTGCCAACCATCTTCATTCATGCCTCGCCTCGCTAGAATCTTCCAAGAACACAAGGACTCAGTCTTGTTCATTGCTATCCCTGGGGCCTGGAACATAACAGGCATTCAATAAATACTTGTTAGAGTGATGGATGAAATAAAACCTTCTTAATTCAAACACTCCCCTGATTGAGAATTTGTGACCATATAAACAAAGGCTACTAAGCAAATCAACAGTATAACTAAGATAAGGAAGCACTTTAACTATGTGGGATAATGAACTGTTTACAAACAACATACCTGTTCATTATGAATCATCTGTGTATTCCTGGTCCCCAAGTGTCTCTTTTAAAAGACCTGGTTTATTTGGTGGTTATGAAAAGCCAGAATCATTCCTTGCAGCCTAGTTCAATATAGTTATAGTATACCTTGCAAGTAATGTAGGTGCATTTCTTTAAAAGAAAATACATGTTCTGCAATCAAACTTTGGGAGCGATCTCATTAGGAAGCATACGCTATAAACGCCTTGAGTTCTTGATGCTTCTAGTCTCCACCGTGGCTCGCCCAGCATTCCAAAAATGCATCTTGAAACACTCAAGCCTTTTGATGCCAGGAAAGAATGTTAGAAGCTGTAATTGGTTTGAAAAAGAGAGATGGACACTCTCTCGAGCAGTTCCCAGCATACTGAGCTAAAATGTGCAACAGTGCCTTTTTTCCATACATCTTCAGTGGCCCACATTTGCCTTTTTCCCCATCAAACTGTTGCTTATGGTTCACTCCTTTGCAGTTCAGATCAGCAAACACTTTCTGAAGCCTGATCTCAAGTCACACACAGCACCAGTGCGGGTGGCTCAGAGATAGTAAACACCTCACGATGCCTGCCATCCAGAACCTTCCTCCACTGGAGGATAATTACGTGAGTCACATTCATTGTACTGGGTTGATATTTACATAACCAGTCTATAATAAGAGATATGGCTGAGGGGTGCATCAGGTGCTGTGTTAGGGACAGAGACGGTGACATGTGAGACCACCAGAGCACACAAAATGAACAGCATGGGGAAAGCAGGAAACACAGCTCATCCACGCATAAGTGTCAGATCCAAAACCAAAAACGACGTGGAAAAGCGTCTTAAGGCTTACAAAACAACCCCCGTAACTATAACTCGGGTTCCTAGCCACCAAAACCACAAAAATTGAGAAGTACAAAATGCAGCTAATCATCCAAATGCTTTGTCATGCAGCCACAGAGTGAGGCTTGAGTGCTGATTAAAGGGCCCAATGGGTGGCCATCCCAGGTGGGCAAGGTCAATAATTTTGTGAATGACCCTTTACATCAGACCATCATCTCCCGCCATCCCTCCTCTCTCATCTCTTTATTCTTTCAGGGAATAAACAAAACTTCTAAAGAGCCAAATTGTTTATAGTAATCCCATGCTTACTCAGCTGGTGAATTTCAACAGAATAAATAGATGAAACCAGATGCTGGGCCTGTTGCATTCCCTCCAGACCTAACCCGCCCCGTTGTCCAATCCAGATGCCTTCTCCACCTGGGGACAACCACTGCAAGTTAAAAGGACTTTGGGTCTTATTAACACCAATACAGGAGAAGGACCTGGGAGGAACTTTCCTTGGGCAAGAGCTTCAGCCTGTTGCAGCCCCGGGGACAAGGACAGAGGTGTTGGTACCTGGCTCCCTAGGGAGGCTGGCAGTCCTTGCAGGAATGTTTTCTGACTGCAAACACAGTCCAAGCAACCCTAGAGCAGAGTTCTCAACGGCGACCCTTGAAACATTTTGCACTGGATAATACTTAATTGTGGGGAGCTGTCTTATGCATTGCAGGATGTTTAGCAGCATCCCTGGTGTCTTAGTTCAAGCTGCTATGACAAAAATCCCATAGACTGGGTGGCTTAAGCTACAGAAAGTTATTTCATGGTTCTGGAAGCTGGAAGTCTGAGATCAGATCTAGCTCCATTCCCACAGGGAAAAAAATTCAAGAGCCTCATAAAGTTAAAAAGCCAGCTGACATCTAACTTTCTGACAGAGAGAGGAAACCTTCAGTTTAAGTCAGAGGAGGTAACGTTATCTTTTATCAATAAATATGTAACTTGCAAATGTAATACAATGTACAACTTGCATCTGCCTGAGCCAACTCGGTCTGGGTTTAGGATTGGGGCCATTTCACAGTAATAATGTGAATGTCACTGACTCTTGCTCTTGCCTCTAACAGCTATGATGCACTCCTATCCTCCTGCAAAACCTACCCTCTTAAACACACACGCTACTCCTGGAAATCATCACACGTCCTCCCAAGCAGACACGATCTGCTCCCAGAAAGATCTGCCATGATTTCTATCTCATATCTCTTTCCACTGATGGCCACCACCCACACTCTCACTGCTTACTGAGATGCCTGAGGGTCCCCAAGATCCCCACACCAGCCACCTCCCTCAGCTGCCAGATTTGCTGCCTGCCACCAAGCATGGCTGCATCTCCTCCCTGTACCTCCTGCGAGGGTGCCACCACTCTGCTCAGTACTGTGTCATTCCAGACACTATGTGACTGACCGTGCATGAAGGACCAAAGCCATAGTGTATTTATTTCCTGGGTCCTCAACCCATCAAAGACACCCCACCTTCCCTGTCCAGGTGGCCTTTTGTTTCTTTCTCTGCCTCTGGCTGTCAAATACAAAAGCAAAGTTTCATGATCTCACTGTCTTACCGAGGGACTGTCGTGAAATCACCCAGAGCCCCCTGGTCTCCACAGGACTCCCGTGTGGAACACAGGGTGGCCCAGGAGAGGGCCACACCCGGCTGCACGTTGGAACCATCCTCTGCTTCCAACAGCTGAGCCTGAATCTGTCTTCCTCCTAGGAGTTTATCCGCCAGAAAACCCCTCCATCCGTCAGGCAACTGGCCCTCCAGAACCTGCCGCGGTCCCCCGCGGGACAAGCCTGAAATCCAGCAGCGGGTGCGTGCAGCCTGGGCTCGAGCTGTCACGATGACCCCCAGCCACGTCCCCCCTTGCACTGTGGCTGGACATCTTCGGCCCCTTTTCACAGCCTCTAATTGCATTCTTAATAAAAAAAAAAAAAAAAAAAAAGTCGTTGCAAATCACACCCCTGTGAGTTACAGTGGGTACTTGCTGTCCGCTTACTCTGTGCCAAGCCCTATTCTAAGCCCTTTATGTGGTTCTCTCATTTAACCCTTACAACAGACCTCTGCGGTTGATGCTATTACTGTAAATGTTATAAATGGGGAAAATGAGGAACCGAGACGGTCGGAGACCCGCCCAGGGTCAGGCAGCCAATAGGAGGCCCAGCGGGGTGTACGGGGCCTGCTGCAGGGGACAGGCCAGCAGGGGGTGGGGGGGCGACCGCGTGCACAGGCGCGGTCCACGCCACCTCCGCTCCATGCAGGGGCAGTTAGGAGAAAGAGAAATTAAGAGGAAAAGGGGAACTGAGAGAAGAAAGAAGAGCTGAATTTTAAAATGGGAGAGATGACATAGTTAGGACAAGGTAGAGCAAGGCCTGTCTGACCTTGCTCTCTGGGGTTGGGGCGGGGGAGCTGCCCCTCTTGCCGGCAACTCCTGGTCCCCACCTGACCCCTGGGCATCTCCCTCAGAGCCACGCTGCCCATGACCTGGCGCCCCCTCAGGGGCAAGTACACGCAAACTGGGTGAGGCGAAGGGCTACTCCGAATCAAATCCTTCTCCCGTGCACCTCTCGCTTTCCCACGTCTTCCGACGCTGCTCGCCGGCTGTGACCTCCCACCATTTGCCCACTCCTCATGGGTGCCTCCACTTGCATTGATGTATGTGGCTCTCACCCACCACCCACTCTGATTTTTCTCACCCTCTGTGCCCCCCACCACATACACACACACCTCACCCCAGCCACCCCAGCTCCTTCTCTGCCCTGGCCTTCCCTTGTCAACGCCTCACCCTGGCTCACCCACCCTCCTTGAACTGGCCAGCCCACACAACTGTCCCTTCGGGGTCCTTCCACCTTGAGCCCTTAGGCCTGGGCCAACAGCGGGCCCTGAGCCATACTTGCCAGAAACCAGCCACCACCCACCCAGGGCTCCTGGTCACCATCGCCCACCCCCCCTCCGCCCTGCCTCAGCCCACACGCCCTGACCCACCCCTCGCCCCCCATCCGTCTGCTCAGCCCTCACAACCTGAGCCAGGATGGCGTCCTGTCACTCTCCTCCTATCCTCTACCGGAATTTCTCAGAGTGGTCCAGACTCCTACGTGAGGGTTACCAGGGGCCCTTGTTTAAAATGCTGTGACAGCGAAAAAAGCCAGACACGAAAAGAACAGAAACTATATGATTCCACTGATAGGCGGTCTCTAGACTAGTCAAATTCGAGACAGAAAATAGAACATGAGTGCTGGGGGCTGAGGGCGGGGGTGCAGGGGGGGACATGGGGAGTTAGTGTTTAATGGGGACAGAGAGAGTTTCGGTTTCAAAAGATGAAAAAGTTCTGGTGATGGTGATTGCACAACGATGTAAATATACTTAATGCCACAGAACTGTGCGTCTAAAAATGGTTAAGACGGTAAAGTTTATACTGTGTATAGTTTCCCACAATAAAAAACAATGCTGTGACAACATGGGCATCTTGGGAGCGGTGCGAGGCCAGCTGCACTTCTCACCAGCTGCCCCGCGGTCCTGATGCACCTTAAGTGTGAGAGCCGGGAACTACTGCCACTTCGTGGCCATGTGACCTCAGTCTAGCTGTGAAACCTGCCGAGCCACCGAGTCCTCGTCTAGAAATGTACCCGATACCTTCTTCACATGGTTCTCGTGCACGTTACAGGAGATAAGGAACACGCAGTGCCAGGTGCGGGGTCACTGCTGAGCAAAGCGACGTTCAGCGGTCCACGAACATTCGCTGTGCAGGCCCGGGTGCCAGGGCCGTGCACAGCGGAACCCCAAGCCCCAGGCTGGCAGACAGCAGGGGTCTCCCTTTTCTTACCAGCTAGACGTGAACACCTGGCAACATGGAAGGAGGTTCCTGATTTCTTCGAGGCTGAGGTTACAACCTGGCATCAGAGCACTTTAAAGGAGGCTGACTCACCCAGACTCGGTCAAGGCTTTCCTGAGGGGGCGAGGGCTGCATGAGATCCTGAAGGATAATTCACCTTAGGGCCAGAGAAATAGCATGTGCAAAGGCCCAGGGGCCTCTGGGACTTTTGAGAAAGAGCAGGAAGGCGGGGTGGGGAGGACTGGGGAATGTATACCAACAGCGAAGGGAAGCCTGGTCACATTGTTTCACTCAGAGGTCTCTGCACCCCAGAGGTCCCCAGAAATCAGCAGCCCTGGTAAGATCCAGCTGGGATTCTCTTCTAGTTGCCTTTGCTCCAGAGAATTTTCCTCTACAGAAGAGAGTGTTATCTTAGAGAACACAGCGATTGGCCTCCTTATCGCCTTGTGGTTTCTCTCTCCTCCCACAGCCTCGGCCAGACAGGTCCAGCCCCACGCATATTCCGTTCTTCTCAGCTAGGATCCCAGGATGGGAGGGGTGGTGCTTCGCCCCAAAGCCTCTTCGCACTAAAACTGGGCCCCTCCAGCCCCTGCCAGTGCTCCCCAGGCCTCCCCCACAGACCCAGCCGGTAGTTACCAGCTCTACAGGGCCATTTTAACCATTTTCTAGACCTCGGGCAAGCACTGGTGGGAAAGTGCCTCTTTTTTCCCTTTTTTTTTTTTCCTCTTCTGTTCCTTGTCTAGAATTGACCACCCCAGCCACATTTAGAAAAGAAGAAAGTGAGCACCAGTACAAAAATCACTCTAAAACAATACCTCCTAGGCCTTTAGGCACACAAGTGTTTCACCGATGTCGACAGTTAAGATTACAAAGTGCATCTACTTCAACACTTGTTGTAATAAAATAATCGGACGAATTTTTAGTAGCTTTATTTTCTTTAAGAGATCAATTTACTTGGGCATTTTGGGTCTGTGAAGTGGTAAATGTGCTAGGAAATTACCTAAACAATTTCGTCAGGCCAACATTTTTGCCTCGGGTACAAGGAGTGTTGGCAGGTTGCCAGATTGCTTCTGACTGTTTTATTAAGATTCCCTAAAAGCCTGTCACAGGACAGAGGGGGACATCCTGGACAAGCACCAGGCTTCCGTCCCTCCATCCCAATGCCTCCCAGTCCCCTTTCCTCTGTGCGTGAAGCCATAGCGTGAAATTCAAGTTCTTTCTAGAACCAGTTCTCCACGTGGGTGATCCAGCCCTGGGTGCAATCGCGCCCCTTTCCCTGTTTTGCTTGAAGCTATTCTTGAAAGTATTCCAAAGTGGCTTTAGGGAATTTTCATATGACGATTTTTTTTTCACTTCAATAAAAAGTGACAGCAGATTTGGCCAGAAGCGGGGAACAGGAACCCAGAGATGCAAGAGAGAAGATGCCAAGTCCCCTTTGGCTTGGTTCTGCCAGATTTGTAGATGGGCATCACGGCTCTCTCTCTCCCCATTTCCCTCAGAAGGGCAGTAGGAAGGACCCAGGAACCCTGCCCCAGACCCAGCTTCCTGCCGGGCAGGGTGACCCGCTGTGCCTCGCTTGTGCCCCCCGGGGAAGCAGACCAGACCCAGGGGCCAGCTGTCCTGGACAGTGAGAGAGACAGAGCCCTCGCTCTTACCAATCCTGCTTCTGCTCCTTTGCAAATTCCCTTAGTGACTGAGACTTCAGGGGTAGGAGAAAATAAAGCTTAAGGGTCCAATTAGGTTGGTGGTCATGACAGGGTTCATTCTAGATACATTAATTCAGAAGCTAATCAAGCGAACTTGGAATTATCAGAGGAGAGCCTGACCCTTTCTCAAGATACCCTGAACTCTGTGGCCCTGACCT
>CM053510.1:5141202-5174432 GCA_028627145.1 Eidolon dupreanum | reverse complement strand
CCGTTGCCTCAGGCTGACTCAGACCCACGGGAAACTGACGCCTGGAGCCTGAGAGATGCCCTTTCCAGTGTCACATTTCAGCCTGCACTGTAATTCATGGTTATTAGCTGTGTAGTCTGAATATTTCTTATTCGGATGTCTTTTACTGGAAAGAAAAAAACATGTAGGTTTTTGAGAAAACATCCACAAACCAGTAACAAGTAACAGTTAAAAGCCATCGCTTCGGGCAGTCACCAAGAGTGCAGATACCACACCAGAACCACATAAGTGGCACTCCTCGGCTACAAGGTGGTCATCAAGACACCGAGAATTAATTTCCAGTCTTTGTTTCCCTAGATTGTCATCGAAATGTAGAAACAAAATTCGAATTGTGCAGATTCTTTGAGCCCCTGAGAGGGAACCCATGGGGCCAAGTTTGAGGAACACCTCGTAGGGCATGTGTCTTTAAAGGGCTGTTTATTTTAAGATAAATCCTTGCAGCAATCAGGGGCATTTATGGGACCTGCTAAAGCTAAAAAGAGTTGCAAACCCTGGTCAACCTGTTTCACTTTGTTTCAAAGCTGCCCAGGTCCAGAAAGATGACACCAGAGCCTTGATGGCAGCAGGGATACTTTGGCACAATTGTCAGACATAGAAACATTTGTGGACTGTTAAGGTGGGAACCTCAAAGTAGCACTCATTCATTCGACAGATACTAAATGAGCACCTAGCATGTGCAGGCACTATTATCGGCACTGAGGTTATGACCGAAAACCAAACCAAGCCCCTGATACCATGAAGCTTACATGCCAGTGAGGAAGAAGGAGATGAACAAATGTGGGGGAGCGTTATATGTCAGAGAACGATAAATAAATGGACAAAAGGCACAGGTGGTGCCTCAGGTGAGGGGAGAGAGGGATTGTTACTTTATATAAGGAGTCGGAGAAGGCGTCTCCGGTGAAGTGACTTTGGAGGGTGAAGAGTTTGTCAAGGAAAGAACATTTCAGGCGTCGTTTCGCAGCAAATGCAGAAGCCCTGAGGTAGACCGGCAAGGAGACATGGGGTCAGAAGAGAAGTGAGAGTGACAGACAGGTGCAAGCACCTGGGATGGGGAGCGATGAAAGGTCATGACTCAGGAATGACAATATTTGATTAATGGTTTTAAAGAGTCACACTTGTTGCTGTGCTAGGTAGAGATCAGAGGGTGACCAAGGCTGAAACAGGGAGACTAGTTAAAAAACAATCGTCATAACCCAAACAAGAGATGAGGAGGAGGCCGAGGTCAGGGCAGTAACGGTGGAGATGGGGAGAAACAACTAATTGTGGATACGGAAGATGGAGCCGATGCGAATTGCTCATGATTTGAATATCAGATGTAAGAGGAGCCCAGGATGACGCCAACGTTTTACCCTGAACCTGAGGGACGGGTTGACATTTATGAAGATAAAGTCTGTGGGAGACACTGGGGTGTTCACGTTCTGTTTTTGATTTATAAAGTCAGCCTTGCACAGGGGATGGACCACATGACACAGCAATTCCACCACTGGGTATGCGCCCAAAAGAATTGAAAGCAGGGACTCATACTTGCATATCCATATTCATGGAAGTATTATTCACAATAGCCAAAAAGGTGGGAAAAAACCCAAATGCCCACCGATGGATGAAGAGACAAAAAAAAAATGTGGCATTTACATATAATGGAATATTATTCAGCCTTAAAAAGGAATGATATTCTGACATGTGCTACAACATGGATGAACCTTGGAAACATTATGCTAACTGAAGTAAGCCAGACACCAAAGCACAAATATAAGAGACCTAAAGTAGTTAAATTCACAGAGACAGAAAATAGAATTGTGGTTGAGAGGGACTGGAGGGAGTGGAGAAGAGGGAGTCAGTGCTTAACGGGGACAGCGTTTCTGTTCAGAAAGATGGAAATGTCTGGCAACAGAGAGTGATGACGTGAATGTACTTGATGCCACTGAGCTGTACGCCTAAAAATGGTTAAAATGCTCAGTTTTATGTTGTGTGTATTTTTTTTTTTTTTAAAAGAGATGGATAGGTTAGTCCACTGGCAAAGCTCTACAAGACTTTAGAGATTTATAAACACAGAGTGAAAAGAAAAATTATCCTAGAGTTTTCCCACGGTTAACTGTGCGTATAGGAATATCTGCATCCGTTCCATCAAAGGGGCTTCAAAACAGGGATGGGGGGAGGGTGCTGGGGCAGGGGCAGGGAGAAACAGAAGCCTTGTCCAGGCAGGAAAAAAAAAAAAAAATATATATATATATATATATATATATATATATATATATATATATATATATATACATATATATATATATGAAAGAGGATAAAACCGGGACAAGATGGTCAGAGAAGCAAAGTGAGCGAAGGGGGTTGGCGCCACAGAAACTGGGACGCCGTGGGCCACAAGCGTGGGGGGAGGTCGGATGACAGCTTTAGTGGCCAAGAGAAAATCATTGCGGTTAATACCCCCACGGGAAGATGATAAAGGGGCCTAATTACAACGGCTGATGTTTACTGAGCACTTACGATGTGTCAGGCACAGCTCTCAGCACGTGCAGGGGCTAACCGGCTTAAGCCTCGCAACCACCAGTGAAGGAAGTCCTCTCGATCATTCTAATTTCCACAGATGAGCAAAGCAGGACCTGCCCGAGGTCAGAGAAGCAGAAGCAGGATTCAGACCCAGGCAGACCAGGTCTAGGGCGGGACTCTTAACCACTAAGGCTGCACCACTGTCAATACTAAGCAGTGTGACATTCAACTTCTGACTGTCCAGGTTGCCATTTATATATTCAACGTTCCAGCATTTCACCCTTCGAAACCACTTGAGCCTTTAGGACAGACACCAAGTGACCAGGTAGATGACTTGATTCCCAGACTCCACTGGTCTGAGCCTTGCAAACCTACTGACTTTCTGCTTATTTACCAAAATGGCTCTTTATGACAGCAGCCGACAGCAGTGTTGCCATGAGAAAGCCAACCCCGAGCTCTGCTCTGTTCAGACATATTTATAAACCTTAAGGGAAATGGCAGACTCCTCTTGAGAAGCTGGAGGCTAACGGCGGGGGCGGGCAAGGCTCATATCTGGCATGCTAGTGAAGTGATGTTTATACAAAACTCCAGCTTCAAAGTCCATGAAAACGAGGGACACGCAAGTTGGTTTCTAAGGGAACGTCCACCATCAGGGCAGAGCGTGTGACTTGGTCTGTAGATAAGTCCCCGACGAGGAAAGCTGTCATCTTTCTCCTGTAGTGTAAACGAGGCATGTGACGTTGGAAAGTGCTACGTGTCCTCTAAGCTCGGCGGACTTTGTCAGAATCCGCAGGCCTGGCCGCTTTAAGGCCACCTCCTAGAGCGCTGGCTCTCAATGAACGTGCACGGAATAAATAGCTATCATGCATCCAGTGGATAACAAGTCCTTTGAGGAAAGGGGTCAAATCCGATCACCTTTAAATCCCAAGACACTGAGTAAATGTCGATGAAGTACATTGTACAAGGAAAAAGGGCCGCACTGGGAAGGCGGACACTGTGAGAAGCTAGAATCTACTCCCAAAAGGGCAAGAGAGGAGTATCCATCCGCGTGAGTGCTGGGAAGCCAGCCAGCAGCTCCCGCCATCATCCATCT
Organism: Eidolon dupreanum; assembly: GCA_028627145.1. NCBI lineage: Eukaryota > Metazoa > Chordata > Mammalia > Chiroptera > Pteropodidae > Eidolon > Eidolon dupreanum. Next base: position 5,170,801 of record CM053510.1, on the reverse strand, counting down.
ATTTTATGTACTAGGCATACTGTGCCAGGGACCTTCTCAGGTCTCCACTGGATGTGAAGTCTAGTGGAAGCCCAGTACTGTGGGAGTGAAACAGAGACGCCTGGGTGCCATGGGAGAGCACAGAGAAGGGGCACTGAGCCCAGGCTTGGAGGTTCAGGTGGGCCTGGAGTGGTCATTTGAAGGTCCAGAAACCCAGGGGACAGAAGGAGTGCGGGAGAGCAGGGGGAAGACAGAAGCAGGGACCAGCATCATGAATTTCGACACCTGCAAGCACTTTGGTATGACTGGAGTGACAGGTGCACGTGGGAGCCTGTGGGTACTGAGACAGAAGCCAGGTCACCGCAGCCCGCGGTGTTAAACTGCGGATGTGAACTTCCTCCTAAAAACCAAGAGGAGCCACGGGAGAATTTTCAGCAGGGGAGTAAGATGATCTGATTTTTATTTTAGACTGGCCTCTACCCGAAGCTCACTCTATCAGTGGAGGAAAGGATCTAAGACAGGCAGACCAGTTAGGAGGCAATTGCAGTCAATCGTGAAAACCAAAAGATAGCAGAAACGTTGAGGAGGTGGCAGACGGCTGTGGTGACCAGAACTGATCACAGTCAGGGACAACAAGGGGGACATCGGACTGGCAGGGAGAGGGCAGGTGCAGGTGAGCCCAGTGCTCAGCATCCCAGATGTGGAAGAGACGGCTGGCCGGAGAGCAGGCTGGAGGACCGGCCGGCCCCAAAAAGTTTCCCAGAGTCCAGGGTGAGATAAATAAAGACCCTGGTCCAGATCCTTGGAAATTCTGTCATTTGTAAGTTTGTGGGAAGAGAGGAGCCTGGGAAGACGGGACAACAGACATGAGGACAAATGAGATGTCATCGAGCCAAGGGAAGAGAGGCCTTTCAGGAGGGAAAGGGCACAGAGACTGCGCTGGGAAGAATAAAAGATAAGCAAGAACAGGAGGGGCAGCGGGTGGGGCAGTGGAGTGAGGAGATAAGAGGTGACCCTTTAGAACAGGTTGGCTCTGCAGGGACAACACCACAGCAAGAAGGGGGAGGTTAAGAGAGAGCTTTTTAAAGGGGAAGGGGTGTACACCTCTCCTTTGCCAAAGGAAAGGTCAGGATAGAGATGGGGTGCTGGGGAAAGCAAGGGTGGCTGATGGAGGTGAGGGAAGGGGATGCAGAGGACCCCTGGAGGTTGCCTCAGGAGCAGGGGCACCACTTGGTGCTTGCGGGGATGAGGGTATCCACAGGGCAGGGCAGGAAGAAGCTGACGAGTTTCAATTTTCCAGCGACAAGGCAGTCACTCTGCCCCAGCTGATGTTGCCATGTGGGGATGCAGGCTCAGGGAAGATTTCAGAATTTCAAGAGGGGCCACACAACCTCTATTTTCTGTGAAATCTCCTGAGTTTTAAACATTTGCGACGACCTCCAAAAAAAGTTTAATTGTTGGGCAGGCCCCAAACATGGCTTTCGTCCAGCTCGACCCAACAGCCCCTCAGTTAGCTGCCTACGATGCAGGATTTCCACACCCCACACTTACCTCCTCCTCTGTCTCGCCCTCCGTATAGACATGGCCCCTCTGGGAGGCCAGAGAAAGCATCTGTTATAGGATCGAAAACGCTTTTCCCTAAACACTGGTAGATCTTCAATGAGAAGTAGACACCAACCCTTTCATTCTGAGTCTCCGGTATCTGCCCTGCCCTGAACTTTGAATTTAATAGATATGGTCCTAAAAGTATATAAATGTTCGCTGCAGCCCTACATACAAAGAAACCCTTGAGAATCCTTCTGAAGGAGTAAAAAGTTCTTCCATAGTCAGCTTCTAAAAGCCGAACGGAGAGAGGCCCTGGAGAGGGAGGGGCTGGGCCAGCTCTTTCCAGAATGTGACTTCTAAGGCTCAGGAAGGCAGGATCACCCGTGGATGCTCCCGTGGGCCTTGTTTCTGGGTGGAGGGGACCATTGTTACAATTAAGGTTGTCATCCCTCAGTCCCCACCACCTTATCTCTCTCACCTGCATTTGGAGTGGAGACCGAAGGCGCCTGGGCTTGGCCGGTGGTCCTCTCAGGTTTTTTCTGGTCTTTGCATTCCAGTGCTGATGGCCGCGTTGTGTTCTAACAAGGACAAGGATTATTAGAGTAACTCATCAAATCATCCAATCAGTTAACACTTCTCAAACGCCTAGTGTAACTACATGAAAACCCAGAGGCCCCATCGCTTCCCAGCCCAGCCCGCTCCACCCTGGCTCACAAGCTCTGCCTGTAGGACAGAAAACAGTCTTAAGAAGGGACTCGGCATAAGCCGAAAGACATCCTTCCGTGAAAGTCCGATGAACCTCGGACAGCAGGGCCAAAGCCAACTCAGGTTCGCCGGTTCAGCAGACCCATTTCCTGTCCTCAAGGATTTTACAGTGGCAGAAAAAGAGAGATAAGGTTCAATTCAACACTGAGGAACAAGGTGCCCCCCAGGGCAGAAGATGGAGAAAGGAGTGTTGGGAGTCACTGTCCACTGCCCATCTTCTCTGTGTCCAGCACTGAGCTGGGTGCCATGGGGCAGGGATTCCTGAAGGCTTATGTGGTAGCTCTCCAATCCAGGGGTCACGCCACCTTGGAGGAGGGGTCCCATTGGGAAAGAAAGCCCATCCGGGCACGGGACTCCCTGGCCAGCACCAGGGTTCTGTCCGGCAGAAACATGGAAATCAGTTCGTGGAGAACATGGTTGCTGTCGGTAGCTACAAAAGGCTGTTCTTTTCATGTGTTTACTCAAGTCGAACATCATCCCAGGAAGTTACGGTTCCTCAGAAGAAAGTAACTTGGAGGTTGACGAATGAAATGAATCTGGATCTTCAGCTTCAAATTGGTAAATATGCTTATTCACGCTTCCTCCTCACAGATGGTCTGTCTTCCCTAGTCCAGCCTTGCAGAGAGATGTTAGGGCCACTTAAGTTTTTCCTCACCATAAGTGATAAGCAAATCCTTCATTAGACTCTCCTCAGGGCTGGGACCATGGGTTATTCATCTTTATATCCCTGTTTGTAGAGGCTAGCATGGTGTCCCAGGCACTCCGGAAATGTTTATGGCTTGGATAGATGACTGATGAGGGAAAGAAGGGAGGGAGATGGAGGAAGGGATGGAAGGAGAGGGAGAGATGGAGAGGGAGCGACGGAGAAATATACTTTCGACAGAATGACACTTGCATTTCTTTAACAACCAATGGTATGAAAACTTCCAAGGCTCTTAAAAACTGCATGTAGATTAATTCCATCCCACTGATTCTTCTTGGTCTGCAAATTTTCAAAACTTCTAATAGATTAATCAGGTGTGAATTCTTTTGCAGAAACACTCTCGTCTTTTCCAGAAAGCGTTCCGTCGAGTATTTAAGCATTCAACAACTCTTCCTTCCCTTTCAATTTGTTCAGTTTTCAGTTACAAAATGGAACTCAGAATAAGTCTGAATAACCACAGAAGAAAGGAATGTTTTTTTTCTCTCAGAATAATAATGGCAAACACGTCAGCACTTCCCATGTGCCAAGCACTGTTTTAACTCGTATGTTAACTCCTTTTAGCAACTCTGGAGGTAGCTGCTCTTATTACTCTGTTTTAGACAAGAGAAAACTAAGGCACAGAGAGCTTCAGTGACTGGTCCACGATCGTACAACTAGGAAGTGGCAGGGCTGGGATTTGAATCCAGGCCATCTGGTTCATGAACCCACACTCGAAACTGTTAAACCAGACACTCATATTTTGCAGCATATATTAGAAAACATAAAATAAAAAAAATGTCCAAGCCAAAGTTACCAGAATATCCAAAATAGAAAGTTATCCTGAAGAGAAAATGGTTCTTAACTAAATATATAAAGAGATTGCTTTGCAGTGTCCTTGTTGATAAAACTTGTGGCCAAAACTAGAGTGCTTTAGAAATAACAGAGTAATATTACTAAAACCAGAGAAAAAAGATTCTGTATTAACTGGACTAGATAAAGGCAGGAAACGAATTTGGTTTCAATTCACTTTAGAAAATGAAACAATCAAGTCATCAAGCAAAATGGTTTCAAACAAATATGAAATTAATCTGATACTAATGTGAAATTAATTGGAAACCATCAAAACAAGTCACACTGTCTTAAAAGTCTGTGCTTCCTCTAAAAACATAAACCTTAAGAGGAAGCCATTATTAAATCCAGCCATACTGGGTGGTGCTTCCAATTCAAGCCACCAGAGATTAATATTAAGGCACCAAGTGATTCTAAACGATATCTTGTTGGTAACAAAGAACCACGCCTAGAGAAAACTGTCAGGGAGCAAAATCCTGACAGTCACCATTTCACAGCCACCATTTTAATGTTAGCCTGAATACAGAGGTTTAGAAAAATAGAAGAAAGAATCCATGACATCAAAGAGGGGGAGAGGGGAATAGCCATAAAATTTAAAGAGTGTAAAACTTAAATTGCCCTGAAAACTTTCCCTTTTAAAATGCACTTCTTTGTGGAAAATATGCACTAGGCGATGTGTGAACTCGGAAAAGATAAAGGCAGGATCCAGCCCGTGGTACAGCTTCTGATGCACCAGAAGATGGGCCCGGTATCATCAAAGGCAAGAAAAGACAAAACCAGCAACTTCCGCTGGCTGTGCTCTGAGCTGATCAAAGGACAGACCCAGAGGCTGAGGAGCAGAGAATGATTGGCTGCGTAGACAACTTGGCCTCGTCATTCTAGGACACGACCACTGTGCGGCAAGAAAGGATGTGGAGGAAGGGCAGGCTGTGGCCGCAAAGAACTCCTTGGAGCCACTCCAGTAAAGACGGGATAAGCAGGGGGAAGGGGAGATCATTCCCCTGGGTCCTCCAAGACCCCAGATTCTCACGTTTACATCTAAAGGTCATGGTGAAATGTGTGGAGAAACCTGATACTTAACTACTCTTATCCAAAAGGATAGAGACCTGGTTAGTCAGCTCACTCCATGTCAAATATGGTTACTAGGTAACAGAACACATAGCAGTTAAATAGTACTATTACTATACATGCGATTGCCTTACTAATGTGAGTCACTCACGACTTCCTGACCAAGAAAACTGAACTAAAATTTTTATTCTAACAATGAGCTTATGTTTTTTGACCAACAGATTGGTTAAAAAATAAATAAATAAAAGAGATGGGGAAAAAACAACAGGAGTATGAAACAAACAGAGGTTTTCACACCCAGGAGTGGAAATGTATGTGGATACAGCCTTTCGGGAGGGCGATTTGGAGTAACTATTAAAATGCGAAATGCACCTGCTCCTTCACTCAGCCATTCTATCTCTGGGTGTCCAAGTGAAGTACTTGTATGTGTGCTCAAAGCAGTATGTGCAAGGATGTTCACAGACCCTGGGAGTTACTTACAAGTCCGTCACTAGAGGAATCATTAAACAGACAATACATCATCTGTGCTGTACAATATTTCACAACAGTAAAAAAGAATTAAGTTGATCTCTATTTACCTACACAGAACACCTCCAAAACATACTGTGAAAGGGGAAGAAATCAATACAGTACAATCTTATTTATGGTTTCTTTTAACCCACCAAACTATAGACATCTGTGTTAATGGCACAGATATGTCCAAAAGCATAGAGCAAAGTCTGCAGGGTGTGGGGTAAGAAGATGGCAGGGATTAGTGCAAAAGAAGAGTGTGCAATCAAGAATTTCTCTTACTGTTTTACAAAAATGAATTGCTATGTCGTGTAATTAAAAAATTAAGTCTCTGGAAGTGTTAGTCCTTAAAATGTCTACTTGCTCAGTTGAGTGTCGGTCAGGGTTAGAAGTATTTTAATAGCGGTGATTACTCCAAAAGGAGGTTCGTTCAATAAGCATTTATTGAGCACTTACTATGGGCCAAGCACTGTTCTAGACTCTAGGGAAATATTAAAAATATCTGTCCTGGTGGAGTATATTCCAGTGGATTTTACAGCATCATCTCCTTTTGGGGGAGGTATCTCTAGGAGTCCCATGGGTTGATACAGTATGCCCACAGGCAGGGGCATGACATAGATGGGCTCTCTTCCTGGCTAAGGAAAGGGGGAAAGGTGGGAATAGTATAAGGCTGTGGTGGGAGACCACAGCACCCAGCTGGTCCCTCGCTAGACACTCTCCATGCCTCCTCCAACCAGCTTAGCCTCTCCCCAGGCCTCACAGAGGGAGCAAGAATCACATACCACACGCAAGAGGAGGAAAGGGTGTGGCCAACTCCGGTCCCCTCAGGAGCTCCCGGCTCCTCCAGGCTTCCTGCATGGGGCCACTTCGAATGACTGGCAAAAGGGCAGGAGGACAGGGGCCAGCCAGTTAGAGGAAAGTGAGTGGAAGGAAGTGAGAGGGGAGAGAAAAGGAGCCGTGTAGGAGCTGCCAGGGCTCCTCTGTGGCCAAAAGAGAGGAGAGCACCCCCTTTCCTGCTCCACCTGGCACCAGAGCAAGGCCCAGCCACATGAGAAGCCGTGTGAGAGCCTGCCGGCCGGTCCTCAACATCCTCACTTTTCCTTCCTCCACTCCTCTGTCCCCAACACCAGGCCACCTGGCTTCCAGCTTTGCTTCCTGTCTAAGCTGAACGGGATTGAAAATAGAGTAGGTGAAGTGACTCCAGAGAGGCCTAACATGAAAAAGTGGAACTGAAACTAAGTAAAGTTTCTGTGGTGATATTTCACAATATATCCATAATCACCTCTTTATGTCATGCGCCTCAAAGTAATGCAAGGTTATATGTCAATTATATCTCAATAAGAGTGGAAAAACAAAAAGTAGAACTGGGTTTGTGGTTTACCCAAGAGATGAAACATACAATTTAAGGTGAGAAGGTTAAGGGAATCTTATATCCCAGACGGATCTATATTTACAGGAGGACGGCGAGAACAGAGCGCGTGGTAAACATACACAAAGGAATGACTCAATAATAGTGAAATTGCAGACATTCACGAGCCAGTAGGGAAGAAATTTCAGGCTAGGGTGGCCTTTTCTGAAGTCTTCAATCACACCTTCTAGGTAAGTACCAGGCAGCCCCACCTGAGCCCGCCCCAGCCTGCTTCCCTGCCACGCCAGTTCACACGGGTGCTGGAAAGGCTGAGGCAACCTGACCGGCTTGGAGATTCATGCTCTGTTGAAGATCAGGGTCAGGTTTGAACCTGTTCCTCCCAAACCTACGTGCAGTCCCTCAGAGAATCCGATGGCGAGACACGCAGGGCGTGGCGAGCAGCTTTGCATTGTTCGGATGATTTACAAAAATCCACGTGGGCTTTAGACTACCCAGCCCGGTTGGTCATACTGGAAATCAGGCTAAAGAACCTCCTCCACTTCATTCTTTTCCACTTTGAACTAAGAGAATCAACTGGGAGGTCTCCTGACCTACCACAGCGCATAGTAAATAATCCTTTCATCTCGCCCGCAGCGGGAAGTCCTGCCTACCTCAGGAGCCTGCTCTCTGTGGACTAGGAACCAGCACAAGCCACCCGGGTCAGCGGCCAGTGCAACAAGACTACACTAGGCTGGAAACTGGGTTTCCCTCTTGACAACTGGGTGTGAACAGGACTCAAGCATCCCACGTCACGTTATAACACACAACCCCTTCCCCAGGAGATTTCTGATCTCGGTGCCTCAAAATCCACTTTCTGGAAGGACTTGGCCCAGATTTGAGAAAGAGATACACATTTACCAAACCCCAGCCTCGCTGTCCTCAAAGGAGGCTTGGAAACGCTCTGCAGGGCGCGGCTGTGAGTGTCATATGCTCGGACGCTGCAAATGCTCTCCTGCGCTCACATGTCAGCATTTCACAGCCAAGTGCTTCCCAGCAAAATACACCAGGGCTTTGTCTCATTCTGCAGTGGTCTGCACTGGCAAACGAGCCACTGTCACTGCAACTGTCCAGCTCGAATAGAACAGTGGGTGGAAGGGGGGCAGCGAGCTGCAACAAAGAGAAAGCCAGCCCCACCTCGCTTAGGGCGGAAAACACAACTCTCCACATCCTGGGGCTTCTGATCAAAAAATGTCACTAGGAAGGAAGAGAGGGAGGGAGAAGAAGGAAGGAGGACAAATCAAGGTGCTTTCTTTGTTTCAACAAAACCTGGTTGGGACACTCAGAATCTCATCAGAAAGATGGTTTTGTTTGTTTGTTTGTTTGTTTGTTTTAATAAAAATCAAAATGAACAGTTGGGAACAGAATAACCAAGATAAAGGTTACACTTCCCAGACTTAAGCAATGAGTGATATATCAGATGCCAGCCACCGGTTTTGGACCAAACTGACCAGACATGAGGAGCCCCCTCCTCCTCCACACCCCAGCTTTCTTCTCCTCCCACTTCCTGGACTTTAATTCTTGGCCATCGAATCTCTGCTGCAATTCTGGTGGAACCATCTGGAACCCAGCCCTAGGCCACCTTCATCTCCCACCAAACCCCAGCAAGTCTCTCCTCCACTCTGCCCTCCCTCTGCAGCCCCTCCTGTCTTGGAATTCAGCTCCTCACCTTCTGAGTCTCCAAGCTTTTGCTTTACCTCCTTTTCACCCCAAAAAAGCAAGCCTGCGTGCTGGAAAGGTATGGATTTTGAAGAATTTGCTGACCGACAGGCTATACATGTTCCGTCCTTTGCCGAAGTTATATCGGACCCAGCAGCAGCTCAAGGAGAGCTGCCAGTTTGCAAAATCTTAGCAATAATTTCTTAGGGAACTAGTTCTGGTGCATGTGTGTTTTGTTTGCTTTGGGGCTTTTGTTTGTTTGTTTTTACCCAAAGTATAGGCTAACATTTTGGGGAACCACAGAAATACACAGTAATAGACAGAAGATGGGAGCACGTGTTGCTAAGGAGAAGTATATAAAGTGATAAGATGGTGACGTGAGGGCTTCTGGAGTTTCTGGCATGTGCCGTGTGTCTGGCACTGGGCCGCAGAAATGATGGTGAACAAGCAGACTGCATCGCTCCCTCACAGAGCTGACAGTCTGATAAGGGAGGCAGACGGACAAGCAACCAGTCACAGATAGTTTATTTTGAATAGCACTGAGAATAGGGAAGTACAGAGCCACTTGAGTGCACAGACAGTTGAGGGCTACGGGGGAAAGTGACAGGGAAGAAGACTTTCCAGAAGGAAATATTCCCTAAGATGCAACCCAGAGGGTGAGGAAGATGAGCCTGCTTGAAAGCCAGGGGGCTGGAGAGAGCAGGGTATGGAAGAGCTGAGTGTGGCAGGAGAGGCTAGCTTGATGCTGCAGGGGTTGACAATGGCCAGAGTCCAAAGTAGGAGAGTACTCAGGGACAGGGGCGAGCACTCCCCAAGGCATTGCCTAGAGCAACACTGAGTCCACAGTACACAGAGCCACGTCCAAGACCTTTTCTTCCCTGGGTGAACCTATGTGCAGTTCAAGCTGTCTCAATAAAGCATTCCTATCCAACTTTCCACTCTTATTTGCTGAGAGTTAACCCACTGTTCATGAATACAAAACAACAGAGAGTCCAATCCATGTGAAAGCAGAGTAAGCAGGAGACACGCCCCACTCCCCATGTTTTTTCCTGTACTTATTTCTGCTGCCAGAAAAAGCGCTTTCAAAGGTTCTCCATGATTACGTAAGAAGAACATGGCAAGCAAGCTCAGGCAGACACACAGGATCCAACCATTTCCCTTTTAGAAATCATAAAACACTGAAAGTGAGTGTTTGCAGGATACGCCATGCTGGCAAGGTCTGGGATCACCATCCAGTGGCCAGAATCCTATTAACCCAAGGTGTTTACTTCCTTTCGATAAACAGTAATATGTCATTTCCCATTTTTAGGGACAATCATTACTTCAAACAAAGGGCAGTCACCAAAAACAGTTTTTAGAGGGAGTGATTTTCTTCCATAGGAGGGCCACAGCTCAGTTAAAAATAATAATAATAATTTTTGAAGAATGCCCTTGGCTAAAAACATTAATTTGTCTCTTAGACATGATTCGAGAGACAAGTAATTTTTGGAAAAACAGGTGTTCAGATAAAGAGAGAAGAGCAAGGCCTCCTGGACCGCCAGCTCTAATCCCTGCTGTGCCTGGCACCGAGTGTGCACACCTGACACTCTTCCTTCCCACAACTAAATTCCTAGAATTTATTTTCTAGGAATTTAGACAATCCACACTGGCTGCCTCTACGCTCTCACTTGACCTCCCTAATCTGCCTGAAGGGCCCACTTGAAATTCAAGTTGTGAGCCGAACTTGCACTCTTACAAGTAGAAAATGCCCTGTCATTATTCTCTCCTGCCAGCTCACATTCCAGCCCTCCCCACTGGCTGGCCACCGGACACAGGGGATAGTGGCCTGCACCCTGGGGGACACAGCAGGCTCAGGTAAAACAAAACCCAGGCTGCAGGGCACTGACCGGAAAAGCCAGAGGTGGCCAAAAGTCTTTCCCATCACCTGGGACCCAGTGAGGGGACTTTAAGACAGGCATGAGTCGCATGCCGCTGTTAACAGCTCAGGGTGCTGCAGCTCAGCTTGGGGGTTAGGGGACCATTTCAGGTCCCCAGAGGGGAAAGCAAGGCAGGCATCTACCCTTGCTGTTTGTGAGGCTTTCCTAAAAGGTTCTCCTGTCCCAAAATACCCAGAGTCGGCTGGCCCATGGACCTAAAATAACCACTGTGAGGGACCCCCCTTCAGGGCACCAAAGCTCTTTTATATGTAAATAACCCACGGTCTTAACATACACCACGCTGACACTCTCCAGCACAGTAGGACGCAGCTGTACTCCGAGTTCAAAGCTGTCAACTGAGGGAAGTCTCGACTATGGGAAAAAATCATATGTCCCTGCACCGTTTGGGACTTAGGGACCCACCAGGGTAAGGGATCTAGCTCTCACGGCCACGACCTGAGAATTGTGAACTTGGCCTCCAAGCAACTTCCCGAGGCCCCGCAGGGTCGTCTTTCCCCACTTTTCTACCCTCTGTGCCCCACGTCCCCCGCCCGGCCCCACCCAGCCACCGCTGGGCACAAGGCTAGCTGCAGCCCAGAGGTGGACAAAAATCTGCCTGGCAACGGGTCACGGGACACGGATGCGGCCTAGCGATTGGCAGTTTGGCCGAGCGGGGCGTGGCGGTAGCTGTCTCTGGAGACTGTGCCCCTCTCCCCTGTCTGTTCCCTTCTTCCCCCCTCCCTCCCACTCCTCCGGGACACTGAAGGCCCAGGACTGTAGTGTGGGAAGCTTAAGGGTGTCATCTGGTTTCTGGCGGGAGCAGGGACCTTAACGTTGCAAGCACGCTGCTTTACTTAGGTTGTAAATTCATTTGGGGTGCCAGGAAGGACTTATGGAGATGGGGAGCAGGGCTAAAGCCCCCCCAAAGTCCCTGGGCGCTGTCCCTGCTCTCTGTGAGTCCTCTCCTTCCCTCTCTACGCCCTTTCACGTTCCCAGCCGCTCATTCCAAATCTCCCCCCCACCCAACTTCCTTCTCCTCGTCGTAGGGCTTTGCTCCTCCCCTGTTGCCTCCCCGCTCCTGGCCCCCTAGCCACGCAGCGTCTGCCCCTGCCCCATCCCGGGCTCACTCTTCTGTTTTCTCCATAGACTTTCATTTGCTTTTTTCTAACCTTGCGCCCCCGTAAGCTTTGGAATGCAGAGGCAGTGGTCCGAGCTGATGAAGGCCCCAGTTCCTTCTTTTTGGGCAGGGTGCCGATGTTGAGTGGGTGGGTGGGTGGGGCTGCTCAGTCCACCCGGGAAGCGGGCCGGACGCCTTCTGCTCACATCTCTGATCGTTAGCAAATTCTCCAGCCGGGCCTCCATGGGCTTCAGCCCTGGAGCCAAGCACGACGGCAGGAGAAGGGATAAGAAGGGACACTCGATCCACAGTGGACACAAATCGATTCTGCCCCAAACTCTCTGGAACCCCCTGACGTTCCCTAGCCCTCCCCCAGAGAGGGGGCTCAGTCCCACAGGGCGGCAGCTGGCCAGAGACAGCGGGTGGGGCTAATTATAACGCAAATGTTTTGATTGTTGTTTCTCCCTTATTTCTCATCAACCTGGAAGAGTGAAGACTCAGGAGAGGAAAAGACCCAGGGTGACACTGGCCAGGAGGGGCTGGCAGCAGCTGAGGAGGCTGAACCTGGGCCAACGGTTCACTTTGCTTGGGGCCTGGAGCTACCACCCGCTACCCCCCAAATGGGCAAATTGCTAAGAGCGGCTCCTTTCCTTTCTGAGCTGGACCGGAAACCAGCCAAGCTGCCTGAGTCTCAAGTTACTTTCTAGGTCCTCTGTTCTTCTCTTGCTGCCTCCAGCCCCGCCTTGCTGAGCCTCCCCACACACCTCACTCCATGCTTTCCTTCTGCTGTTCCCTCTGCCCGGAAGCCCTCCCACACTCCTCTCCAAACCTTGAAACAGTTATAGACTGTTATTAACACTGTCTTCCTGGTATCAGAGCAAGCAGGATACTGTGAATAAAGTGTGGGCTTCTCAGTCAGACCAGATGGAGTTTAAATCCTATGTCTGCTATTTACTAGCTGTGTGACCCTGGATATGTTGCTTAACTTCTCTGAGCCTCAGTTTCTTTGTCTATAAGTGAGAAAAATAATACCCACCTCATGGGGTTGTAGAAAATGTAGAGACGAAGCATGTACAATCCACATAGAATGCCTAACACAAAGTATTCAATAATAATAGCTTACACTCACAGTATGCCAAGCACATTTTATGTATTCACTTACAGCATCCTCACTACAACACTATGAGAAATGTACCAAATCATCCCTATTTTATAGATAAGAAAACTGAAGCACAGAGAGATTTGATAACTTGTCCAAGATCACACAGCTAAGAAGTGGCAGAACTGATGACTGCTGCTACTACTACTACTACTACTACTACTACTACTACTACTACTATTCCCCTACTAGACTGTAGGCTCGCTGAGGAAAGAAGCTTTGCATATGTGTTTAATAACTACTTCAGGGATTTTTTAAAAGGTCACGGTCCCATAATTTTCAAAAGATGTCTTCCATTTCCTAAAACCTCAGAAAAAAATTCCCAACTTCCTCAGGGAAGCAGCAAATGGTATCACGGAAAAGAAAAAAAAGCTTTTTTTTTTTTTTTTTTTAATCAGAAAGCTGGGATCGACCTAGGCAGAGTCGTTGCTTTCTAGCTCTGTGAGTTGAGACCGATCGATCGATCGATTGATCGTTTCTCTTCTCCAGTCCTCACCTTTCTGCACCCAGTGTGAGATCTGAAGAGATAAAGCACTGTGCCGAAAGAGGTGATCTTTTCACTCTTAACCCTTTTCAATCCTTGGCCCCACCGCTGGGTAGTTTTTCCTTTAAGACCAGGCCTTAAACTTATGGTGGAAAATAACAGAGGTTTTTAAAGGGCACTGAAACCACCCTCCTCAGCAGAATGTTCCCTGCGCATTTGCCGTAGCCCGTGGCAGCCTCTGCTGGGAGCGGTCAGCCTTAGGGGGCACTTGTGGCTGCCGGAGGGACGCCACAGGGTGATCGGAGGCTGGTAAACAGCACATGGCATTCTCGGCCTATGGCAAGCATTCATGCCCCGAATTCTTTGTCCTCGTGAGGAGAGACAGAGGGCTGCTCTGTGCTGTACTGTCCAAAGCCAGAACTCCGCTGTCCAAACCCCCAGCCGGAGAGCACGCCAAGGCTGAGGCGCGCATGCCACCAGCCCATTAAAGTGTGCTTGCGAAATAAACTTGACCAAACTTGGACTTCTTTCTTTAAAACTTGGGTTTGCTTCTTAATTCCAAAGGGAAACCGTGGCACGGTTACAATGGAGAAGATTAGCAATCTCCTTGATCAAGGGGATGGAGGTCACGTGGGTCCCGACAAGTGACCTGACACCACTCCTGCGGTATTCCTGCTCCAAAATGCATAACCTGAATTAGACAAAGCCAGACCAAGGGATATGTCTTCAAATCACCTGGCCTTGTATATTTAAAAAATATCAATGTCCCAAATGACATAAAAAAGTTGAGGAAATGCTCCAGATTAAAGAAGCTAAAGAGACAGACCGTGACAACTAAATGTCACATGGGGTCATGGACGTGGATTAAAGCCTATATGGGGGAAAAAAATTGCCTTAAGGAAATTGTTGGGTAATTAGTAAAATTTAAATATGGACTATGTGTCAGAAAATAATACCATAGGAATGTTAAATTTCCTGAATTTGATGATTATATTCTGGTTATACAGGAGAATGTTCATACATGCTGAAGTATTTAGGAGTGAAGGGTCATGGTGTCTGCAATTTACTCTCAAATGATTCCACAAAAGTAATGATAATTATAATATCTATACACAGAGACAGAATAAAACAAATGAAGTAAAATTGATCAATCTAAGTGAAGGTTAAACTGATGTGCATTGTCTTCCTGCAACTTCTCCGTTGGTTTGAATTCCAAATAAATACACTTAAAAAAAAAAAAGGAACATCAGTTACATGCTTAAGCTGCACCTCTCAGATATCATTCATGTCACAGCTGACGTGCAACACCAGAGAGCTAAGGTGAGACTCTGAAGACGTGAGACACGCGTCCTGGCAACATGCAAAGCTCTGGTGGGTGCTACGCTTGTGCTCTGGGACACTGGAGGTCTAGCAGCATTTCAGTAACGCTGTCGTTATTCAAAACATTTGATCCCACTTACCAACCACACAGGAAACTTGGTTGCAAATTATAATCATGCCTTGCTTTTGACCCCAAACAGCCCCTTCCTTCTAATTTTCAAGTCTTGCTTCTAAAAAGATCACAAACTACTGGAACTGGCCAGAGCCTTAGAGAATGTATGCCTTATTCCTGTTACAAACAAGGAAAATAAGGCTCAGAGAGGGACCTTAATTTGCCCAAGGTCACAACTAACCCCACTGACATCCAGGCCAGTGTTCTTCCCGGGGGGTCTGTCCTGGAAACCATGGAGTATCGTTCAGGCCTTTTGGCTGTTTGTCAAAATCAAGAGGAAGATTTTTGTTTCCCAAGAAAATAATTTTTTTTTTAAATGTACAGGTGACATTGAGAGCAGTTCCAAAAGAGAGAGAACAAAAATATTCTTAACAATAGAATTTTCAGAGAAGTAAGTGTAGCACCTCCCAAGTATAAGTGTTTGTCTAAATCAAAAACTGTCATAATTATTTTATGATCCTACCTTAAATCTATCCCACGCAACTGGGGCTATTCACTGTATGAGACTTCAAACTCGCCAAACAGAAAAATGAGAGGACTTGGGACATTGTCCCAGTTATTCTCCGTCTGCCCCTCCACCTTCAGACCCCTTCTCCCTGCTTCTCCCGCCCTGCTCTGGGCCCCTAGGAGGCTGATCCGTCCCCCCTGCAACACCTAGGCTCGCCTGCCCTCCAGGGAGGCGCCAGCAGGAGGAAAGGTCAGAATATTTCTGCTTCAGGAGGCGAGGCAGGCAAGCGAAGATCCCTCCCCCGGCTGCGGGTCCTTCCCCGCAACGCTACAGCTCCCGCCCGTCCCTCCTCCGCCCCCAGCTCCAAGTACGACATTCTCTCCCCAGACCCCTTCAGGCCCAGGGGGGTAGTACCAGCTTCCCACCATGCCTGGGGGTCTCACCACCCCTCGTCCGCTCCTTTGCCCCTTGCTCTCTATTCCGTAAACAGTCCCTCACTGAGGTCTCCGTGGCTGAACTACTTCCAAGTGGAATTCTGTTTCCCGTAGGGACGGACCCTGACAGATAGAGAAATGAGTTAGAGTTGATGAAAAAATATTTACTGCCATTTGTGAGCATATGATGCCTTTCAAACTAATCCAATTCGCCAAATGTCCCCTTAACCACACACCACTTCCCAGACACAGTCACACCGCCCAAAGCAAGGCTGCCATCCTCGTTGTCGCTCCTGCTGGGATTCTGCAACGCAGGAAGGAGGCTGGGGAGCCCAGCCCAGCCCTTCCCGGTCCCCTGACGCCACACACGCAGAAACCGGGACCTCAGAGTTTTAAGACCAGGAGAATCTGAGCACTGCGCGACTTTGGGGAACTACCTTGGACCGTCCCCATCCGAGACTAAGAGAGGGCAGGGTGGGTGGTGACGAAGTGTCAGGATGAACAGAGGGAGGTGGGGAAATGCGTGGGGAGGCGGGATGGGCAAAGGAAAGCCGGCAGGCGTGGGTCCTCCACACGCCCCTCCCCCCCAGCACCCGGTGTCTCCTTCATGCTGCCCCTTCTAACGGTCCCGACAGGAGCGAGGGTCCCTGGGCTGTGGCCACTGCTTCCAGCTCGTGCCTGACATGGGGAGAGGGTGGCTGAGGGTTTTTTCCCATTCGAATGGCCAGTTGCCATGTTCATTCTCCGTTTTATCCACCAGCCCCAGACTGTCCCAGCCAATGATCTCTCGCCCTGAGGGCCCGGGAACCAGCACTATCCTTATCCTCATCGTCCCTGGGAGAAGTATGGTTTACATGTGTATGTTCCGGCGTCTGAAGCGTTCGTTCCCCACAACCACCATATCATCTGGTCTGTGGAAGTCAGCAGAGGCGGCTTCTGAGACCAGCAGGACTCAAAAATTACTCATTGAATGGACACTGAGGGCTACCACTGGCTTACATCACCCCTTCCTCAAGCTAAAAAAAGAAAAAAAAAATGATGTACCATTGGACAACCTAGCTAGTTCTGCCCAAAGGATCTTTCCAGCATCCCAGGGGACATTTCCCCTCCAGCTGTGTACACAGAGCATCCCACCATCACCCCCTCATCCTACCCTCCAGACACCAGGACATACATCTTGGGAACCATGCACTGTCCCATCCCACATCTCTGTCAGCTTCAGAATTAAGGATCAGGGATTGAACTTTGAGCTGTGGTTGAGTGAAAGCATCCTTGGAGGTACCCAGATGGTTAGGACGGGAGGAAGCTGCAGGTAGACGTGTGCCAGTGGGCCCCACACTCTTCCGAGTGTGTGTGAAGGGGCTCAGCCACCTCTCTGGGCCTCTGTACCCACCCTCCTGCTCTCTATCAATTAACACGCAGCAGTGCCGTGAATGCTACACGTGTTACATGTGCTGCCCTTGCATAGCAGACAAACCAAATACCTGAAGGGACTGTGTCCTATGGATACTATCCCCATTTTATGGGTGACAAAACTGAGGTTCAAGGAGGTGTCGCCCAATTCACAAAAGTGGCTATAGGTCGGTCCTCTTAAGAAAAGCAGCAGAGGATCAAGCACCTCCTTTGTTACCTATCTCCTTCTAAAACCCTCGGGCTGTGCTGACTGAGGTGGGAACGAGTGGAGCTGGCAAATACAGGGCTGAAAGGGCTGAAATCAAGCAAAGGCAGGTGGAGTTTACACGGGCAGGTCCCAGTGATACATGCAGAAAACAGCTGACAAGATGGTACTGGGGAGCGGGATGGGGTGACAGCTGTTACCCCTGGCCTGGGGGAGACCAGAGAGGTACAGAGCTGCCTCCACCAGCAGAAACGTGGCAGCTTTGGGGAATGACAAGGGGAACGAGCTTGGTCCGATTGTTTTGGTATAAGAGGGTACTGCTCTCTGCCCAACAATGAACAATATTAGGAACAAGTTTCTAGAAGGCTCCCCACCACATACAATCCACAGAGCTGGAAATCCTAAGGGGGCTTTGGTTAGAAGAGATGTCATAAAGGTTAGCCTTATAATGGACTAGAAGGAACCATAAAGACATGTACTATAAGATCAGCAGCCTCGTTTC
The DNA here is from genome assembly GCA_028627145.1 of Eidolon dupreanum. Taxonomy (NCBI): domain Eukaryota; kingdom Metazoa; phylum Chordata; class Mammalia; order Chiroptera; family Pteropodidae; genus Eidolon; species Eidolon dupreanum. The sequence goes on along the minus strand of CM053510.1, from coordinate 5,153,169 downwards.
AATGACAAGGAAACTGCAGCCCAGAAAAGGCAGGTAACTGGAGGCCACCCAGCAAAGCTATGGCCAAGTCAGGGATAGATGACAGGCCTGCAATTCACAGCCAGAACCCTCTCGGCTACTCCAATTGGACTCTATTTTTTCATTCACATCTGCACACTTTTTACCCATTTAGCACTATTTCTGATTCGCGTATTCGTATCTGAGGATGCAAAGTTGATGAGCGGGTTCTGGGGCTTGGGCTGCCAACATGCCACGCCCCTCTTGATTTCTCAGCAATGGTACGGCCAGCCTCACCGTGAGAAGCCAAGAATTCCTCCCATTGCCCATTAATAAAACCAGCAATGTCACTGGGTAGATGCAGTGTGACCTGTCAGGGCTGGTGTACAGCCTCCCCCAGCTTCATCCCCTCGACACACAATGCAAAGGCACGAGACTTCAGGGTTAATAAACAGCTTTATTTGCCTTTGACAGCATCAATTTTCTTACACTCTCAATTAATTTGCCAGTAAAGTGCGGGAAATTTTCTTAATCATAACATTTGTTAAAAGAGATCAGAACTAATATCAGGAACATGGCGGCCATAAAGAAAATATTTCTCTTACAAAACACAGAATGGAAGCCCCTTGTGTTGAGCTAGTGGGATGGCCAATTTGCAAAGAGATTCTAATTCCCTTTCACCATGAACACCACACTGGCTGTGAACACTGCCCCAGGGAAAAAAGCAATGCTGAAGCCTTCTAAAAAACACCCACACGCCCAGCCTGCCGGTTCCTCTTCACCATTTTGGGTGTTTGCTGTGTAAATAGAACCAATCTTAGGAGAAACAGAGGGCTGGCCCTCTCTACTGCTTTCTACCCCACCCCACCCTAACAAAAGCCCCCAAAGTCATTACAATGAAAAAGTGGGTTTCCATTACCCCAACACTAACAATGTTCAGTAAAAATGAGGGTAATAAACACAAAAGCTTGCATAGTAAACAGGAGCTCTCAGCATTCAATGCAAAAATAAACAAAACAAACAAAAAAAAAAAAACTGAAATCTTAAGGCAAATACTGTTGACTCCGCACATGGGCTAGATGACCTTGCAACTCTTCACCTATCTGCAAAGCTCCGGGAGCCTAAATGCTGCGGCTGGCTTGTCAGCGCTCACCACTGGCGGAGGCCAATCTTTGCATTACTGCTGAGGCTGTGGGTGCGTTTCTCTCTGAGATTATATACAAACACACCCCAGGCTGGTGTAGTTTTATACATATATGTACACAAAGGCCTGTTACTCTTTCTTTGTGGAAACCACCAGCTCCACCTCAGGAAGCTGGATGCCAACCTTGGTCCCACTGTCATTGCTGGAGGAGGAGGACAGTCGGGACTTCTTAGAGGCCAAGGACACTCCACTCCCCTGTAGCTTGCCTGCCTCATCATCACTCCCAGTCACCTCGTAATGACCTTTGCTCTTTGACCCCAAGCCACCAAAGGTACCAAATTTCAGCTTCCCCTGTTTCCCTTTGACTTTTCCGCCTTCCAGCGCCATTTCCCCACCTTCAAACTCCAAAGTCCCGGTCGGGGTGGAAGGTGCAGAGAGCTCCCTTTCGTCGCTGAAGGAATTCGAGCGGTGTCGTGGCTTCTTACTTTTAAATAAGGAGAACTTGGCTTTGGGCGAAGATGGTTCGGCCTCTGCCTCCCCTTCCAGAGAGCCGAGGCTGGCCTTCGAGCTCTTCAGGTCACCTTTGGACCCCGAAATGGACGCTTCCGGTGAGCCAGTGACAGCACCTTTCCCTTTAGCTTTGGAAAAATTGAACTTGGGCATTTTGATTTTGGACTTCTTAAGTTTCACATCGGACTCCTCCCACTCGCCCTCTCCGGCACCAGCCTGGACACCGGCCTCCACTTTAGGGAAGTTAATATCCACTCCCACTTCTCTGCCAACCAGCTCTCGGCCAGAGGTGAATTTGGGAATCTTCATCTTGGGGAATGTTACTTTTCCGGATCTGCTTTCCAAGTGACCTTGAGGTCCAGACACACTCAGTCCAGGACCCTGGAGTCCAATCTGGCCTCCTTTCACACCTCCTTCCACCTTTGGTCCTGAGAAATGAAGTCCTCCAGCAAACTTTGGTGCCTCCAAGTTGAGAGCAGAGGAAACCTGAGGTCCCTTCCACTCACCTCCGGAACCTTTGACACTCATATGCCCTTCACCCAGGCTGATATCTGGGGCACTGACACCCCCTGAAACATCCACACCTCCTTTAACTTTCGGGCCCTTCAAGCTGACACCAAAATCTGACTCGGGAGATGCCATGTTAAACGAAGGCCCCTTCACGCTGATGTCGGGAGCGGCACCGTGGACACCCACTCCTGAACCTTTCAGATTGCCTTTGATTTCAGGGCCGGAAATTTGCCCTGTGGGGAGTTTCACGTTGACACCTCGCAGCTCCACGTCACCTCCAGAGGCCTTCATTCCAGGCATTTGGAGGTTTCCTTCGAGACCCTGAACACTGATGCCTGGAACACCTCCTCCAACAGAGGGGCCTTTCATCTCACCAGTGACCCCGAGGCTCCCTTTTACTTTTGGTCCTTCCAAGTTCAAGTCCACATCCGGTGCTGAGATTCGAGGGCCGGAGATCTGAGGCCCTTTCAGGTTCAGGCTGCCCAGGTTCACATCCACGCCCGGTCCCTTTAGTTCTCCAGTAACTCGTGGCCCCTTGACATTGATGTCCAAGTCGGACCCAGGAGTGGAGATGCCAAACTGAGGCAGCTTCATTTGGGGAAGTGTAAAACCACCTTCGGGTGCCTCCAAGCTTAGGTCGGGAGCACCTACTGATACTTTCGGGCACTTGACGTCACCGGAGACAGCCAGGTCTCCCTGCAGGCTTGGTCCTTTCAGGTTCAGGTCCAGGTCAGGTCCAGAGACTTTTGGCATCGAGAGGTTGACTGAAGGCAAGTCTACCTTTGGCCCCTTCAGAGACACGTCAGGCCCTTCAAACTTAACATCCGGTGCACTCAAGCCTCCCTCCAGCGAGGGCAACTGGGCATGGCCCCCAGCTCCCCCACCCTCCATTTTCACACCAGGGACACCGATCTTGGGCATCGAAAACTTGGGGAACTTGATTTTCGAGTCTGGACCTTGCAGATCTACATCTGGTCCTTCTAGTCCCACACTGGGGCCATCGCCCTTGATCTTTGGTCCTTTCAAGCTAACGTTCACATCAGGGATGGTGACTTGAGGGACAGAAATGCCAAAGGATGGGCCTTTGACTTTAGCATCGGGGCCTTCAACGTTGATGTCAGGTGCGTTCAAGTTTGCCTGCACCCTGGGGCCTTTCAAATCGCCCTCTATTTTGGGACCTGAGACATCCACACCTGGCACCTTGAACTTGGGAGCCTTCAGCTTGATGTCAGGACCTTCCACGTTAATCCCCGGTGAAGCGATATCCAGATCAGGTGCCTGGATCTCACCCTCCAGTTTGGGGCTAGGGAGGGGGGCCTCCGTTTTAAATTTAGGTGATTTAATGTCAAATTCTACGTCTGGGAAGTACATCTTTCCAAACATCGTTTTCTTGGTTTTAGGAGATTTCAGTGTGGCATCTGGCCCTGCAACATTCAGATCTACATCAGAAGTCTTGAGACTGGCATCAATTTCGCCCCCGGGGACACTCACATCAAATCCTTGTTTCTTGGCCTTAATTTTAGGCCCACTCATGTGAATTTTCGGCATTTTAAATTTACTTTTCTTGCCCTTGCCACCAACACTGATTTCAGGAGTCTCAACATTCAGCTCTGCCTCAGGAACAGTCACCTCCAGTGAAGGTGATTTGATGTCAGCTTTGGGGCTTTTTGCCCCAAATCCAAACTTGGGTTTCTTAAATTTGGGAATTTTAACATCTGGCCCCTCAACGTTAAGATCCGGGCTCTCCATGTGTACATCTAAATTTGGAGCTTCTAAATCAAGTTTGGGTCCCTTGAGGTCCAGTTCACCACCTTCTAATTTGGGACCAGAAACTCCAATTTTGGGTGCCTTGAGATGCAAATCGATATCAGGAACAGTTACTTTAGGGGCAGAAATATCCAGTGATGGCATCTTCAAATTTGGGCCACTGAATTTGGCATCAGGGCCTTCAAAATCAAGACCTGGACCTTTAAGGTCTACTTCTGGGCCTTTAAAACTACCTTCAACCTTAGGAATGGATACATCGAAATCTCCTTTGATTTTGGGTCCTTTCAAATCCAGATCAACATCAGGCATGGAGATTTTGGGGGCTTTGATATTTATCTCAGGCATTTTGAACTTGGGGCCCTTCAGTTTTGCATCTGGACCTTCAATATTCACATCTGGAACATCAATGTCTACCTTGGGTCCTGAGACAGCAATGTCGGCCTTGGGCAGGTTCACATCCACTTCTGGGCCTTCTCCTTTGAAGCCAGGCATGCTGAACTTGGGCATCTTCACCTTGGGCATTTTCAGGTGCCAGTCTGGACCATGAACGTCCACATCTGGGGCATCAATGTCAACTTTAGGCCCTTTGATGTCAATTCCAGGGCCCTTGAGGTCACCTTCCACTTTGGGCAGAGAGACATCCACATCACCCTTCATTTTGGGGCCCCTCAGGTTCAGATCAAGGTCAGGCATGGAGATCTTGGGTGCTTTGATGTTCATCTCTGGCATCTTGAACTTGGGGCCCTTCAGTTTTGCATCCGGACCCTCGATATTCACATCTGGGACATCAATGTCCACCTTGGGTCCTGAGACATCGATGTCAGCCTTGGGCAGGTTCACATCCACATCTGGGCCCTCTCCTTTGAAGCCAGGCATGCTGAACTTGGGCATTTTCACTTTGGGCATCTTCAGGTGCCAGTCTGGGCCATGAACATCCACATCTGGAACATCAATGTCCACTTTGGGGCCCTTGATGTCAACTTCGGGGCCCTTGAGGTCACCTTCCACTTTGGGCAGAGAAACGTCCAGATCACCCTTTACTTTAGGACCCTTCAGATTCAGGTCAACTTCAGGCATGGAGACCTTGGGTGCCTTGAGATGCAGGTCAGGCATTTTAAACTTGGGGCCCTTCAGTTTCCCTTCTGGGCCGTGAATGTCAATGTCAGGAGTGTCTATGTCCAGCTTAGGGCCTTTCACATCCACTTTGGAGCCTTTCAGATCTCCTTCCAGTTTAGGAATGGAAATGTCCAAATCTCCTTTTACTTTAGGTCCTTTCAAGTTCAAATCAATGTCACTCATGGAGATTTGTGGAGTTTTGAAATGCACATCAGGCATCTTAAATTTGGGACCTTTGATTTTCCCTTCAGGACCCTCAATGTCCACCTCTGGCCCTTTCAGATCACCTTCCACCTTAGGTAGGGAAACATCCACATCACCCTTTACCTTTGGCCCTTTCAGATTTAAGTCAAAGTCAGGCATAGAGATTTTGGGGGCTTTAATGTGCATCTCTGGCATCTTAAATTTAGGCCCCTTCAATTTTCCTTCCGGACCTTCAGTATCAATGTCCAATTTGGGTGCTTTAATGTCAATTTCAGGGCCCTTGAGGTCTCCTTCCACTTTGGGCAGAGAGACATCCACATCACCCTTCATTTTGGGGCCCTTCAGGTTAAAGTCAAGATCAGGCATGGAGATTTTGGGGGCTTTGATATTCATCTCTGGCATCTTGAACTTGGGGCCCTTCAGTTTGGCATCTGGACCCTCGATATTCACATCTGGAACATCAATGTCCACCTTGGGTCCTGAGACATCGATGTCGGCCTTGGGCAGATTCACATCCACTTCTGGGCCCTCTCCTTTGAAGCCAGGCATGCTAAACTTGGGCATCTTCACCTTGGGCATCTTCAGGTGCCAGTCTGGGCCATGAACGTCCACATCGGGGACATCAATGTCAACTTTGGGTCCTTTGATGTCAATTTCAGGGCCTTTCAGGTCACCTTCCACTTTAGGAAGGGAAACGTCCACATCGCCCTTTACTTTGGGACCTTTCAGGTTTAGGTCAATGTCAGGCATGGAGATCTTGGGAGCTTTGATGTTCATCTCTGGCATCTTGAACTTGGGGCCCTTCAGTTTTGCATCTGGACCCTCGATATTCACATCCGGAATGTCAATGTCAGCCTTGGGCAGGTTCACATCCACATCTGGGCCCTCTCCTTTGAAGCCAGGCATGCTGAACTTGGGCATTTTCACCTTGGGCATCTTCAGGTGCCAGTCTGGGCCATGAACATCCACATCTGGAACATCAATGTCCACTTTGGGGCCCTTGATGTCAACTTCGGGGCCCTTGAGGTCACCTGCCACTTTGGGCAGAGAAACGTCCACATCACCCTTTACTTTAGGACCCTTCAGATTCAGGTCAACTTCAGGCATGGAGACCTTGGGTGCCTTGAGATGCAGGTCAGGCATTTTAAACTTGGGGCCCTTCAGTTTCCCTTCTGGGCCGTGAATGTCAATGTCAGGAGTGTCTATGTCCACCTTGGGTCCAGAGATGTCAACATCGGCCTTGGGCAGGTTCACATCCACTTCTGGACCTTCTCCTTTGAAGCCAGGCATGCTGAACTTAGGCATCTTCACCTTGGGCATCTTCAGGTGCCAGTCTGGGCCATGAACATCCACATCTGGAACATCAATGTCCACTTTAGGACCTTTGATGTCAATTCCAGGGCCTTTCAGGTCACCTTCCACTTTAGGAAGAGAAACATCCACATCGCCCTTCATTTTGGGGCCCTTCAGGTTTAAGTCAATGTCAGGCATGGAGATCTTAGGAGCTTTGATGTTCATCTCTGGCATCTTAAACTTGGGGCCCTTCAGTTTCGCATCTGGACCTTCGATATTCACATCTGGAACTTCAACATCCACTTTGGGTGCTGAGACATCGATGTCAGCCTTGGGCAGTTTTACATCCACTTCTGGGCCCTCTCCTTTGAAGCCAGGCATGCTGAACTTAGGCATTTTCACTTTGGGCATCTTCAGGTGCCAGTCTGGGCCTTGAACATCCACATCTGGGGCATCGATGTCCACTTTGGGGCCTTTGAGGTCAACTTCAGGGCCTTTCAGATCACCTTCCACCTTAGGTAGGGAAACATCCACATCGCCTTTTACCTTGGGACCTTTCAGATGCAAATCAAAGTCAGGCATGGAGATCTTGGGAGCTTTGATGTTCATCTCTGGCATCTTGAACTTGGGACCTTTCACCTTTCCCTCAGGTCCTTCGATGTTAAGATCAGGGCCTTCGATGTCCACTTTGGGTCCAGAGATGTCAATGTCAGCCTTGGGCAGGTTCACATCCACCTCTGGGCCCTCTCCTTTGAAGCCAGGCATGCTGAACTTGGGCATTTTCACCTTGGGCATCTTCAGGTGCCAATCTGGGCCATGAACATCCACATCAGGAGCACTGACATCCACTTTCGGACCTTTGATGTCGATCTCAGGGCCTTTCAGATCTCCTTCAATCTTGGGAAGGGAAAGGTCCACATCACCTTTCACCTTGGGGCCCTTCAGGTTTAAATCAATATCAGGCATTGAGATCTTGGGAGCCTTTAGGTGCATTTCTGGCATCTTGAATTTGGGCCCCTTCAAATTCCCCTCTGGGCCTTCGATGTTAATATCAGGGGCATCAATGTCCACTTTAGGGCCCTTGATGTCCACCTCAGGGCCCTTTAGGTCACCCTCCACTTTGGGTAAAGACACATCCACATCACCCTTCATTTTGGGGCCCTTCAGGTTCAGATCAAAGTCCGGCATAGAGATTTTGGGAGCTTTGATGTTCATCTCTGGCATCTTGAACTTGGGGCCCTTCAGTTTTGCATCTGGACCTTCGATATTCACATCTGGGGCATCAATGTCCACTTTGGGGCCAGAAACATCAAGGTCAGCTTTAGGGAGAGTAACATCCACCTCTGGACCCTCTCCTTTGAAGCCAGGCATGCTGAACTTGGGCATTTTCACTTTGGGCATCTTCAGGTGCCAGTCTGGGCCATGAAGGTCCACATCAGGAGCATCGATGTCCACTTTGGGCCCTTTGATATCAACCCCTGGTGCTTTCAGATCACCTTCCACTTTGGGCAGAGAAACATCCACATCACCTTTAACTTTGGGACCCTTCAAGTTTAAATCAATGTCAGGCATGGAGATCTTGGGAGCTTTGATATTTATGTCAGGCATCTTGAATTTGGGACCCTTTAAGCCTCCTTCTAGACCTTCCACATTTACTTCTGGGCCCTCAATGTCCATGCTGGGACCCTCTATCTTGATATCTCCTTTTGGCAGATCCATAGCCATGTCAGGACCTTCTGTTTTTAAGCCAGGCACACCAAACTTGGGCATTTTCATCTTGGGCATTTTCAAATTCCAGTCTGGACCGTGAACATCCACATCAGGTGCATCAAGATGAACTTCTGGTGCCTTAATATCCACTTTGGGTTCTTTAAGGTCACCTTCTAAATTTGGACCAGCAACATCTATGTCTCCTTTGACTTTAGGACCTTTCAGATTTAACTCCACATCCGGCATAGAAACTTTAGGAGATGAAATACTCAGGAAAGGCATTTTGAACTTGGATCCTTTCACTTTTCCTTGGACCTCAACATCAGGAGCATTGATATCAACTTTGGGGCCTGTTACATCAATATCTGGCTTTTTAACTTTGACGTCCACCTCAGGTGTCTGAACTTTGGAGCCCGAAAAATTAAATTTGGGAAGCTTAAAACGAGATTTCTTGGACTTGCCTTCAATATTGAGCTTAGGACCAGAAATGTCCACTTCTGGGCCCTTCACATCCAACTTGGGAGCTTTAATGTCACCTTCTAATTTGGGGCCAGAAACATCAACATCTCCCTTAAGCTTTGAGCCTTTCAAATTCAAGTCAATTTCTGGCATGGAGATCTTGGGCATGTTTACATGCATGTCAGGCATCTTTAGTTTTGGACCTTTCAATTTACCTTCTGGGCCATGAATGTCAATATCTGGAGCATCTAAATCTAACTTAGGGCCTTTGATGTCAAGCATAGGTCCTTTCAAATCACCTTCTACATGTGGAAGTGAAACATCCACATCTCCTTTCATTTTAGGGCCTTTGAGATTAAGGTCCAAATCTGGCATTGATATCTTAGGAGCTTTGATATTCATCTCTGGCATCTTGAACTTGGGACCCTTTAGTTTCGCATCTGGACCTTCGATATTCACATCTGGAATGTCAACGTCCACCTTGGGTCCTGAGACATCGATGTCAGCCTTGGGCAGGTTCACATCCACTTCTGGGCCCTCTCCTTTGAAGCCAGGCATGCTAAACTTGGGCATCTTCACCTTGGGCATCTTCAGGTGCCAGTCTGGGCCATGAACGTCCACATCGGGGACATCAATGTCAACTTTGGGTCCTTTGATGTCAATTTCAGGGCCTTTCAGGTCACCTTCCACTTTAGGAAGGGAAACGTCCACATCGCCCTTTACTTTGGGACCTTTCAGGTTTAGGTCAATGTCAGGCATGGAGATCTTGGGTGCTTTGATGTTCATCTCTGGCATCTTAAACTTTGGACCTTTCAATTTCCCCTCAGGACCTTCAATGTTAACATCAGGGCCTTCAATGTCCACCTTGGGTCCTGAGACATCGATGTCAGCCTTGGGCAGGTTCACGTCCACTTCTGGGCCCTCTCCTTTGAAGCCAGGCATGCTGAACTTAGGCATTTTCACTTTGGGCATCTTCAGGTGCCAGTCTGGGCCATGAACATCCACATCTGGGGCATCGATGTCCACTTTGGGGCCTTTGAGGTCAACTTCAGGGCCTTTCAGATCACCTTCCACTTTAGGCAGAGAAACGTCCACATCACCCTTTACCTTGGGACCTTTCAGATGCAAATCAAAGTCAGGCATGGAGATCTTGGGAGCTTTGATGTTCATCTCTGGCATCTTGAATTTGGGACCTTTCAACTTTCCCTCAGGTCCTTCGATGTTAAGATCAGGGCCTTCTATGTCCACTTTGGGTCCAGAGATGTCAATGTCAGCCTTGGGCAGGTTCACATCCACTTCTGGGCCCTCTCCTTTGAAGCCTGGCATGCTGAACTTGGGCATTTTCACTTTGGGCATCTTCAGGTGCCAGTCTGGGCCTTGAACATCCACATCTGGGGCATCGATGTCCACTTTGGGGCCTTTGAGGTCAACTTCAGGGCCTTTCAGATCACCTTCCAGTTTGGGCAGAGAAACGTCCACATCGCCCTTTACCTTGGGACCTTTCAGATGCAAATCAAAGTCAGGCATGGAGATCTTAGGAGCTTTGATGTTCATCTCTGGCATCTTGAACTTAGGACCTTTCACCTTTCCCTCAGGTCCTTCGATGTTAACATCAGGGCCTTCTATGTCCACTTTGGGTCCAGAGATGTCAATGTCAGCCTTGGGCAGGTTCACATCCACTTCTGGGCCCTCGCCTTTGAAGCCAGGCATGCTGAACTTAGGCATCTTCATCTTGGGCATCTTCAGGTGCCAGTCTGGGCCATGAACATCAGGTGCATTTATGTCTACTTTGGGGCCCTTGATGTTCACATCTGGCACTTTAATTTTACCTTCTACCTCAGGCACAGACACATCTACATCCCCCTTGATTTTCGGTCCTTTCAGATTTAAGTCCACATCAGGCATAGAAATATTTGGGGCTTTGAAATGCATGTCAGGCATCTTGAACTTGGGGCCTTTCAATTTGCCCTCTGGTCCTTCAATGTCAACATCTGGGCCACTGATGTCACCTTTGAGATCTGGTCCTTTGAAGTCACCTTCCAATTTAGGAACATCTACATCCACCTCTCCCTTGACCTTGGGGCTTTTTACGTGTAGATTAATGTCTGGCATGGAGATTTTGGGAGCTTTAAAGTGCATGTCTGGCATCTTAAATTTAGGACTTTTCCATTTGCCATCTGGGCCTTCCACAGCTATGTCTGGCATGTCAACATCCAATTTGGGGCCCTTGACATCCAATTCTGGACCCTTTAACTCTCCCTCCATCTTTGGGGCAGAAACATCAACGTCTCCTTTAATTTTAGGCCCCTTTAAGTTGAAGTCCACATCAGGCATGGAAATTTTGGGGGCATGAAAGTGCATCTCAGGCATCTTGAACTTAGGACCTTTTAGTTTTCCTTCTGGACCCTCAATAGTCACATCTGGAGCTTCAATGTCCACCTTGGGTCCAGAGATGTCAATGTCAGCCTTGGGCAGGTTCACATCCATATCTGGGCCCTCTCCTTTGAAGCCTGGCATGCTGAACTTGGGCATTTTCATCTTGGGCATCTTCAAGTGCCAGTCTGGGCCGTGAACATCCACATCTGGAACATCGATGTCAACCTTGGGGCCTTTGAGGTCCACATCTGGCACTTTCATTTCACCTTCTATCTTGGGCACGGACACATCGACATCCCCTTTGACTTTGGGGCCTTTCAAGTGCAAGTCCACATCAGGCATGGAGATCTTGGGAGCCTTGAAGTGCATCTCTGGCATCTTAAACTTGGGACCCTTCAGCTTCCCTTCTGGTCCCTCAAGGCTCACGTCTGGGGCTTCAATGTCCACCTTGGGTCCAGAGATGTCAATGTCGGCCTTGGGCAGATTCACATCCACTTCTGGGCCCTCTCCTTTGAATCCTGGCATGCTGAACTTGGGCATTTTCATCTTGGGCATCTTCAAGTGCCAGTCTGGGCCATGAACATCAACATCGGGGACATCAATGTCCACTTTGGGTCCTTTGATGTCCACATCCGGCACTTTCATTTCACCTTCTATCTTGGGCACGGACACATCGACATCCCCTTTGACTTTGGGGCCTTTCAAGTGTAAGTCCACATCAGGCATGGAGATCTTGGGAGCCTTGAAGTGCATCTCAGGCATCTTAAACTTAGGGCCTTTCAACTTTGCATCAGGACATTCCAGATCAACATCAGGCACCTCCACATCCACACTGGGGCCCTTCAAATCTCCTTCCAATTTTGGCACAGACACATCAACAT
>CM053510.1:5130196-5141102 GCA_028627145.1 Eidolon dupreanum | reverse complement strand
GGTCCCTTCAAATTGAAGTCCACATTTGGCATGGAAATCTTGGATGGTTTGATATTCAACTTGGGCATTTTAAATTTAGAGCCTTTTAATTTCCCTTCGGGTCCCTCAATATCCAAATCAGGTGCATCAATGTCCACTTTGGGGCCAGAAACATTAATGTCGGCCTTTGGCAAGTTCACATCCATGTCTGGGCCCTCTCCTTTGAAGCCTGGCATGCTGAACTTGGGCATTTTCATCTTGGGCATCTTCAGGTGCCAGTCTGGGCCGTGAACATTCACATCTGGGACATCAATGTCCACTTTAGGTCCTTTGAGGTCAACATCCGGCACTTTCATTTCACCTTCTATCTTGGGCACAGAGACATCCACATCGACATCCCCTTTGACTTTGGGGCCTTTCAAGTGTAAGTCCACATCAGGCATGGAGATCTTGGGGGCCTTGAAGTGCATGTCTGGCATCTTAAACTTAGGACCTTTCATCTTTCCTTCGGGACATTCAATGTCAATATCACCAACATCCACATCCACCTTAGGGGCTTTCACATCTATTTCAGGAACTTTCAAGTCTCCTTCCACTTTAGGAAGGGAAACATCCACATCTGTTTTCAGTTTAGGGGCTTTCAGATTAAGTCCAACATCAGGCATAGAGATCTTGTGTGTCTGTATATTCATGCTTGGCATCTTAAACTTGGGACCCTTTAGTTTTCCCTCTGGACCTTCAATAGTCACATCTGGAGCATCGATGTCCACCTTAGGTCCAGAGACATCAATGTCAGCCTTAGGCAGGTTCACATCCACTTCTGGTCCTTCTCCTTTGAAGCCAGGCATGCTGAACTTGGGCATTTTCACTTTGGGCATCTTCAGGTGCCAGTCTGGGCCATGAACTCCCACATCTGGTGCATTAATGTCCACTTTGGGGCCTTTGATGTTGACATCAGGAGCTTTTATCTCTCCTTCTACTTTTGGGGCTGTCACATCATAGTCTCCTTTAATTTTAGGACCTTTCAAATGTAAACCAACATCTGGCATGGATATCTTCTGAGGCTTTATATTCATTTCTGGCATCTTAAATTTAGGACCTCTTAGTTTTGCATCTGGACCTTCAACATTCACATCTGGAACTTCAACATCCACCTTGGGTCCTGAGATATCAATGTCAGCCTTGGGCAGGTTCACATCCACATCTGGGCCCTCTCCTTTGAAGCCAGGCATGCTGAACTTGGGCATTTTCATTTTGGGCATCTTCAAGTGCCAGTCTGGGCCATGAACCTCCACATCTGGAGCACTGACATCAACTTTGGGTCCTTTAAGGTCGACATCTGGCACTTTTATTTCACCTTCTACATCAGGCAAAGACACATCTACATCACCCTTGAGTTTTGGCCCCTTAAGATTCAGGTTCACATCAGGCATGGAAATCTTGGGGGCCTTGAAGTGCATCTCAGGCATCTTAAACTTGGGACCCTTTATTTTTCCTTCTGGACCCTCAATAGTCACATCTGGAGCTTCAATGTCCACCTTGGGTCCAGAGATGTCAATGTCAGCCTTGGGCAGGTTCACATCCACTTCTGGGCCCTCTCCTTTGAAGCCTGGCATGCTGAACTTGGGCATTTTCATCTTGGGCATCTTCAAGTGCCAGTCTGGGCCGTGAACATCCACATCTGGAACATCGATGTCAACCTTGGGGCCTTTGATGTCCACATCCGGCACTTTCATTTCACCTTCTATCTTGGGCACAGAGACATCCACATCGACATCCCCTTTGACTTTGGGGCCTTTCAAGTGTAAGTCCATATCAGGCATGGAGATCTTGGGAGCCTTGAAGTGCATCTCTGGCATCTTAAACTTGGGACCCTTCACCTTCCCTTCTGGTCCCTCAAGGCTCACGTCTGGAGCTTCAATGTCCACCTTGGGTCCAGAGATGTCAATGTCGGCCTTGGGCAGATTCACATCCACTTCCGGGCCCTCTCCTTTGAAGCCTGGCATGCTGAACTTGGGCATTTTCATCTTGGGCATCTTCAGGTGCCAGTCTGGGCCATGAACATCAACATCGGGGACATCAATGTCCACTTTGGGTCCTTTGATGTCCACATCCGGCACTTTCATTTCACCTTCTATCTTGGGCACAGAGACATCCACATCGACATCCCCTGTGACTTTGGGGCCTTTCAAGTGCAAGTCCACATCAGGCATGGAGATCTTGGGGGCCTTGAAATGCATGTCTGGCATCTTAAACTTGGGACCCTTCAGTTTTCCTTCTGGTCCCTCCAGGCTCACATCTGGGGCTTCAATGTCGACTTTGGGTCCAGTGATGTCAATGTCAGCCTTGGGCAGGTTTACGTCCACATCTGGGCCCTCGCCTTTTAAGCTGGGCATGCTGAACTTGGGCATTTTCATCTTGGGCATTTTGAGACTCCAGTCTCCACCTTGTACTTCCACATCTGGTGCTTTAATGTCTACTTTGGGGCCTTTGATGTCCACATCTGGAACTTTCATCTCACCTTCTATTTTTGGTGCAGACATATCTACATTTCCTTTCACTTTGGGTCCTTTAAGATTGAGGTCAACATCTGGCAGAGCCATCTTAGGAGCTTTGAAGTGCATCTCAGGCATCTTAAACTTGGGGCCTTTCAACTTCCCTTCAGGTCCTTCGAGGCTCAGATCTGGAGCTCTAATATCTACCTTAGGTGCAGAAATGTCCACATCAGCCTTGGGCAGCTTCACATCCAATTCTGGGCCCTCACCTTTGAGGCTGGGCATGGTAAATTTGGGCATTTTCATCTTGGGCATCTTCAGGTTCCAATCAGGACCATGAACTTCAACGTCTGGGGCACCGATGTCTACTTTTGGCCCTTTCAGGTCACCTTCCAGCTTTGGCACTGTGACATCATATTCTCCCTTTACTGTGGGACCTTTCAAATGCAAATCCACATCAGGCATGGAGATCTTTGGGGCCTTGATGTCCATCTCAGGCATCTTAAACTTGGGACCCTTCAGCTTTCCTTCAGGTCCTTCAATATTCACATCTGGAACTTCAACATCCACCTTGGGTCCTGAGATGTCAATGTCAGCTTTGGGCAGGTTCACATCCACTTCTGGGCCCTCTCCTTTGAAGCCAGGCATGCTGAACTTAGGCATTTTCATTTTGGGCATCTTCAGGTGCCAGTCTGGGCCATGAACATCCACTTCTGGAGTATCAATGTCCAATTTGGCACTTTTAAGTTCAACATCAGGAACTTTAATCTCACCTTCAACCTTTGGCACTGTGACATCATATTCTCCTTTTACTTTAGGGCCTTTCAGGTGTAAGTCCACATCTGGCATGGAGATCTTTGAGGCTTTGATATTCATCTCTGGCATCTTAAACTTGGGTCCTTTCAATTTTCCTTCTGGTCCCTCAATTCTCACATCCGGAGCGCTAATGTCCACTTTGGGCCCAGAAATATTCACATCAGGCTTAGGCAAGTTCACATCCACATCTGGGCCCTCTGCTTTGAACCCTGGCACACCGAATTTGGGCATTTTCATCTTGGGCATCTTCAGATGCCAGTCTGGGCCATGAATGTCCACATCTGGAACACCAACGTCCACCTGGGGGCCTTTCAGTTCTCCTTCAAGCTTTGGTACTGTTACATCATACTCCCCTTTTACCTTTGTGCCTTTAACATGCAAATCTACATCAGGCATGGAGATCTTTGATGTCTTGACACTCATTTCAGGCAACTTAACATCAGGGCCTTTAAGTTTGCCCCCCAGGCCTCCTATGTTGACATCCGGGGCTTCCATGTTGATCTTGGGCCCAGAAATACTGACATCTCCTTTGGGTAGATTCACATTTACATCTGGGCCTTCCCCTTTGACTCCTGGAGTGCTGAACTTGGGCATTTTCATTTTAGGCATTTTCAGGTTCCATTCTGGGCCATGAACATCCACATCTGGGGCACTGACATCCACTTTGGGGCCTTTGACATCAACTTCAGGGACTTTGACTTTCCCTTCCACTTTCGGGAGTGTGACGTCTACACCCCCTTTCATTTTAGGTGCAGCCACATTTAGATCTACATCTGCCATAGAGATACTGCAGGTTCCCATCTTCCCAGAAGGACCACTCAGCTTGGGGCCTGCCAGAGTCCCCTCTAGGCTGGGTGTCTCTATGTCCATTTTGGAACCTTTAACTACCACTTGAGGGCCTTTAACATCACCTTGCACTCCCGGAGCAGAAACTTTAATGTCTCCTTTCAGTTTGGAGGAGCCAAGGCTCAGATCCACATCCTGCATGGAGATTTTAGGGGTCTGAGTAATCAGTTCAGGACTCTTGACTTTAGTACCCTTCATCTTCCCTTCCAGACCCCCAGTGGCCACCCTGGGCAGGCTGACATCCCCAGAGATCCCAGGAAGGGTCACTTCACCTGTGGGTAGTGTCACATCAATGCCAGCTCCCTCTCCCTTAGAACCCGATACAGAGAATTTCTGGACCTTCATCTTGGGCATATTTAGTTTGCCCCCAGACCCATGAATATCAATGTCAGAGGCTCGACCTTCCACACTGGGCCCAGCGATGCTGCCCTTCATTTTGGGAGCAGAGACGTCCACCCCGATGCTCCCCTGTGGCTTGGCTCCTTTCAGTCCTAGCTCTCCCTCAAGTGATGGCCCAGTGATCTGGGGGCCCTTCAGCTTCCCCTTAAGCCCCTCAATATTGGTAGAGGGAGCAACGACTTCTAGCTGAGGGGTCTGGACGTTCCCGCCAATGGTCACACCTGGCTTGCCCTCCTTGTGCCCCACAGAGAATTCAGGAGTGAAAACAGCCAACCCTGCCTCTGGTGCTTGGCCTTCAGGCCCTCCTGGAACACCAAATTTTGGCACCTTCATGGCTGGTATTTTAATTTTTCCATCATTGCCATTCTCAAGTGATGGGCCATGCAACTCTACTGCCCCACCCCCAAGAGAAGACGAAATGTCCACTCCTGGAACCTGGATGGCCCCTTTGCCACCCAAGTCCAAGCCCTTTGCACTGACATTGACTCCCGGGCTTCCCACCTTTATCCCAGGCACGGTGACCTGGAGCTTCGAGTGGCCAGCACCTTGGAGCTCTGGTCCCGAAGCGGAAATGGACCCCGCTCGGATGTCCACAGCAGAGCCTGTGGTTGGAGACGCTGCCCCCGAGCCCGAGGGCAGTCTGATCACTGTCATCCCAGGCTGGGTCTCCACACCCACAGTGGAGATTTCTGTCAGTTCATGCCGTGGAATCTTGATCTTGAACTCAGGGCTGCTGATGTCGATGTCCTTGGCTCCTTCCCGGCCGGTCACATCCACTGTGTAGGCTGTGACCCTCCTAGTCACCGTGATGGTGCGGCTCTGGGTCTCCCCAGGGTCCCCTTCCGCTCCGTCCTCCGACCTCAGCCGAGGCTTGATCTTCGTGGCATAGATGCGCTGATACTCCTCATCATCCCCGCTCTGCAGAGAGACACGCCCAGCAGAGGTTGCAGCAGAGTCTGCCCGAGTTACAGACGCCCGGCCACAGCCCAGCCGACAACATGATTGCCTGTTTCCCAGAGAAGCTGGGACCATAACGGAGGTCCACGGAGCCTCCTGGGACTCAGCGCAGGGGGCCGATGAGAGGGGCTGACAGCCACATCACAGAGGAAAACAGAAATTATTTGGGGGAACTCCAGTAAGCAAGTCATGGGGGGGTGGTGCAGACTCCTGGACTGCACAGGCCAGGAGGGGGGGTTACGGACAGTTCTAGACTCAAATCAGCCTATCAAGAACCAGGGACGCCTCCGGGCCAACAGCTCTACACTGACTTGACCCTGAGGCTCTCGGCTCGTCTCACTGGTGTGCTTGTTTAACCGGGAAGGGATTCCTCCCGAAGACCCCTGCAAAGTATTTGTTGAAGCTGCTTGTGCTCAGGTGAACACTTCCACTTTGAGGACCATTATCTGTTACGCCATCAGAAGGAGCAGGAAAACGTCCCTCAAGCACTCTGCTGTCCAGCCTCTGACTCACAGGTGAGTCCAGGCCTCTGGGAGTAGAAAAATGGTCTGTGAGGCAGAGCTAGGCACCCACGAAATCATTTCAAAGACTCTGGCAGAGCGGCCCACCTTCCTCCCGGCATCTAGGAGCAGACAGCGGGAGTCGGTTCCCACGCTGCGGCCCTCAGACGAGACCGCAGGAGGCGCTTAGAGGCAGCGTCAGCCACATGCCACACATGAATACGAACAGACAGACTGGCTCAGCAGAGGGACAGAGGGGGTGAAATTAGGAGAAGGAATGACAAGAGCGGTCCAGTGGGCGGACAGAAGGCTCGGGGAGCGGG
This sequence comes from Eidolon dupreanum, assembly GCA_028627145.1. Lineage (NCBI taxonomy): Eukaryota > Metazoa > Chordata > Mammalia > Chiroptera > Pteropodidae > Eidolon > Eidolon dupreanum. The sequence continues at coordinate 5,134,787 of CM053510.1, read as the reverse complement.
GCCCGCAAGCCGGTGTTGCCGGGGGGCGGACTCAGGGCACGGATGGGTGGGAGAGACACTCACCAGGACCACTTCGGAGCCGTGGGAGCTGAAGACTCCGTGGGTCCAGGTCTGGCCGGGCTCAGGGGAGCGGTCGCCCCTGCGGTGCAGCTTCAGACCCACGGCGTGGTGCCCCATGGTGCTCAGCAGCTGCGTCACCTCGCCTGACTGCAGGTTGTCAAAGTAGATGGTGGCGCCCACTATCTGGTCCCCTGAGCAGGGAGGGGCAAGAAGGGGGGGTCTCAGGGAAACAGTACACAACCACTGCGTGCTCGGTGCTGTCACCGACATGCATTTAGTGCGTGTCATGACACCCAATGTACAGATGAGGAAACTGAGGCTTAGAGAGTCCAAGGTGGCAAAAGCTTGTGAGTGGTGGAGTCGGAGCTGAGGACTACGTCTCCGCCACCCTACGTGACTGCCTCCAACAAGGACCATGAGCAAGTGACAAACCCCAAGTGGGCAAGAGACAGTAGGGTCTGGGCACTGACCAGCCTAACGGCACTGAGACCAGGCCCTCCACAGCCAGGTGGCCCCCCTGCCTGCCCCCTACCCTTCCCTCCACCACTCTCACCCACCCCAGCCCAGCACCCAGCCCGCACCCTGAGGTGACTCACCCTCCTTGACCACCCCAGTGCGGGCCGCAGGGGAATTCTGCATCACCTCCTGCACAAAGACGCCGTCGTCCCTCTGGGCAATGGTCAGCCCGTGGGAGCCGCTGCCCTGCCAGTTGGGCAGCAGCAGCTCCCGGGTCGTCTCCTCCTCCTTCTCCATCTGGGATGAGGGAAGGGAATGAGCTCAGGACACTGGGGCGCAAGGCACAGCGATGAGGGGGTGTGGAACACCGTCCCCAAGGTACCCGCAGTGCTCCAGAGCTCAACAAAGATGGAAAGTGGACAGGATGCAACCAGCCTCGGAGGTCACCAGCCCCTCACCTCTTGCACCCAAACCCTGCCTCCCGAGGTCACCCGGGGTCTCCCCCTCCCCATCCGGTCACCTCCACCTCTTTCACCCTCTACTGACCTTCAGCAGGACTCTGTTCAGGAGCAAATGCCTTGCCAGGAGCCCGCCCCTCCTTCCTGTCCTCTCCTCAGTCTCTCTCGTGGGGAATCTCGGTCACACAGCCTAGGGGAAAGTTCACAATGAGCGCGCTCTCAACAACCGCTCACAAGAACCCCGATCAGCGGTCATGGGAGGAATAGCTGGATGTCCTATTCCCCAGGCCAGACCAAAACCCCGACCCCCACTGCTGTCATCAATTCCATTCACACGTGACTCTCTAGCCTGGGACATGGAAGGGGGACGCCAGGCTCAGGGTCAAATCCCGGCTCTGCACCGTCCCAGCTGTGTGACCCTGGCCAAGTCACTTAACTTCTCTGAACCTCCTCATCTGTGAAAACGGTAACGATAAAGGATTTCCACGAGGACCGAAGGAGAGCGAGCGTGCGTGCAAAGCTCTGGCACACAAGAGCCTCACGACACACATCCTCGTTCGGACCTTTAGACCAGCTTCAGGAGGGAGCTGTGACTGTCTCCACTTTACAGATGGAGTGAGATCGAGGCCAGTCTGGCCCAGGTCCACGACACCCGGGCTTGGACCCGAGGCTGTACCTCGTTCCCTACACCCTCCCAGATCTGCAGCTTTAACCACATGACTCCTCAGAGCACAGACACTCGGCAGTGGCTCCAGCACTGGGGGCAACTGGCAGGCCTGAGAGCAGGGATGTTGGTGACAGTGACTCTTGAGTCACCCTGTCTAACCCAGTCCTCGGGTCCAGGGAGACCCTCGCCAGCAGGTAGCTCCACAAGCCCTGCCACAGGGCTGAACAAAGGAAGCCCCAGCCCCCCGCCCCCCCATCAAGCACCAGCCCCAGCACGAGAGGCTGGAGTCCAGCTGAGCTGCCTCGGGGACGTGATGAGTCAGGGCCCATCTGGCTGCCCACGCTGGGCCCGGAGCCAGGCCCCCATAGGTGTGGGCACTTAGGAGCAAAGACACCCTCCGGCCACAGGATGAGCTGTCAGCAGGAGAGGCGCCCTGGAAAGACAGCAGGCAGGACTCAGGATACAGCCACGGCTCATGGTCACCCACACAAAATGGCGGCGGCAGCGTCACCCAGAAGCCAATCCGGGAAACTTATGTGGGGGCTGCTATAAATCACAGAGCTGCTCGCCCAAAGCTCCGCCCTAAAACGGCTTACGCGTCCAGAAATTAGTGAATTGATCAGTTAGTCCATGCATACCGATCAACTCCTGTGTGTCCCACACTGTCCTGGACTCTGGAGAGCAAAGTGGCAAGGGACAGACAAGGCGCAGGCCAGCACTGAATTACACACCGCGTCAGGCTGTTGCCTAACTTCACTCGTGCACCCTCTGAACGTTGACTGAGTGTCCTCCCCATGTGCCAGATGACGTAGTGATTTAAGATACAGTTCTAGTCCCAGATATAAATTATAAGCAAGGTGACCAAATTAGCCTCAGAATGTTCCAGAAGGCTTAGGAGACTTTTAGAGGGAATGAAATATAAACGGGGTCTTGAAAGCGCTGGAGTTGGTCTCTGAGGACAGGATTCTGTCACTTGGAAATCTATGGGCATGTGTGATCCAACATCGGGCGGATCACAATACAGGTGCCAATGCCACACAGACTCCTGTGTCTCCACCGCCTGAACTCACACCTGCTGCATTTATGATGTGTCTCTTCGTCAGCATAGGTGCTTCCAGGAGGTGAGCAGCCAGCCTGCTGGCACAGGTGTGAGCCGGGCCAACACCACCTCCCCTCCCGACAGGCGAGGAGCCGCTGTAGGAAGTCACACTGACCCTCATGACGTGAGACAACAGAGTTGGAACTTAAACCGGTGCCTCCCCGGCGAGCAGCACTGAGAAGCCCGCCCTGCAGACAGGAGCCAGGCAGGGCAGGGAAGGAAAAAGCCTTCCGGCCTAAAGGCTTCTCAGATCTCTGAAGCCACCAATCGCCCTGGCACCCCTCTCTTCCTGCTTGAGTGGGGCCCCATGTCTCAGCCCAGCATCCTGGTGCTGAGCCAGCAGCCGGCGAGCGGGGGGGGCGGGGGGAGCGAGCTCACCCTCGCCCACATCTTGGCCCCACCCTCTCTCTTTCCCCAGTGAGTCACTGTGACCACAACAGCTCCAAACATGCTAAGGGTCACGCCTAAAAGCAGTCGACCAAGTGCTTCGCTGGCCAGACCCCAGAGCCCGAGGGGCTGGGGCTCCAGTGGACATGGGCAGTCGGCTTCCCTGACAGTTCCTTGGGAGGGAGTCCCAGGCCAGGAGTCCCAAGAAGCACAGCTGGCAGGCCCAGGAGGGACTTGCTACATGCCTCGACTCAGGCTGCTGCTGAGGAGGGGAGGAGAAGGCCATTCTGAGTAGGGAAGTGTCCGCAGCCCCTAAGAAAAGGAGGCATTCGCTGAACCCAAGGCTGCAGGTTGGCCCTAGTGTGGCACTCGCTGGCTTCCCAGCCAGGGGGTACTGCCAACCACCCTGCCTGCTCTGGCTCAGCGGCCTCCTGGCACAGCCATGGACTCACCTCCCCTCTCATCTGATCCGGGCCGCTCAGGTGGACACGGGGGTGCTGATGGGGGATTCGAGGCCAGGGCGGCAAGGGCCTGCTCTCTGCATTTGAGTCCCAGCCCTCAGTCTCTCCTGCCCCTGGAGCCTGTACCAGGCCCGGCTGGTCCTTCCGTCTCCTCCCACACGCGTCAGGGGAAGCCAGGCTGCCAGGGGGTGGGGGTGGGGGGCTGAGGGCTCTACCCTGCTGCTACCCAAAGCAGGGTCTTTGGAGCTCTGGGGAATTCTGCACACTTGGCCAGATGTCATGAGCCTTTGGAGACAGAAGAAAGCTGACAGCCGTGCCGTCCAACATGGTAGCCACGTTTCAAGAGCTCGACAGTCACACGTGGCTACCAAATTAGACAGCAAGACACAGAACGTCTCCAGCACTGCAGACGTGTCTATGAGACCTGCAGTTTACACATGGGGAAAGAACGGGGTGAACTGAGAACAGGGGAGTAGCAGGGCCCTAGAACCCAGGGCTGCTAGCTGGCCGCCAAAATCCCCCCGACACCGGTTCACAGGACCCTTCGTGCAGGGACAAGCAGGGCTGGAGTGGAGACCCTCTGGGGCAGAGCGGCTGCTCGGAAGGCGGAAGAGGAGTGCGACGGGGAGGCCACTCCAGCTGCAAGGCTGAGAGGACACATCCGAGACCACAGGGACAGCGCTAACTCAGAGCAGAAGACGAGAGGAAAACGAGGCCGTCCTGTCCGTTTAAAGCCGCATCGAGGATGTGCAGGGAAGCAGGGAAGCAGGCCTCTCCCCGTGCCACCTCTGCAGACCTGGAGCGACACCTGGACAGATCCAGGAAGCAGACTCCTTGCCCTGGGCGGACGGTCTCCACCAGATGTGACCTCCAAAGCAGCATTCTGCCCCCCATCCCCCGGGAACAGAGCCCCTTCGTCTCAAAAGCCAGTAGGGAGACAACCAGGGAGGGGGCTCGGACCGATGGCTGCAGTGGTCAAAGACAGGCTTGGAGCCAGCATCGG